>JAUCMR010000051.1:18894208-18918388 GCA_032357425.1 Enteromius argenteus | reverse complement strand
ACACCGATCACAAAGACATGTAAACAAAACCAAGAATACAACACAGAATGAACAGACTAAACAAACAAAGTGTGACAATACGTCACAGTTCACTTTATTTTGCTATCCTCACATTTATGAACTATAGTGTACTGAAATAAAATTACATTTTACATGTTACTGTTACTGTTACTGTTTTATTTTACATGGTAACACTTTACAATAACCTTTCTGCATTAACTAACAATAAGTAACACATTTGTTACAGTATTTATGAATTTTTCTTAATGTTATTTCATTCTCAGATCCATTCAATAAAATGCCCCTATTATGGATTTCTGAAAATGAGCCTTCATGCAGTGTGTAACACACACCTATGAAAACATGCTACAAAGTTTTAAATCTGAAAGTGCACCGTGTATAAAGTTATAGTCTCTCAAAAGAAAGTGCCGACTCTGATTAGATTTAAAAGCTCACAAACACTGCTTTAAATAAAATAAACCACTCACTGAGGGCTTTGAAAAAATTAATTGTTGAACGAATTGTTTGGGAGTCGTAAAACAAATAAGGTAAAAATAAATGCATATTATAATAGTTGTTTGGGACTCTCAAAACCAAAATAACATAACCCATTTATAACCCATAACAGGAGCACTTTAAAATTAACATACACAAGTTTTGATTGTAAAAAATGTATGTTGCAATTAACACGAAATATGATTTATTAATGTTTTTTGTTCAGATTTAATAAACGATAATAACGCCTGATATCAATCATTGATCATCACAACACTGAGCGTTGCACAGGTAAGTGTCATTCATATTTTCTTCAGCACATGTAAAAATATATTTTTTACAGTTTGAGACTGTAAATGTCACTGCTTCATCTGTCCGACAGGTAATAACAGCACTGCAGTTATTTTACAGCAGGCCTGCATGTCTGAATCATGCTGCATCTGCTTAACATCCTGAGTAGAAATAATATTCCTGGCACACAGCGGGCTGAAGAGCGCCCGGCGAGGTGCCTGACAATGTAATCTATGATTTTGAGCAAATCCACTGATGGCAACATGACCAAACTCCCACCGGTCTAGATGCAATTTAAAATCTGCCAACCAAAGTCAAACAGTCAGGAGCCCACTTCAAAATGTTTAACGCCCTGATTTCCCCACTTACTGCGCGTGTGCTGCTGTAGAGGTATTCGTAAAAGAGTCACGTCGACGGAGCATTCAACCTCATGTAGCTGCTGCTGAGAGTCACTCCAGCGCTGCTGTGAACTCTGAGACACTTTCATCAGCTGTGTGTGTGGCATATTCATCTGGACACACACAGCACATTAACAGCATCATGACATCTGATGCACAAGAGGATGAGCAGCTTCATCACTGTTCAAGCATGTGAATAGAACAGCATTATGACTAAAGTAATATCTGGTCTTAAAACACTCAATGCAAGATTAAAACGTCAGAATTAAAGGAATAGTTCAACCAAAAAATAAAATACCTGGAAAAGCCGTAAGATATAGAGGAGTTTGTTTCTTCATCAGCTCTGGAGTAATGTGTCTCAGCAGCAGCGGATGCTCTGCAGTGAATGAGAGTCCAAACAGCTGATAAAAACATCAGAATAATCCACAGCACTCCAGTCCAGCAGTTAACATCTGGAGAAGACAAAAGATCAAACTAATCCAGCATTAAAGGTGACATGTTATGAAAATCCAACTTTTCCAAGTTTTCAGTGCAAAAATCAGGTCACCGGTGCATCTACCAACCAAGGAAACATAAAAAAGATTAGCACATCTGATCTCGCTCCCCTTGTGACATTGCAAAGGGATCTCATTATAATAATACAGCCCTTGAATCTGTATGTTTCCACCCAATGTGCCATTATTTCGAGTGACAGCGGTGTACCATTTCTAATGCCATGGAGAAAGTTTGAGTAAAACATGCTGCCAGAGCCTCAGAGGAGACAAAAGAGCAGTGCATTTATTGATTTATTTACTGTAGCTTGTATTGCTGCTGCCTCACAGATCTAATATAAACTTATTTATTTCCCAGCTGTTAACGGTCACAGACATAATGAACCGACTGTTTTTGTAACTCATGTGTTTTTAATGTAAACTTGTGTGTGAATGAGAACTTAGTTTAGTACTCACATGCCTTTGACAGCCACTTTCTGTCCGTGTCCTTCAGAAAACTGTATATCAGAAGTTTAAACTAATGTGGTTAAAACACATGATTTCAGCACGATAGACTGAAATGATGATTGTCATAATCAGAACCAAAACAGATGTTTTTAGCAGGTACGAGCTGTAATGGCGCAGATCTACTCTGGAAAAGGGGGCGAAGAGAGGAAGCAGAGTCACAGCTCATTTGCATTTAAAAAAACAGGCACAAAATTCAGCCTTTTTCTGCTTCCGCTTAAAATAAGCAATTTCAAAGTGATATAATAAATGATCTGCGGGGCATTTTGAACTTCACAGACACATTCTGGGGACAACAGAGACTTACATTATGTATTGTAAAAAGAAGCAAAATAGGTCTCCTTTAAGATCTTTTTAATTAAAATACAAGTCCATAATCCATAATATCTCTTCCTCTAGTGAAATGGTCTGAATCAGGAAAGACATCTGCTCAGATCAAGCAGCGTTGACAAAACAGCTCTAAACTAATGTGTCTGTATTCTGATGTAAAAGACAATAGGAGATGGACTTTTTCACTGGAATATTATGGACATGTACAATCATGGATTTTTTTTCAGTCCTCTGAGCATCTAACAAATAAAAGCACAAAATTCCTACATTTAAAAATCATTCTGTTTCCAGTCTGGAAATAAAGTGACTGGAAAAGCTGTGTAATGGTAAATATCTTCATTTGCACTTTTTGATAATCAGCGGCCTTGTTTTCTGTCGGCTATACACAAAAATGAATAATAAAGGTTAAAACATGTAATACAATGTTTCCTGTGATTCATACTGCCTCTGTGTATTAAAAAGTACAAAAACATATCTTGTCGCTTCTGATGTGATGCAATTGGGAAACTCCGCCTTTGATCTTGATGAAGTAATGTTATTGAGATTCAGAGCGTGTTGAGGTTTAATCTGTGAATCTGGAGCAGGTAAACAGACCCGAGGCTGTAATTTCTATATCAGCAGGGAAACATTTTCAGAGTCTTTTGATTTCATTCTTGGCTTACCGTTTAATGGATGTCTGTGTGTGGGTGTTTCTGTGGAACACAACGCACACACACACACTCACACACACACTGTTCAGTTACTGCTGACAAAACCTAAACACACACACTCAGAATCTGTTCCAAACTCCAGTGAGCGTCTCGCAGTCTAATGCTTTCCAAGGGGCCGTTCACTCAGATCTGTTATTGTGTTTAAAAACAGCTAAACGCAGCACAGCGGAATGGAAAAGAACACTGGTGTTATGGGATGCTTTTTTTTTAAGTTAACTTCTAAACTCTTACTTGGCAGTGTTTCTTACTCTGAAAAATGCTGCAAAAAAGCTAAATTGAAATGAAAATTTAAGAAATGTATACAAGAACATATCTTGTGTGAACTATACTGATGTGGACCATAAACACTGCTCCGGTGAAGCTAGGGTTAAAATATAGTTTAAAAAGGATTTCTTTATTTTTCCAAATGATAATGACAAGCAATATCATTATTTTTGCATTTGCTTTTGAAAAATTAAAAAAGGTAACTTTTTTCCTCCAGCTATACAGGGTTCCTGAAGGTTTTATGAAGGTAAATTTAAGTTAATTTATACATTTTACTTTAATACCCTTTTAAGACCAAGTAAAATGTAAGGAATAAACTGAAAAAAAAGACTTCAAAGCTTGAAAACGCAATTTCATAATGATCTCCATTATGCTTTTATTCATTTATACTAAATAAAGAAAAAAGAAGGATACCTTGAACACCTTTGTTCCTAATACAGAAATTAATTTTACTGTACCTTCTGATCACATTGCAAAAAAATTTTTTTCTTGTTTCCAATGAAATATCTAAAGATTCTTAAATCAAGATACTGTAATGATTGCGGCTGAAGCGTTCGGATCCATGTGCAAGTCTTTATTCATGAGATCAGGCAGGGTTGATTCATAGGCTAACAGAACAACGTAGGCAAGGCAGAGTCAAGGTCAAGGTACACTGGCAAATGATCAAAATTCAGGAAAATCAACAAACAGTCAGACAACAAGGAAAACAAAACACGGGAAACTAATGCTTGGAAATGACGCCGAAGCAAATCATGACTTCGCACTGAAGTGTTTGTGAATGTGGTTTATATGCAGGAGGGAAGGGGTGTGGTAATGAAGGACAGCTGTTGGTGTGTGATTGCAGATTCCAGACAGGTGTGAGTAAGTGATGTATTATGGGAAATGGAGTTCATGTGTGTATCCAGGGTGGAACAGGAGACAAAGACGCCCTCCAGGGCAGAACCGGATACAGAGACGTCCTCCAGGGCGGAACAGGTGACGGAGATGCCCTCCAGGATGGCCTAGGCGACAGGGACGCCCTCCAGGGCGAAGCAGGAGACAGAGACGCCCTCCAGGGTGGCTTAGGCAACAGGGACACCCTCCAGGGCGGAACAGGGGATCAGGACACCCTCCAGGGCAAAACGGGCGGTTGGGACGCCCACCAGGGAGGAGCAGGCTGGACTAGAACATAGGGCATAGAGAGGTTAGTTTTGGCATCTACGGCCCAGACAGTACCTGCTTGGAGTACGTCGAAGGTCCAGGGAATTCTCTGGGGAGGAGCTGGCGGCGGAACAGGCTGCAGAGACGCCCTCCAGGATGGTGCAGATGGCCGAGATGCCCTCCAGGGCAGAGCGGATGACAGAGATGCCCTCCAGGGCGGAGCGGATGGTATAGACTGGATATACCCCCTCCAGGGCCGAACAGGTGACAGAGACGCACTCCAGGGTGGAATCAACGAGGCTGGAACAAAGCATGCCGAGATGTTTATTCTGGTTTCTATGGCCGAGACAGTACCTGTCTCCAGTTTGTAGGAGGGCCAAGGCGTAGCAGGGGGGATAGAGACCCTCCAGGGCAGAGCAGGCGTTGGGATAGATGGCCTCCAGTGCGGAGCAGGCGGAACGGGAGCCCACCAGAACAGTGCCGGCGGCACGAGAGCCCACCTGGGCTGTTTACACAGAGCGGGAGGCCAGGGTAGCACAGGAGACCAGTGCAGGGCAGACGTGACTACTGTAAAAAAAAAGAGCATAGAGAGATTAAGAATGGCTTCGTCGGCCGGGACAGTGCAGGCTGTGGGGGCACAGGTGGTCTCCGTGGTTGGAACAGGGCTGGACGAGAGTTCAAGGGTGGTTACTGTGGCCGGGACAGGATAGGACTAGAGTTCGAGGACGGCCTCCATGGCTTGATCAGGGCACAACATATCCTCAATGTATTTGCGATGTCCATGGGCACAGGGCAGGATGAGAGTCCCTCTGTCTCTGTGGCCGTGACTTGGCGAGATCATCACTGTGGACCAGAGTCTTCGTGGAGTTGGAGTGGTACTCCAGGACTGGACTGGGGAACGGCTCTCCTGGCCATAATTCAGGAACAGGACTGGGGAACGGCTCTCCTGGCCGTAATTCAGGAACAGGACTGGGGAACGGCTCTCAATGTCAGTGGCAGGGCAAGGCAAGAGTTCTATGGCCTGAACTGATGGACCTAGAGGCTGTGCAGCCACCAGCGGAAATGCCGGAGGATCGATGACCAAGGTCAGAATCTCCGGGGGTCGTGCAACCGTTGGCAGAACCTCTGTGGTTGGGGCTGAACAGACCACGCGCATTCGGGCCTGGTCGAGAGGTTGTGCAGCCACCAGCGGAACCTCTGGAGAATCTACGGCCTTAACCGACTTAACTGTGGTGCAGCCACAAGACAAAACATGGGAAAGTAACGCTTGGAAATGACCCCGGAGCAAATCATGACTTCACACTGAAGTGTTTGTGAATGTGGTTTATATGCAGGAGGGAAGGGGTGTGGTGATGAAGGACAGCTGTTGGTGTGTGATTGCAGATTCCAGACAGGTGTGAGTGAGTGATGTATTATGGGAAATGGAGTCCATGTGCGTGTGAGTCCAGTACTGTGTGAATGGTGCAAAGGTGTATGGGAAATGGAGTCCATACGCCAGAGAGAGTTCGTTGTGAACTTGTGTTGGATGGGGTGCCCTCTGGCGGAGTTTGACAGATACAATTACTGGAGAACCATAAGTCATCTTTTTTTTCTGCGAAATCGATCAAAATGAGTTTATGATTAAAAAGATAAATAAATAGCTGCTAATGGACTCACTATTTTGTTAAATTTTTAGAAAAACAAGACTTAATTTCTTCATTTCGAAATTCATCTTACTTTAAGGATGTTTAGATATTTTGTATTAGAAAACAAAAATACAGAAATAACAGAGGAAGATATTAATTTTTCTTTTTGCAGTGTATGCAACATTTAATGCCATGACTTTCAATTTAAGAGTTTCTGCTCTGTTTTAGGATCTTTTTTAAGGTCATACTTTGTTTTTAACACCCATGGAAACCCTGCGACAGAACAGCTGTTGTTACAAAGTACAAATTCTAACAAATTGTTTGCTACAGAATCTGTTAAATAAAGTTAACAGGGTTAAATAATAATATAGATGTAACCCAAAAGAATATAATTCTAGTATGACGTGGGTTATATTTTTTCATTTACTGCTGTTTTGTTTAATTTAGTCTCTCATTCAGAGCTGAAATGTTACTGGTTGTGAGTGTGTGTGTGTGTGTGTGTGTGGGCCCACAGTGTTTAATATCAGTTTAGACAGTGTTATTCAGCACGCCTTAGAACAGTATTTAGAGTTTTCAGAGTAATATTTTGACATCCAAAGTGAGACACTGGGTACATTTAATATCAAGTGTTAACTTGCTCACCTAAATCTTAAGTGCAGGTGACACAGAAGTAAATTCTGTTATTCTTCCATTTGTGATATTCCCCATTTCGGGGTTAATTTGTACCAAATTCAAATTTTTTTGACCGCTTTACAAAGTGTTTTTATTCATTTTAAAGAGTTTATTCTTGAGTAGTAAACCTGTGTGAACATAGATCTTATTCTGAATAACTTTCTAAAAGAAAAGTATATCATTCAGTGGGACATCTCTTAGGCACTAGTTTACTGAACCTGGTGCTGCCCCTTACTTAACTGTTACAAATGAGGAAGAGGGAGGCTACATACACAGTGACATCTGACTTAACATACTGAAAAAACCTAAAATATTAAAATATATTTTTAAAAAATGCAAAAAGTGGAATCTTTCTTACAAAAAGCTGCTCCAACAACAAAGTGAGTTCCTTGAAGAAAACAACAATAAGAAACACATGGCATATAACAACTGGCTGGTCTATTGATTTGCAAGTGTTCGTGCACATGTCTTTTGAAATACAATATCAGATTTTTGTTGCTGTTGTTATCACAGATATCACATTCAACCATGCATTTAAATAAAGCTGTCAATCCAGAAACTCGGAGGCATCTGTTTGACACACTTTCACAAAATACACACGAGCGCCAGAAAGATTGCATATACACAACATCCCTGTCTAAAACGCTGTCTAGGTAGGCAGCACACTAGGTATTGGAACAGTGTGAGTAACAGAAATACGTTTGCTGTCTGACCGTCCTTCCAGAGTCGATCTCACACGTCTGAGGATTGAGAGATTATTGAGTGTCTGTGACTTTCAATCATTCTGGCTGTTAGGGTTCGTGATAACACCAGACAATCTCCGTTTCCATAAACACATGCACACAGCCTCGCTCAATCTTTGTCTATCTCCCCTTTCAATGATGTCCTCTAAGGTTTAGTGATGTATTCTATGTTAATACCATGGTACCAATGTTCAAAAAGAACAATAAAACTTTTTTTTTTAGATTAAAAAAAACAATAAAATATTTGGGAGTGGATTTGGGGTGAAATGTGATTTGAGCACTTGTGAATTATTTTGTGAGATTCAACCCAGAAAAAATTTTTTTTTTAGTATCTGTTTCTCCTCCTGTTCTTTTCAATGACACATCCCTCCTCGTCTCTTAAAATCCCTCTTTGCAGTCTGTGAATTTTAATGACGTTTCTGAGACGTTGAATATTGACCTAAATCTTCAACCAGATGAAATATGAATCTGAGCAGAAGCTTGTGTTCCTTCTAACTCCAGCGGTCTGGAGAAATAAAGTTTTGTTCTGACAAACCGCACAGAATCTGTCATCTACAGCCAGTTATGATATAAAATATGTGTATACTGATATATATGCTGGATGGTTTAATAGCTAACCGCTCTATACAAAACGTATATAAAGAATTGAGATGCTTTTAAGTTTGAGGTCAAGGAATTAATACTATTATTCATCAAAGATGCATTAAATTAATCAAAAGTGACAGTAAAGACATACTTTCACTAAAAGTTTCCATTTCAAATAAATGCCTGTTCTTTTGAAGTTTCAAACCATGAAAAATAAAATGGTTGCAAATGATTGCATAAAAATATATTAAAATATATTATATTTAAAATAAATATATTGTGCAGCACTGCTGTTTTCAACACTGATAATAATGAGAAATGTTTGTTGAGCAGTAAATCAGTATATTATTATGATTTCTGAAGATCATGTGACACTGAAGACTGGAGTAATGATGCTGAAAATTCAGCTGAACATCACGGAAATAAATTACATTTTAAATATGTATTTATATACAAAATGCTTATTTTAAACTGTAATAATGTTTCACTATGTTTGCTGTTTTTGAGTAAATAAATACAGCCTTGACAAGCTAAAGAGACTTTTTAAAACATTGCTTGTAATATCTGGCTAGAATTTAGTTATTTAAAGTAGAATTTATATACTATGTCATTTTAGAAGGGTAGTAACATCTCAAATAGCAAGCCAACATTTTTTTAAATAAGCCATTCCTTGAGGGCTAGTGATATCAAATACACATAATGTAAATCTGCCTGCTTTATTCAAACAGTAAATAATTTACAGAATAAGTTTATGTTAATGTACTACATTATGCCCAACAAGACCTCATACTCATCCCCGCGGTTAAATTTTGCTCACACAATCTAAAATCAACAAAGCAGTTGTGCTTATGGCTGCAGGCAAATGTAAACACTTAAGGAGCATATAGTGCTACAAAAGCCAAATATAGCAACTATGCCTTGATTTTTGTCATGCAGCATAATAATTATGCCGCCTACGTTTCAAAACAGCATCGGGAGGCCGTCTATAGTGCCTTAAAATACTGTCTAGGTAGTCAGCTGGATAGGATTATAAACAGAGCCTCTATAATAAAAGTTTCTATAAATCAGCTGAATTATAGAGGCTTTCTAAATCATCTGTTCACTCTCTCACACTATGCACATCAGTCACAGCCAAACCTGAAGTGACACACACACGCACACATCTATGAGCTCTCAGAAGTCAGTTTATAAAGAGCTGCTGGAGACGTTGCCATGGTTACATTGATGTACTGTATTCCTGTAGCTGAAACACCTTGATAAAAATTTCAACAGGAAACTTTCCTTTTCTGAATCAACTCCAGGGAACACATGTGAGCATATTTGTACACCGCTAGCATTTATTCTGTCTGTCTGCCTGAGTTTGAGTGTGTTTCTGAAAACACAGTTTACATCCTACTCAAGTGTGTGTGTGTGTGTGTGTGTGTGTGTGTGTGTGTTTCAGAGATGGACAGGCTGTTATACTCAAGCAGACATATAAACACATGTCTGCCTAAGGCTCATCTATGGACCTAAACATGCAATATTTTCATTTTAACCACAATACATGTGCTCCTTTAGTGTTATATACCTACATTTTCACATCTCTAATAAAGATAATAAAATAAGAGTTACGTTTGCCTGTGCAAAACTCACCGGTATGTTTCTAGGGCACTCTTGGTTATCTCTGTGATCTTATGGTCTGTAGATGTGACTTGGATCCTCCTTTAAAGTGCATCTGTTGGATTCTTAAACTGTTCTATTGTTGAAAATGGTGCATCTGATCAGTTAAAGTATATGTAATACACTCCTAAAAAATAGATGTGCCTCAGGATGCTATAGAAGAACCTTTTCTGTCTAAATTGTTCCATAAAAAACCTTTAACATCTGAAGACTCTTTCCTGTTTTGTGAAGAAAGAAGGTTTTTCTGATTATAAAAAGGTAAGAAAGACGTTTCTTAGACTGATTGGTTATTTGTGGAAACAAAAACGGTTCTTCTATAGCATCGCTGTGAAGAATCTTTTAAGCACCTTTATTTTTAAGAGTGTACAAGCAAAACAACATGCTGGAGTGTAATAAAAGTTTAGCTCTATAACATCAAGTGTGAGAAACTGACTGCAAACCCAGCTAATTATTTTCCAATAAAGGTAAGGTAGCACTCCGACACTAAAGATAAATCATTAGTCTTGTTCAATAAAACGTGCGTGTGCATCTGTAAGGCACAGAAATGTGTTTCTTCCACATGAACCAGTGGATGTATAACGTACCTGCAGATGATATGATCTGAGCTCACAGATGCAGGAAATGATATCATGAGGAAGTTTAGAATTACTCAAAGTGACAGATGCTACACTCACATTAACTGCAGATGTGTGTAAACAACCAGTCTGTCCTCGTTCCAAAAACATGAATCGCTTATTACAGTACACTAAAGTCATTATGGGTAGAATTAAATCTGTGCTACTGTTGGTAAGATTTTTTCTCTTTCCATTTTTGATAGTCTCTTCTGTTCACTAAGGCTGCATTTATTTTATTTTTCAGCCTTCACATGTGAATAGAAAGTTCAAAGGAACAGCATTTATTTAAAATATAAATATGTGTAACATTATAAATGTATTTTTGATGAAAAATTTTTTAATATTAAAAATGTCTCCATTGCCACTTCCGATCAATTTAATGCATTCTTGATGAATAAAAGCATTAACTTCTAGTTTACTAGTATACAGTGGGTCAAAAATATTTGGATACTTCAGCCACCTATTAATTGTATCAGACACAAAATATCAAAACAAGTGTGATTTACTGCAAAAACAGCACAGCATAAGCAAAATGATTCAAAACAAGAAATAGATCTAGTGTAAAAATGAAGAAAGCCGGTATTGTGGTTGTCACATTCCACTAAAAAATAAATAAAACATTAAAAGTTCAGCAAAAATTAAGAAGAGAGTAGAAAAAAGATCCTGTATCATTTGACACACAAAGACAGGCATTTGATCAAATTCACGCATTATTAAGTCTCACTGAAATCATGAGAAAGGTTATTATACCACACAAATGCCACGTTTGCCTTCTGCTACATCCCAAATGTGTCTCCAGAAAGCCATAGAGCCGTACCTCTGCTCCAAACCGGCTCCCTGCCCTTGCCAAAGATCACAGCACCGCTTTTGCAGCCCATCTGCGCAGTCTTGTGTCCTGGGACGAGGTCTGGTTTATTGAGCGCTCAGCTTGTGTCCTTTACGAGGAACAGAAAACAGTGTCATTTCTCACAGTGAATAAAGCACAGACCTGCTGGAGCTTCGCTTGCGTTGGAGTATTTAGAGCATTGAGAGGCCCAGGGCAACGTTAGCCCACTTTCTTACTCTCCACTAAACGCTGGCCGAGGCTCAGAAAGGCCTCAAACACCTTTAAGACTTAAGATCATTTGTTGATGCTTCTGGTCACTGTTAGCAGGGGCTATAACGGATGATGATCGCTCAGGTGCATCTGCGTCTCGCCCTGAATTAGATTTGAAATGTATTTCAGTCAGAAACAGTAGGATTGTGAAAGAAACTGATAAGTGACATTTATTTATCAGAAAGACATTTATAATGTTACAAATACTTTCTATTCATCTGTGAATCCTGAAAAATTTCATTTTAATTTAATATTTCCAAAACAAAAATATCGGGCAGCAAAGCTGCAACATTGATAATAATCAGAAATGTCTCTTGAGCAGCAAATCAGTATAATTGAATATGTGACACTGCTATTTTACATTGTAATAATATTTCAATATTTCTACTGCATTTTTGATCAAATAAACGCAGCACTGGTCAGCTGAAGAGACTTCGATCATAAACATTAAATTAGCAACCTCCAAACAGTAGAGTATATTTCATAAAGCTGTGAAAATATGAGTGAAATTATCAATTAAGCTGTTCTTACCAATTTAGAGCTTTTTTACTCATAAGGCAGACCGGGGTTAATTGTCACATTTTAAAATGTTATTTTAATGCATCTTTTTTTTTCCATTTACTGTATTTTATTGTTTGTTGTTATAATTGAAAAATGTGCATGTGTGTGGTGAGAGAGAGAGAATATATGCAAATATTTTCAAATATGTTATGCAAACTAATGGTCAGAATGGTTGTAATTTCAGGAATTTGTTGGTGGATTGTTAAATTTGATCAAAACTATCAGGTTTTGAATCAAAAAAGTGTTTTGCAAGACAAGGCACTGGACTGCACCGGACAAGTAACAAAATTAAGTACATTAATGTGACAACTGGCCCTGGTCTTCCCTGTATATTTTTAATCAGATGCCTCCTTATTATTAGTTTATTTATCTTTGATATACATTTATGTACTGATAGTCTAAAAGAGCTGGAGTTCCTGAATGAACGCCGTCAGGATGAGAAGTATCTGTGAGATGTTGAGTAACAACTGAACATTGATTGTTCTTGAAGACTGCAGCAAAAACCTGTCTGCACAACCTGAGCATTAACATCAGACACTAAAAGCACGTCGCTGACAGCGAGGACTCGTTCTGTGCTGGGAAAGGTCACACGGAGACGCCATTTCCACTCCTGCAAAATCTGAAAAACCGTCTCACCCTCCTCACAGAACGTTTAATGAGAACAGACAGCTGAAAGCTCTTCGGCTGCGCAGTCGGGACACACTGTCAGTCCGTCTCGCCTCCTAATCGCAATGAAATCAGCCATGAAGGAGAGAGAGGCGCTTCGGTCGCCGCTTTAGATTTGGTCATGATGCAACTCTTGCCACTGGAAAGACCTGAGGTATCAGAGAAGTAGCAGACATTTCACCATCACCTCCACAAAACTGTAATGTGTTAATAATATACACAAAGAGAGCTGGTTTTGGTATTCAGCTCAAGTTCTGTTATATTTCAGTTATCATTTTCTGCTTCTCTCACAGTTGGTGTAAACGAGATTAAGAGAATTCACAGTCAAATTCAGGTCCGATTTGTTGACCTATAGATTTAACGCTTCCCTATTTTTCCTTTGCAAACCCACCGTCATTTACAAGGAGTTTGTAGAGTTACAGCATCCTCTAGTGTTCATCTCTTGCTTTCAACAGGGTAAAAATCAATAGTGATCTTCACACACCTTAATAGTAGTACAATCATGCAACAGATTTAATAATGTTTAAAAACAAATGTTATTAAATATTATTAAACACTATATTGGCAGCTATGGCTATTACATGGCAGACTCAGGGTAGTAGATAAAATAATCAAAACTAAATAAGGAAAAGAAAAGAAAATCACATAATTTATAATCATAATTTAACAATGTCTTTCTTCAGTACAAAAAAAATATATACAGCATACATTGATAACACTTACTGGTGTTTGTGCTGCTATGTTCCTTTCAAAATGATGTCATTTCCTGAAGTAGGAGAACCTTAAGAGAAAATTTAAATAATGTTGCAAAAAAAGATTCCAGTTTTTGCAAAACAGATTTTTTTTTTTGCTTCAGAATGCACATGATATTGACAGGTTTTTATTAATTAACTATAAAAATATTTATAAAATAGAAAAAATATAATTTGACACTATATTAGAAGCCCAATTTTCTTACAATACATTTAAAAAAGCAATTATTTAAGCTTTTTCAGTTTGGTATTTGAATGTTTTCCCAGGTTTTCCCAGGAAGTCATTTTAACTAAATAACACAAAAATCCTCATGTAATTTCTGATAAGTGTTTACATAAATCACCAAGATTTGACCAAATATACAAACTGCTTAAACGCAAACACTTGCTTTAATTCTCGCTCCACAGTACAGTCACACTCAGAGTGTTTCTTTTTTATTTAATGTATTTACTTATTTAACCAGGAAGGTCCCATTGAGATACAATATCTCTTTTACCAGAGAGTTCTGGTCAAGACATCACTGTATAATGAATAAACATAAAACACAATTTTCTGAAAACAATACAAATCCTTATCGGTTATTAAAGCATGTGCACTGTTCTATATAAACGCAGACTTTAAAATATTTTTAAACGTAGAGATAGATGGTACAAATTTCATATTTAATGTACTTTGAACCTCGTTCCATACAGATGGAGCAAAATTCGAAAAAGCTGAATGACCTACCTCTGAATGAAAAATCTGCATCTGCAAAAATCTCTTAAGTAAGAGTTTATCTGTTGATCTGGTATTATAAATATTTGTGCAGTATGTCAACAAACTAGATATATACTAGTAGTAATAGATTTCTTTCCCTGCTGATTCACAGCATTGCATGTTTGAGATGCTGCTGTAATGCACAGACTTCTGACAGGCAGCCTTCACCTCCTAAATAAATCTCACTTCATCCCAGGGAATTATCAGTGTCCGGTAACGGCACGGCTCCATTCTGCTGCACCTGTGCATGACTGTCACTGTGTGTGTGTGTGTCCTACCCATGCTCCAGCGGACTCGCACTGCCGTCCACTCCGTCTGCTCCTCCTCGGGTCTCCTGCTCACCTCCTTGCAGGTAAGCCGCTCTGTTTCAGGGGTCAAAGGACTTTTTGCTTCTGATGTGTGTGTGATCCTCACTGCTGTCTGAATGGACATTTGAGGATGGTTATTGTTTGGACACTGTGAGATCCAGATCATTGGTATAATGTGTAGTATAAAACACAATGTAAAATGTAATTTGCGGACTGTAATGACTAAACTGGTTCTTAAAATGTGCATGGTTTCTACACTCTTTGACTAATGAGTAAAAATGGTGTTTTTGCGATTACTGAATTTTAAAATATGATTTTAGAGATATGTAGCTTTCATAAGATTTATTACTATCTGATGAAATATTTAAGAACACAGCATGACTTTTTTTTAATTACAGGTTCATTTTAAAAAATTTAAATCTTTTGTTTTGAAATATTTATAATAGAACATTATGATTTACAGGCCTGGGGAGCTTTCTAACATTATGCTGTGCTCTAAAATATTTCATGTGAAATTTTTCCACGGCCTGTGAATCACAATTGTAAAATGAAAATATAGGAAAACAAAAGATTTAAATTTTAAAATTGTGATTTTACACAAAAATGTGAAATGTATTTGTTTTTGTTTGTTTTGAGTTGCTCTAAAATATTTTAGAAAATGTTCCCAGGCCTGTAAATCGAAATTTTAAAATAAAGTAAATATTTTAAAACAAAAATTTTACAATTATAATTTTTTTTATTATTATGCTGTGCTCTAAAATATTTACCCCTGGATATTTTCTCATAATGCATGGAGCTTAAAGGTTGAAATACATTGTTGCATTTGATTACTTATACAAGAAAATGATCTGTTTCAAAGCTCTAAAAGGATTTATAACTTTATACTTTATATAACTTTATATAATACTACACTAAAGTATTTAGAACTTTCTGCCTGTCTGCAATATTTACCTCTGCTGTTTGAGAAGTTTCGGCACACATCTGGATTTCTTTAGAGATTTATGTGACCTCCAGCTTTTGAAACTCTCCTTGTTTCTCAGGTGAGCGATGGACGAAAGCACCTTTGAGACATTTGAGGAAGAGCTCGGTAAACCACTGCAAGAAGTTCCTCCTCAGAAACCTGTCAGACAAACACGAACAGGAGGCAGAGCAGGTACAAATGAGCTCAAATAATATCGCTGCACAAATGCAAATCAGCAGAGCAGAGATTTGTGTATTTGTAAGCATGTTTCTGTTCCTGTACTTCTGTTTCAAACATGAATATGAAGGAGTCAAGATGTCTTGGAAACAAAGTGCACTTTCTATATTAAGATCAGGGCTGAAAGCATGCACACTATTTGTGGTGTTAAAGTGAACAGTGAATCTAAGAATACATCACAATAACCTTGACAGACATGAGCAACATGACACCGAACACCAAACACAGCACAGCTCTCTTTAAAGCAATGGACTATATGTGACTTGCAGTTATTACTTTTAAACACAGCTTTTATCATTTTACTGTAAAAGTACATGCATGTTTATTATTGTGTATAAGTTTTTACCGTAAATAAGGCAATTACTCTTACTTTTTTTTTAAATAGTATTGCATTGTGAAAAATCACCTGCATTGTTTGTCAAATCTAACATTATTGTAAATTTAAAATTTAACTAATTTAAGTTTTATTTTTATTTTTTCATGTCTGTACTTGTTTTTTTTACATTTCATTTTTAGTTATTTTACTACTTTAAGGTAAAAGAAAGAGTGAGAAATGTGGCCTTGGCAAATATATTTTATTTTAGTTAACATTAATCTAAAAAAAATGGTTTGAATGGTTTTAATTTTATTTTTAGTTAATAACAATAACCCAGTGAGAAACACGTACAATAAAAACAAATAAATAAGTAAAATATATAAATAAAAAAAAACATATATATATAAAAACAGCACACAAAAAACAAAAATATTTTTTTTTCAATTCTTTCTTTTTGATCATTCTAAAACTAAATTGGATCCCTAAAAATCTTTTCATTAGAATTCACTTGAAAGTAAAGTGATCTAAAGAAGTTCTCTAATGCTATTAATTATAATGTGACTGTTAAAAACATTTTTTAAAAAAACATAACTTTGACGTTATTTCTGTAAAAATGTATAAACCTTTGTTGCATGTAGATTTTTACAGTAAATAAGGCAATACATTTTTACACTTTTATAGTTTTACACTTTATAACCACCTGCACTATTTGTTAAATGTAATGTATTTTTACTGGTTGAAGGTATAAGATTATCAGGTTAATAATTAAAATGTCTGAGGATGTATTGATTCCCCACTGAGCTGTCTGATGTGTTGTTGTTGTTTACAGAGATGTATGCTCAGAGGAGGGTGCGAGAGGTGAGTCTGAGATCACATGACAGCTGCAGATTCACAGCCTGTTTAAACCATCTGAACATGACCTCTAACACACACATGTACCGTTCCATTAATAACCCTTGTGTGTCCTGCAGGAAGCTCCAGTCGTCCAGCAGGTCCCAAAGATGATTCCCCGGGAACATTCAGTCTCCAGCGCCAGTATGTCGCCTGCAAAACACAAATTCATGCTCATCAGGATTCACTTGGGTCAATCGACTGCAATTTATCTCACGACTAAAAACATCCTGCAAAATATTAAGTAAATGTACTTTCCAGGCTGGTTTCATCAACAAAGATCAGTGATGTTATGATGCTAAATTATAAAGAGCTGCCAACTGAATTTCAAACTGAATCCCTATTCTAACATTCATTCATTTATATATATATATATATATTCCTGTGGACTTTATTATTGTACAGAACGCAAAAGGATTGAAATATGATTTATCGCATTTCTGATGTTCCTACTATCACCAACTTAGATTAAAACGTGCAACAGTTGAAGGACTCACCTGTGTTTTATCACCTGTCCAGCAGCGTCGCTACGCAAAGCGCTGTCCATCCAGAACCTGACGCAGATCGAGACGCCCTGGGAAGGTGTGACGCTGAACAGGTGTCTGATCGCAGCCATAACCATCCTCCTGCTGAGCTCCGGTTTACAAAGACTACACGGCAAGTGTGTTTATGCCAAATACAGGCTCAAATAACAAATAAAAAAACTCTGAACTGACTGACAGATGTTTTCTGCTCATGCAGATGCAGTCAGAGGCCGCAAAGACGTGAGTGAAGAGCTCTTAGCACTAAACGAGAGACATACTCTGATTAAAAGAGGGAAAATAACACCACATGAGGTGAGAACAAAAACAAACATCTATGAAGATAAACAAATAATGCGTTGTTTTTCTATGTAAAGATACATAATTATTATCCACAGGGACATTATAAAAAAGGCTACTGTACAGATTTAGGTACACACACAAAAAAAACGTTATTTTGCACGGTTGTATGTAATTTTTTGCATCTTGATTAATTCTCTTAGCCAGACACTTCCTTATGGGAAACATTTTTCTGGTGGATTGATGATGATGAGGACGAAACCAAGAGAGGGACTCGCGGGAGAGAATCCAGGGGCCTCAGACACCGGGCCCTTCCGGACATCAGGCTCTTGAAGAAAAGAGAGACAAAATTCACTGAGCGCAGAAGAAGAGAAAGACACGGAGTAGATGAGATTAAAGAGAAACTGACAAAAGAGAAAGAGATAAAAGTCAAGAAGAAGATCAAGGAGGTGGAGGATGAGGAAAAGGACATAGAGAAGATGAAGAAACCGAAGAAATCAGAGAAAGAGAGCAAGAAAAAACCTACGAAGAAAGAGAATCAGTGATGTACTGAAGCATAAAGAAAAAAGGGCTGATGGAAATACTGCTAAATTTTCTTAATAGCGCTAAAAAGATTCATTTTCTTTAGCAAAATGTTTTGAATACAGGGTACACTCTCAGATCTTGTTGCACTCCTCTAGTCAGTTGATGATAATGTGTCAAATTTGGTGCTTTTTTGCTTTGTAAAGTCTGTATCTTTTAGAGACTTGATAGTAACTTTACTTTAACCATAAACTCCTTGTGATTTTTTTTATGACTTGCAATTACTACTGCAAGCAAAACTCACAAACATATTCAAATAGAGGACATTAAGTTTCAGATGCTACTGAAAGCACTGATCAGATGAGATCAATAGGATAAATGAATGCTCGTTTCCTTTAAACGTTTGTAAAACAATATTAAAGAGACATTTTAAAATAATGCAATGCAAAAGCTTTTTTAAAAATGTATGTAAACAGTGTTTTGGGAGTTCTTTTTAAAGTTGCGTAAAGAAATTTGAAATTCAAATTCAAAAAGGAGTATTAGCTGAAAATGTTTGTTTCTTCATCAGATCTGGAGAAATGCGTCATCAACTATCTATTTAACTCATGTGTTCTCAAATTACAATCAAAAACCTTAATTTTACCTCCCCCTGCCCAAATATCAAGCAACCACCATCTAATCAGTTTCCAGTGGATGAATTTAAATACATTTTTTCTCATGCAAGAAATCCTTCAATTCAGATGTTATAGTACAGAAATAAAAACAATCACAACTTCAATTTCATGTCAACTTTAAAGATTTTTTTAATAATAAAAAAAGCATAAAAATAACATTTGGACATTGTTTGGAAGGGCTGCTGTGGCACACAAGTCAACATCAAACATTCACAGAACTGTCAACTCACTATATATTTAGAAGGTTGTGTTCAGGAAAAAGGAGAAATAAACATGTCCATTTAGGTCTAGAAAGTTAACACAAGCTCTTATATACAATGCACTATAAAAATATTCATAATGCACGTTGTAATGCATTACATCTTTTCACAAACAACTGCGACCAAAGTTAAAATGCATTAAAAAGTTTTAATTTGAATGCATTACACTTTCTAAAGCTGTAACAGAGATGTATTCTGACTGTGGTTACAATTATTCATGAGGTCATATAAACGCATTATAAGGTGCATAAATGAATGCATTAAAATGCTTTTACAATGCATCATCTATAAAGCTTCAAGAGAAGTGTAACTCCTTCAGGCTAGCCGTCGCCGGGGAGCGGAGGTCTCAGGTGAGGAGGCAGGGCACCTGGAGGAGGCATCTGTGGGGGCATCTGGGGCGGCATGGGGGCCCCGGGGGGCATCCCGTGTATTCCTCCGGGCGGCGGGGGGGGCATGGAGTCACCGTGTGGATGTGGACCAAGTCCAGTGATGAGCGAAGGTGGACGCTTGACACCGACCGACACCGCCTGACCCGGTGGAGCCACCAAAGACTTCTCCATCTTAAAGTGAAACTGCAGAAAAAACTGGAGAACGACAGTGTGGTCAGCACATGGAGAAGGTCCAGATAAACACAAACGACTCTTAGCCATCCGTTCTTACTTGTTTCGTTTCTCTGTTCCAGTGTGTCCAAAAACGAGTCTCTGCTTTGTCGATCTCTCGACTGGGAACCTGAAAATTCAACAGAAACAATGTCATCAAATCTCAGATGCAGTAAAGAAGTCAGAAAAACTGTTTTACATACTGTGTGTGTACTACGTATATTTATATATAAAGATTTTATTCATAGATTTTATTTATTTTTGGAAAAACATGCTAGATTTATATAAAAAAGATCATATTTGATCCATCAGGCTTTTTTTTTATGAAGCTCAATTTTATTCAGAGAACTGAGCAACAATATACAATTTGGTGCAGATGCTGATATTTATATGATGAAGTGCTGATGCTTGTAATGTAAATCAGTCGGATCTTCATAATAGCAGCGTCAAACAATTATCTAAGTATCTATATCTCCAATAATGTGTCTCAGTAAGATAAGACCGAAATAATCAAACATTTACTGCAATGCTGATTGAGAGCTGAAGAAATAAAGGAGGCTTGTGAAGATCATTGCTCCGCTGAGGAACAGTGAAAGTAAAGCTCCTCAAAAGATCCTGAGGACCTGTCTGAAGTACGAGACGGTTAGATGTTTTAAAAGACAGACCTTGAATGCAATGGTTTCGTACGGCTCGGCTGCAAACAGCAGATACTGCCAGCGACGGTCCGGAGGTTCGATTCTCTGCTCATACGCTGACATGAAGCGATGCCTCGGCCCGATACCTTCTGCTATCTCTGGGTAGTCAATCTGGAAAGTAAAGGCAGCATTTATTATGTAAATGAAGGTTTGCTGGTCAAAATCACAAGAAAAACATTCAATTAGATGGATGACAGATCTCAGGACAGCTAATCAGAGCTTTAAAACAAATATTCAGCTTTTTAAAGTCAGAGAGAAATGATTTACCTGGAAAAGCAGACTCTGCTGACCGCACTCTGGATCTCTCTGTTTTGTTACTACAGGAAAAGTAAAAAACAAGTACATCTGTTAATCAATGACTTTCAGACCTGTACCGGTTCCCACAGATTTCTATCAATGAGTTTTTAAGACCGTCCAGATGTTTGTGACTATTGAATATAGATTTCTACAAGTCGGTTTTCTTAACATTTACATTTAAACAAACATTAAAACATTTAATGCATAAATGTATCTAATACAAAATAAACAATACAGGATCCATTTAAAGAACAACCGAAGAATGAGAAATAAAATATATAGGAAAACGAAGTAAATTGATATATAAATAGTGTTTTCCATGACATTAAGAATGGTGTCTATATAACAAATGAATGAGATTCACGCGACATTTAATATCTGTTAGAAAGGAATAAACATCTTGAAAAAAATGCTGCTGATTCACACTCACAAAAAAAAAGGCTTAACGTTACCTACTTGGATGATGCTCGGTTCAAAATGATCAAAAACTTTCCGCCAAATACATAAATATAATTAGAATAAAGTTCATTCTTCTGTATCAGCTTTAATGCATTTACCACAATAACAAAAGCAGTCAAATGTCAAAAGATTTGATTTTAAAAACACTCAATTTAGTGTCAAAGAACAAATTTATAAACAATGTTTGCATTTTCTTCTGCCTCTGGCCATAATTCTGACCTTAAAATCAGGATTAGCCATCAAATAATGTCTAATCGTGTGAAAAAGGGCTGAAAACGTATCAAATAGTTGTGTTCTGGCTCAGATTCATACAGAAATCATGTGTTTTTGATGCTTTTCGGAGGATAGAAGACCAAAACAAATCACTGTAAAAGCAAAACGCATCATATTTAGTGAGAATGTGTGACATGCTCCGGCAAAACAGCACAACAAAATCAGTAAGAATTACATACTGGGTTTTATTCAGTAAAAGCAACGCAGGTCTGAGGCTCAGCGTCTTACCTTTATAACCCGGCCTGCCAATCTTGACAAACTTCTTCACCTCCACCTTGACCTTCTCTGGAGCGGGTTGAGCCGGCGCTTCCTTCGCCTCTTTTGCAGCTCGTCTCGCTCTAAAACAGAGAAGTACAGACAACACAATGAGCTCCTCCTCTACACGGAGCAGCATCCTGATAAACACAGCGCCACTTACAAGTTAGTCTGATGCTTTTTGCCCTGCGTGTGAGCGAGATAACTTCCCTAGAAGAGGAAAATCACAAACACAATGAGAAGCGGTGTTTAAGGAGGAAACTTTGAAGTGCATTAGCGTCGCTCAGAGCTCACACCTCATTATTGTGCAGCGTGAGACACAGTTTACACTCATAAGAGCCCAGGTGGTTTTTCATGAAGTAGGGATCTTTGTTGATGTCTATGGTCTCTAAGGCCAGCTGCCGAAGACGCTCACGCCGGTCTCGGTTGCTTTCGGACGCAGAGGCGACTCCGCCGCTGCCCGTTTTCCCTCCAGCTCTGTGCTGGAAATCCATGATGGCAGATCCCTCTCCTCACACTGCTGCAATCACAGAAGAAGAAACACGTTTAAACACAGGGTGGACACGTGACAGAAAGTCATCTGGAGGTTTGGACTTCACAACTCGACTCTAATTTCAAAACTGACTACAAATAGAGCATGAAAACCCGCACAGATGTGGACAATGAAAGATCTTAATAGTTTAATATTCATATATAGAAGTCTAAAACTTAAGGCAAACGGCTTGTGAAATTGTAAGGGTCAGAGAAATATAAACAGACACCAGAATAAATGAGAAAAGAAACCGAAGTGGATTTCCATACGCGGAAAAATGCGTGTAAACGTGTAGAAAATCATATTTAAGGCAGGAGTAAAAAAGTTATGCCACTAAACAAATCCAATAGAAATACACAGAATATAAAGCACTGGATCGGCCTGATTTCAGCTCAAAGATGCATTTTAACGCATTATAATAAACGCAGAGTTTAGCGCTATGATTCAGATGACTCTTTTTTAAAAAAAACTATTCATAACAACTAATTTGATTGGAAAATTCTTTGTGAAAACAGTTTTACCTAACGTCCAGATCACGCTTGCTGCTGCCGCCGCCGCTGCCGTACTGCGCATGCGCGCTGAACGATGCACTTCCGGTTCCTGTTATTTTGAAGTGCGCAACTTTATTGATAACAGGGTAAGATACCATAGCCACTGCAAAAGAGTTTGTTTTGCCTCACAAATGTACTGTAAACTAATCTCCTCGCACCACGATCAGTGAGGATGTATAAAAGTCTAAAACAAGTCACACGTTGACAGGTTTGACACGACATCATAAATCGAAAATGCTCTTTTAATTGACAGGCTCGGCTTTGTGATTTTACGGGGTGAATTAGCGCCCTCTTCCGGTTGGCCGTCTTCAGTTCCTGCTGCTCTCAGTCTCGGTGTGTGTTGGGACGCTTGTTTCAGCTCGTTTGGCATTAAAGACGCGTTCAGAGGACAGCAGCAGCAGACTATGACCGAAGAGGATCCGATCCGACGCTGATGCTGGGACGAAAACTGACGTTTAATGTCTTAACAATGCGCTTTGATGAGACGAAAGTGCTGTCAGAGAGCTGAAGATGCGATTCAACGAGAAAGAGCTGGTGTTCCTGAGCCGCCAGCCGTCAGAGAGAGCGGCCGAGCTGGGCATGAGAGGCCCGAAGAAAGGAGACGGTGAGCGAGTTTCTCTTATAACACCCTTACAACCAACGGCAGCACAGGGCGTTCATTTTCAGAGATGTGCGGTGGTCTGTGTTGTGATCAGTTGTTAAGGTGGGTAGTACGCTATTACTAGTACAGCTGTTAGTCGCTAGTGTTCGGACTCAGCTGTCCAATCGCGTTAGGAGGCGGGTGACGTCACCCCCACTACGCGCTCTGTGATTGGTAGATTGACTTTTGTTCAATATCGTCTCAGTTCGCCGTCACTATAATAAAAATAAGATGTTGTGGCGCAACATTAGTAGTGTACAATCATTTAAAATCAAGCGAACTGTCGAGAAATTAAATGTTTCAGCTGTAATCCACGAAGCTGTGGAAAACAACAGCCGCTTCGACAGGACAAAATTAAGACCCTCGTTTTATATATTTAGTGCTGTCAAACGATTAATCGCATCCAAAATAAAAGTTTTTCTTTACGTAATATATGTGTTTATGCTGTTTATTTATTAGGTTTATATTAAAACACACACGTACAGTATATATTTTGAAAGTATTTACATGTAAATGCATTTATATATTTATTTTCT
>JAUCMR010000051.1:18846751-18857903 GCA_032357425.1 Enteromius argenteus | reverse complement strand
AGCATTTTGTCGATAAGCATTTTATAAAAGGCTCATGTGTGTCTCCGAGAGACGGTTTGGGATGTTCAAGACTGACTTTTTGTCTTTTGTGCCAAACAACTTACATGAAATTAAGTGTGTGTTTAGTGATAAAACAAAAACAAAAACAAAAGCCAGAGTAAAGAAACATTAGGTTAAATATTCAAAATAATTTACTTTTCATGCCCATCAAAAAAAAAAAAAATTTCTAAAAAAAAAAAATGTCCTTACCCATAAATTGTGCATTTATGAATAAAGAATTAAGCCATCTGGCTGTAAATATTAGAAGAATTTTGGTAACACTTTAGTTTAGGGACCAATTCTCCCTATTATTAGCATGCTAATTTGCTGTTTATTAGTAGCCTATTTATAAAGCACATATTAATGCCTTATTCTGACTGACCATATTTCAGATCTCTTAATCCTCAAACCCAATACCTAAACTATTAATAAGCAGCAAATTAGGGGTTTATTGAGTTAATGTACTGACAACTGGTCCACAAGCGTGGCCACTCTTTGGGCTACAAAACAGTATGTTTATGATAAACAATTAAAATAATCTGTTAGCAGTGTTCAATATTGAACTCTTTTTGAACACGTAAAATAACTGGATAAATAGCTCTTATGTTAAAAATAAAGTGGGTTTGTTGAAATGTGCTGCTTGACATATATATCTGGAGAACAGGAGTTTAGTGAAAACACCATAAACACACACAGAGATATTTATAATGAAAATACTAATTTATTCAAATGAAATGCATGTTCTGAATGTATACAGAGATTAAAATACATAAAACATCATATACAGATTGTCTCATTGTCTTAATTAAGCAGGTGGTTTCTTATGCATTTGTTCCTGAGTTTTTCAATGCATTCTGTGCAGTGATAAAAGCATTAAACCAGTCTGAAAATGAATGTGTTGGTCTAAAAACTATAGTTTATATTTATAGAGTGGCTGATTTGTAAACAACCATTTTATTTTGTATGAATATTAAAAAATGAATGCTAAAAATATTTATTAAATGATTTGAGATGCACTTTTCCTCTATACAACCCCAATATATATATATATATATATATATTTACACTATACTTCCAAAATAGTTGCGACACCCTTTTCTAATGAACAGGTTTGACTACTTTAGCAACAAATCTTAATGTATAAGCATATAATGATATTCTATGTGCTTCTAATTTTATAGCAACACACTTTTTCATGACGATGCCCCTGTGTATAAGGCAAGGTTCAAAAAGAAATGATTGATTGAGTCAGTGTGGAAGAGCTTGACTGGTCTGGTGTGTGCCAAAAATAGCATGCATTGTTTCCATCTTTGTTGCCACAGTTTTGGAAGTATTTTCTGTTCTAAAGAAGGGGGTGCTAATACTTTTGTCCATATAGCGTATGTACAAGTCATTGGTCTTTGGAGGTTTTGGCTCTTAAAGAGGTTTCTCCAGACCAGTCAGGTTCTTCCACACTGACTCAATCAATCATTTCTTCTTGAACCTTGCCTTATACACAAGAGTCATTGCCATGCTATAATAGAAAAGGGCCTTTCCAAACTGTTGCTGTAAAATTAGAAGTACACAGTTGCATATAATATTATTATATGCTTAAACATCATAGAAATTACTTAAGCAGTCAAACCTGTTCATAAGAAGGGGGTGCCAATACTTTTGACAATATAGTGTGTGTACATATACATATCATGTGAAAATGAGTATATTGAAAGAAAATGCCAACCGTTAACTTTGCACATGATATTTTACAGGTTTGCTCTCACGTCAGTCAGTTTTTCCGTCTTTCCACTGCGCTCCGGACAGTCTCTCTGTGCTTCCTCTCTCTCGGCTCCTCTTCTCTGTGGCTCGAGCCACAGCTTCATCAAAGCACATGCTGATGCCGCTGTTCCTCTTGCCGTCTCTGTCTGCGTCTCTCAAGCGGTCCGCTCCACCGTCCCACGTCCCTCGTCTCTCTCCGGGACTCTCAGTGTCCAGCTTCGTCCCGTTCTCTGCACTCTCCTCCACGTCTATGAGCGGTGCTTTAGTTTCCGTTGTGTGTTCTTGGTCGGTTTGCGCTCCTTTCTCCTCGTGTTGTCTGTGCTGGAGCTGTTTTCTGAGCGCCGTGAGTTTGGAGTTCTGAGGTTTAGGAGGGACGGCAGGAACTGCTTTCGTGGGATGTGGAGGTTTGCATGGAGAGCACTTGTGAGGCGCCGCTGAGATGTCTTCTTCCGTCTCTTTGCTTTCGGTTTGTTCGTGATGAATCTCGTCTGGTTGCTGCACGATCGTGGACTTTTCCAGATCATCAGGAGAAGGATTTTCCTCAACAGAACTTTCCCTTTTTACTTTCACATCCTCCTCAGAGTTTCTTTCACTGCCTTCAGCTTTGTTTTTATCTTCTTGTCCTTCTTTAGTATGTTCCTCATCTACTTTCTCAGATTCTCCAGTATTTCCATCAAAACTTGTGGCTTCTTGTTCTACGTCTTTTGCATGTTCCTCGTGTATTTCTTCACATTCTCCACTGTTTGTCTCTAAATCCTGTTCTTTAGCTCCATCTGTAGCATGTTCCTCACAATCTCCACTATTTACCTCCAAACTTTCTTGTCTTTCAGCTTCGTTTTTTTCTTGTTCTCCTTCTTTTGTATGTTCCTCATCTACCTTCTCAGAATCTCCACTATTCTCCTTTAAATCTTCTTGATTTTTAGCTTCTTGTTCTCCTTCTTTTGCATGTTCCTCATCTATTTCTTCACATTCTCCACTGTTTATCTCTAAATCTTGTATTTTGGCTTCTTCTTTAGATCCATCTTTTGCATTTTCTTCACAATCTCCACTGTTTTCCTCTAAATTGTCTTGTCTTTCAGCTTTGTTTTTGTCTTGTTTTCCTTTCTCATCTACTTTCTCAGATTCTCCACTATTTTTCTCTAAATCTTGTATTTCAGTCTCTTGTTCTTCATCTCCCTCTTCACATTCTCCACTGTTTTTCTCTAAATCTTGACTTTTGGCTTCTTCTTTATGTCCCCCTTTTGCTCCACTATTTTCATCCAAATCTTCTTCACTTTCAGTCATGTTCACTTGTTTTTGTTCTTCATTCCCATCCCTACATTCTTCTACAGATCCAGCTTTTGCATCTTCCTTAACATCTTCACACTTTCCTTCACCTGTGTCTGTTTTGTTGTCATTCTCACACACTTCTCCTTCATTTTCCTCCATATTCCTCACAACTTTCATAGTTTCTTCACTCTTCTCACCCTCCTCCGTTTGACCCTCTTCCCTCTTTGTTTCAATGATAATCTGTGTTTGGTCTTGAGGAGCCAGCGAGACGTGGCCTGCATCCGTGAACTCAGTGCTGTTTGGTACCTCACTGTTACCATGGGAACCATCAGCATCCAGCACCTGATGAGCATCTTCGCCTGGTATGGGCTCAGGAACACTAGTGCTGTTGGTCTCAGGTCGCTCGGGTTCTGGTGAAGAAGGAATCGAGTCTGGTCCAAAATAAGTGTCTTCTCCACTGGCTTCACTCTCTGGTTGATCTTCTCCGCTGTACACAGACAAAAGTCAAATATTACACAAACACTAGACAGCTTGTGTTGTTAACAAACTCATATTACTCTCTTTCTGCCTTGAAACACAAATGCAAGCAAGTAGAGGAGTATTAGAATGTTCGCTTTATGTTTTCCATAAAAGAAAGCACACCTGAGAGACACATCAAGCTACAAAAACAACCATAAATGCACAATAAAAGAAGCTTTATTAGTACTGGGAAGATTTTCAGTCTGTTAATTAAATGATTCAAAAATGTATTTAGAAAATAATTAATTATTAATAATTAAATTAATCAGAATTTTAGTTTTTAGTTCAAAGTGTTAATTTATTTTTGCAACTTTTAATTTTGTTATTTTAATTTAATTTACTCAATATGTGTGTGCTGTGTACTTTTTATGCAACATTTATTCAGTACATTTATTTAAAACTAAGTACTAAGTAGTTCAAAAAAGTGTAATATAGCACATAAATTGTATGTATTATTATTAAGGTGTATATTATTATTTTTATTTTATGGTACATTTATGGTGTTTTGTTATTTTTGGATCTTAACAACCTTTATAAGAGCAGAGTTTAATTCCCATATAATCCTTTCCAGAGAAAAAAAAGCATGTAGGTGTTTAAATGATGAAATTAATTTTCATTTTGCACTTACATCAGTGCGTGTTTATCATCCTCCACATCTTTTGAATGTCTATTTTCACTCTTCTTTGCATCCATACAAACTTCATCTGTCTTCAATGTATCTGAACTGAGATGTTCTTCACTAAGCAGTGGCTCAAAAACCGGTACACTACTGTCTGTCAAAGCAGCAGGGATCGTGTCTTCTGATTGGTCGATGGATTGCACATCATTATTGTTCTCTGGAGGAAGTGCGTTTGATTGGTTACTAGTGTGAAGATCTACATTGTTGCTTTGTGGACTCAACCAAGACAGTCCCTGATAATCCCGGCCGACTGGGAGAGACTGACAAAACATATCCTCATATTCCTTATCAGACTCATCATCATCATCATCAGCAGGGCTGTATTCATCATCTGAGGATAATGACGGGGCCGGCAGGAAGGGGCGGGACTTATACGGCAGGCTGTGAGATTTTCCAGGAAGAGGCCTGTGTGTGAAGGACGGGCTGCTGCTTTTGGCTGCAGGTGTTTGACAGTCATTAATGCAGTTTTGAGATGCACCAGAAATGGCCTGATTGTCCTTGTTTTCATCCTCCTCTTCCTCATATTCGTTTTCAAAACAAGGCGCCTCAACTGAAAACTCAACCTGAAGAACAGAGACAGACGTCAGATACAGACATCTTAAGTGTGCTCACCATATACAAACAAAAATCTATTAAACTAAGAGTATTGAACTTCTTCATAAGAAACTTTTTTAAAAGACTTTTAAAAGCTGACAGCAAATTAATCACTGACACTGAATGAAAACATCTTAGAAGAATCATATAATACAGCATCACATAATCCCAGAATGCACTGTGATGGTAAAAAAGTTCATCCAAGATCACGTATCTAATTATTTTATAATATTTTCAGTAGATAATACATAAAAATAATAATAAAAAACAATAATAATTATAATACTCTAATTAAATGCAATGTAAATTTTGTTTTAATTTGATATAATTTCATACATTTTATTTTATTTAAAATTAATTTCTTCATTCACACTTGCATGAACACACCGGGTTTATAGCACTGCTATCCATCGAATCCAAGAACCCAAAAGCTTCCTGGAAATCCAGTGGCAGATCTGGGTCTGGAAACTCCATGTCCTCGTAGTAGTGCGGACTGTCGTGTTCGTGATGGAGGTTACCTCTCATGTCTGGGGATAAACACATTCACATTTGCCTTCATTTTTTACCACACACTTTCCTCAGACAGCCCATGTAATGAGCAATCAAAATATCCGACATTTTATTTTAATATTTATGGCAAGACACTACGGGCAAAATCTTTTTTTTTCATGCACCAATAAGATGTTCTATTTTGGACTGTTTGATGTGTCAGTTCAGACTAGTGGGAAAAAAACGCATCCAAAATAGATATCCCAGGTTTATAGGGTAAAAAAACGAATATATCTCAACATTATTTCCTCGATGATTAAATACATTATGAATTGTAAACATATTTCTGTATTTCACTAATTTGGATACATTTGCATAACAAAAAATCTGAATATTGGTTCACATTTTCATTTTCACCATGTTTTTAGGAATAAAATGTAATAAATATAAATGTATTAAAAATGTAAATTATAAATGAACAAACCACTCAGAATAAAGAGAGGAATAAAACCCTAAGTTGTGGTGTATGTAAGTGCTGCTGAAGAATATCAAAATAGATCACAAATAGATAAAGTGCAACCAAATAAACATTTAAAACAAAAACAAAAACTTTCTTTCCTGCACTGGTTCATTGTTCTTCAGACTATTGAGGGGAAAAAAGCAACTAAAATACACTTTTAGGTGTTTATTTTAATACAATATATCTATTTGTGTCTGTAGATTTTAATTACAATCCATCTCTTTAAAGGTTTTTCTCCACTTCAGCAGCACTTTCAAACACCAAAACATACAGTTTAATACCGCTGTATATTCTGAAGGTATATTTACTGAGGAGTTTGTTCATATATCATTTACACTGATATTTATATTGTATTTCTAATACTAATTTCTCCACTTTAGCAGCACTTACAAACATCAAAACTAAAGGTTTTATACCTTTGTATATTCTGAAAGTTTTTACTAGGGGGTTTGTTCATATATCTTTTACACTGATATTTACAACATTTTAGTCCTAGAAACATAGTGAAAACGCCTATTTTTTTAAAGGTTGTGAGTTTTTTCTCCACTTTAGCAGCACTTACAAACATCAAAACTTAGGGTTTTATTCCTTTGTATATTCTGAAAGTTTTTACTAAGGGGTTTGTTCATATATCCTTTACACTGATATTTATAACATTTTAGTCCTAAAAACATAGTGAAAACGCCTATTTTTTAAAGGTTGTGAGTTTTTTCTCCACTTTAGCAGCACTTACAAACATCAAAACTTAGGGTTTTATTCCTATTTATATTCTGAAGGGTTTTATTGAGGGAAATGTTCATATATTATTCAATTACTTTTAATATTGCAGTTTATTTGCATCTGTAGATTTCAGGGCGTTTTTTTCCCTAAAAATAAGTTTTCTCTCAGCAGCACTTACAAAAAAAAAGACTAACAGTTTTATTCCTTTACTCCTAAACACACAGTGAAAATGTGTCTGTTTTCTACATGTACATTTACATTTATTTATTTGTAAGACGTTTTTAATCCGAAGCGACTTACAATGTAGGAAAACAACAAGCAACTTAGCATAAGATGGCAATAAACATGAGAAGAGGTTTTAGTCATTGTTCTAAATAGTTAAAGCTAGGAAAGGAAGGGAAAAGGATAATAAGACAACAGAAATGCTGTCTGTTGAAAGTTTCTGCAGTAAAAACCTTTAACTCTAATATGTCAACAGAATCAAACAAGAATTTTGAACCATTTGTTAAATTTCTGTTCTTGAAATGTATCCAAATGAGACATAGCCACATTGGCATATTTAAACATAACATTTCAGAAAACTAATGCAAAAATTTTTTTTACCCTATTCACCCGCAGTGCCTTGCCCTAACTGCTTTGAAAACATTGAAAAAAAATAAATTTTTAGAAGCATAATCGCAAAAAAACTAATCCTGAACTAGTAAGTTTGTGATCATCAGACTGCTTAGATTTACATCAATCTCAATATTTCTTTCTTACCCATGTAATCCTCTTCTGTGATTTTTTCTTTGTCTTGTGGTTGTGCATCATCTACATCTTCTTTAACAGACTCTTGATTTTGATTTAGATATTCTGCTTCTTTGGCATTCAATACATCTCCTTTTTCTGGCATGTCATTCTCGTTTTTTGTAATCTCTACCATATCCTTCCCACAATCCACCTGACTTTTCACATAACTATTGGTTTCTCTTTCACTCTCTTGAACATCATCATTGTTGCTCTTTAGATTTCCATCTGTGGACTCCATCTCTATGCTCTTAACGTCCTCATCTTCTGCTTCGTCTCCTTGCAGGGGTTGTTCCTTATCATTCCAGCCGCCGTGAAGGACACCCAGAGCCAGTCCAGATGTTATATGAAGTGGTACGGTCACTGAAAATGGTCCTGATATGTGTATCCCAGCACGACGGTCTGCTTTGCTGGTCATTCCGGGTGATCTGGTCATGCCCCTGAGCTCCGCCCCCTCAGCTCCGCCCCCAGACTCCAGACGGTTGTAAGTGCCTGGAGTTCCTCCACTCACCATGCTGACCTGAGCGCCGCCCGTTCGCCTGTAAGTGACCGCATATCCACTGGACACGCCCCCTCCAGCAGAAGCCACGCCTTCTGAGCTTCCCGACACCGTGGACAGAACCAGAGGAGGATGAGTTGGAGAATGTTTGGAATCTGAGAGACAAACAAAATAATAGTGACACATAAATGACACTCTTCTGCTCAACAAAGCTGCATTTATTTGATCAAAAACACTGTAAGAAATATTTTTTTAAAAATTTAATAGCTTTTTTCTGTGTGAATATCTGAAGAGTTTTTTTTTTTGCAAAAACAGATACATTTTTAGCAAATTAATTATTAATTAATTAAATTAAATTAAATCTGTTAAAGTGTCATTTACTTCTGTGATGTTTAGCTGTATTTTCAGCATCATTACTCCAGTTTTCAGTGTCACATGAACCTTCAGAAATCATTCTAATATACTGATTTACTGCTCAACAAACATCTCTGATTATTATCAAACTGAGATCAACTGAATACATTATGTTAGTCAGGATTCACAGATTAAAGTTCAAAAGAACAGCACTTATGTGAAACAGAAGTTTTTGTACCTTTTTTGTAAAAAAGTCATGTTAATTATGTTCATGAGAATAAATTCCTTAAAACTATTTTAAAAAATACGTGTTAAAAAAATAAAATTAAAAAAATCTCTGATTAGGTTGAGCTAAAAAAGGGGAAAAAAGAATGATTTTATATTATTTAAAAATCTTTGGCAATTAATAAAATGGTGTATGGCATATTTATTTATGCTTATGGATGCTTTTTTAAATGATTGCAAAAATTCAAAATTAAAGTATTGTAAACACACTCAGTGGGGCGAATAAGGTAATGTTAAACCCCAAGAAAAGTGCAAAAGCAAATTTCATTAAATATGAGTATAAGACTGAAATGTATAGAAGAATCTTTATTATTCGATGAACAGATAATGAAACACTCTTCATACCGTCTGGTGTGAAAGCACCTGAGCTCAGAGAGTCCATGCTCTTCGCCGGCCTCAGAGCCGTCTTTTCTTTATCTGTGCGTTTAGAAGATACAATGAGAAACAAAAGCTATGAATTAGAGATGAAAGGAGAATCATTTGCAGTCAATCATCTGTTGACTTCATTCATTTTGCATTTCCAGAATACTCTATAACACAGCTGTTACTGATTACAGTCAGACCCTCGCACCTTTAGGACAGTATTTGTTCTTCTTGCGTGGATCTTGGAGTCTCCCGCCCAAATTAAAGATGGATCTCCACTTCCTTCCTTTGAGGGAGCCCTTCCTCCTGAAAACAACACAGACAGTCAAGATTAATGATGATGAATCTGCATGATCAGCAAAGCAGTGAAATAAAATAAAATAAAATCATGGATGACAATGACAAGCACACTTCTATGATGCACTTAAAGTACATACTTTACTGCTACTTTCGAGTATGTAATAAAAGTGTACAGTTCATAACTGTGTCTTGATACATGAAAGTATCAGTAAAATTTTTATATATTCATTATTAATCAACTTTTATTGCAGTGGCTTATTGTTCTCAACATTACTGGAGAGGCACTAATCCTAATCCTTTACAATAGTAATGTTACAGTTGGGTTAAGGTTAAGTAAAATAAAATACAATTTAATTAAATTATATTTTAAAAAGTAAAATAAAAATTCAAATAATGTAAAGTAAAATTAAAAAATAAATAAATAAAAAAACAAAAGCAGCTAACTAAATTACCTTCAAAAATCATTATCATTTAAATTTGGCTTATTTTTCTCAACTCTGTTAGGGATGATCAAATCCAAATCTTACAGATGTTACAGTTGGGCTAAGGTTAATAAAATAAAGTTATATAAAGATTTTTTAAATAAAAGATCTCTACTGTCCATCACTACTTCATAGCATTGACATTGAAGCACTGTTTCTCCTCAGTCTTACTTGTCAGTGCCGTCGATAATAGCGTGGTACGGCCGTATGGGCAGAGGTCCATCTCCTGGACTGAGGTTCCCTGGACAGTGAATCGGTAAAGACTTGAAGAAAGAATCTTCACCGGACAGTATGGAGGGAGACGGGAGGGACTTCCGGCGTTCCACGCTCAATTCTAGATTAAGACAATAAAATCAACTTTTTACAACTAAGAAAACTGGAACACGTAAAACTGAGGATGATGAAAATAATGAAACTCAGAGGGTTTATTAAGGAAGAGGAAATACCAGTTCCAGGGAAAAGCTCGGCCACGTGAGTGAGAATAAACTCCACCACGATGGACTGGACCCGGACCTCCATGAACGCAGCGGTGCCGTTAAAACCGGTCGACTCAATGTCCTTCGATCTGCAAATAATTACGCACTTATTCAATAATAATAAGTAAAGCTGATCGTGAAGCTCAACGGTGAGAGAATCCAGAGGTGGACAGCAGTCAAGTACTTTTACTACACTCAAGTAAATTCAAAATGATCTATACTTTATTTAAACATTTTTCTTTGGAAAACGTACCTTACTACATTCCAGAGCATAATGTCGTCATTTTTACTGCAGTGTGTTTTGTAAATAAAAGTTTTTTGGGTTTTTTTACCTTTAATACTTAAGAACATTTAAAAATGTATTATTTTCTTGTACTCAAGTAAATCTTTTATCAGTGTTTTTCTTCTGAAAACTTTTGCTTTACTACATTTCAACGCACAATGTCATACTTTTTTTACTGCACTACGTTTTATAAATTATGTGTTGTTGTTTTTTTACCTTTAATAATTAAGAAAATTAAAAATGTAGTACTTTTTTGCACTCAAGTGAATCTTTTATCAGTTTTTTTCTTTGTAAAACGACATTCCAAAGCACAATATCATACTTTTAACGGCACTACGCTTCATAAATAAACATTTTTTTACCTTTTAATACTTAAGATCATTAAACACAAACATTTTACTTTATTGCACTCAAGTAAAACTTTGAATTACTTTTACTTGTAAGTAAAAGTAAGAAAGTAATATATTTCTAAAGTAATTAAATAGTAGTAATATTTAATATGAAATGTAGTCCTTTGAAAATGATAATATTATGCTTTGGAATATTGTGAAGTAAAGTACAAACACTTGAAAATACTTTTAAAGCGGAGTAAAAATACTTCACTACTGTCTGCCTCTGAGTGAGAATACACACACACACTCACACACACATGTAGTGTTTCCATGATTTATGGGGTCTCTCCATAGGTGTAATGGTTTTTATACTGTACAGACTGTATGTGGTATTGTCCTACACTGACC
>JAUCMR010000051.1:18823536-18838114 GCA_032357425.1 Enteromius argenteus | reverse complement strand
CTCTTTAGGGTGCGAGTGTGCTCATTATACCACGGAGTCAAACTGTTTTCTTTAACCTTTCTTAAGCGCAAAGGAGCGACTGTATCTAAAGTGCTAGAAGTGCTAAAGTGAATTATATCATGGTAAATGTTCAATAAGACGTCACATTTCCATTGCATCGTGTTATTTCTGTGATACAATGTCCAAAAACCCCCCCAAAAAACCAACAACAGTACTTCCAAATATACCACGGTACTTTATTGATTAATATGGTATTTAACTAAAATAACTTCGATGTACAACGCACCTCACATTCGCACTTTATGTTCAATAAAAAGTGTGTAGCCACTGTAAGACACATTATGGCTATATTTATGGTCATTAGTCTAGTAGTATATTTACGGTATCGTGTCCGGAAGCAACTCTTTTCCGCTGTTTCCCGCCAGGAGGCGCTGTGTGGATCAGAACGCTGCTCCAAGGAGACACATTCAAATATGAGGACGCTCTTACAGACCATATAAATACATGTTAAAGTCAAAGACTGGAATTAAACCAACACACACACACAATGACACACTGATAGCTTACAAACTAATATACATTGAAATAAAAATTTACAATTGAAAAAAATAAATAAATAAACCACGCCTATTCTGTCATCATTATGTCCTTTTGCAGTCATTCTATCAATTTATCTGGTTTCTTTGAGGTAATTTGGGTATTTTAAACAGCTAGACATGGTAAAACACACAATTAAAATAAGTAATTAAATAAGATAATTATTGCCTAATTGCTAAACCACGCCCATTTTGTCATCAATGTGTCATTCTCGCTGTCATTCTTTCAGTTTATTCGGTTTATTTCAATAAACGTGAATTTAAAACAGCTTAGTTATGCGTGTTGAAGTACGCATTAAAAAAAAAAAAGAGTAATTAAAAAAAGGTAATTATTTCGTGGCCGCTAAACCCCGCCCACTCTGCCATGGTCCTGTCATTCTCACGGTCATTGTCAGTTTGTTTAAGGAAATCTGTGGATTTTAAACAGCCAGATGTTGTGAAATACGCAAATAAAATGAAATAAAATAAAGAGTAATTAAAAAAAGGTAATTATTTCCTGGCCGCTAAGCCCCGCCCACTCATCGTCCTGTCATTCCCGCTGTCATTCTATCCATCCATTTATTCGGTTCCTCTGAGGAAATATGTGGGTTTATAAACCGCTGGACGTGGCGATCTAGTTCGTTAGGGTGTATTTTCAAAGTATATTCGATATTCTTCAATCGATAAAGCCAGTAAAGAGATCATGTCGTACTGCTCGTTCCAGGCGCAGCTCGTGTCCATTATGGACATTGTGGCCAAAGCGGCGGAAGCGGAAATCAAGCGGCGCGTGGAGGAGAGCTGCGCGGTCATCAGGCTGGAGCTGAGCCGCAGCCGGAAGGACATCGATGCTCTCAAGAGGAAATGCTTGCTCATGGACAGCGAGCTGAGGAGGGTCAGAGGACGGGGCAGGAGGAGAGGTCAGGGGTCACCGCCAGTGCCCACAAACAGAAATACTATAGTAAAACCATGGTACCATCATGTGCAATGAGCGTTCTCCAAAGGATGGTACCATAAAACTATAACAATAAATACAATAATTAATATTTCCCCAGCTAAAAGGGTTTTAAGTGAGTCAATAATACAAAATAAGATGTTTGATGTGCTCCAGTGTTTCAGTGTGGAACATCAGAACGCTTTCCTACACCGTCCAAGACCCAGAGAGAGGTCAGAGGTCAAGACCAGACCCCCAGCATCCACCAGGTGACGAACACCACCCTCACACTGACATCCAGAGGACCAGAAATAATCATTTACTGAAGAAAACCTTTACTTTTATGAGCAAAGTTTTTGGTTTTTTTATTATTATAAATTAAAACATATTTATAGTAGACATTTATACAAACATATCTATAAAAACATATATTTGTGGTTTAATGATTTTGTGTAAAAAGACTAAATAATTATGGTACTGTACAACAGGGAACACTTAGCTGCTTATTAGGTTTGGGGAGGATTATAAATATAGAATAGTTAAGAGACCCTTGTTAACATAATTATAAAAGGAGTCTTAAAAATGGGGAATTAATGAGATGATATTTAATTTACATCGATATTCAGAATTAGTTTTTTGTATATTTACATTTTAGTAATTTTGTTTTATTATTATATATATATATATATATTTAAATATGCCTGTTTTTTTATTAATTTGTTTATTTATTTTTTATTTAAGTACATAAAGTTTTTAAGTTTTAGTTAACCGTAATAACCCTGGTGAGGGAGCTGTGTATTCTGCCACTGAACACCCTCGACAGACATTACTCTTCAGGTGCTTTATTCATGTGTGTTTAATCAGTGTGATGTCTGCTGGTGTGTTTGTAGTCTGTCTCTTCGCTCGAGGAGGGAATCAGCGCTCCGGTGATCAAACAAGAGTGTCAGGAAGGAGGTACAATCACATCTAACACAAACTATCCTTCAGATGACCGTGAATATGATGGATCCAACACCTGAGTGCACTCAAAAGTGTACTTGACATATTTTATAGAACACAAGAAGAGAAGAGAAGCTAGTGTTTATTTATATATATACATTACTTAAGAGGGTAAGTCAAAGACCTAAGTTTAAAGAGCGGGTAATATGGCTTTTTAAAAAATATCATATTTGTAGTTTGTGAAGTAAACAGCCTGCAAAGTTATTAATCCAAAAAGTGCAAGATATAGTCTCTCAACACAAAGAGTGGACTCAGAATCATCTTAACGAGTCGGTTCGTTTTCAGATCTTCTGCTGTTACTGATGTACGTCACTAGGTAACATATTTGCATAATCCCCGCCTCCCCGTGAAATCTGACCTGCCCACAAACTCTCCCGCCAGTCAGTGTTAACATCATGTCAAGAAGACGCTGTGAGAGGGTTTTGTGTTCATTGCCCAAGGAAGCTGATGTGAAGAATCAGTGGTTAAACAGTACGGGAACCTTTTATTGTGCGCTCATCATTTTACCAGTGACCGGTTTTCTAATCTTGGAGAGTTCAACGCAGGATTTTCTAAACGCTTGTCCATGAAAGATAACTCCATACCGTCTTTATTCAGACCAACAAGCGTCTCCGAACCACAGCCTGTAAATGCTAATACAAAGTTTAACCCTACCACTGAGAAACGTCCTGATCAAGTCGTGCTTGCGATGGCGTTTCTGTTTGAGCGACTGCGTCTGCATCATCCTCATCCTCGGTAATATTGGACACAAAAATGAATTATGGAAACTGACGTTTCCTTTCCTACACAGAATAACGTTAGATACGGAAAGACCAATCAAAAAAGACTTGGTCAACTGACCAATCAGAGCAGAGTTGGCTTCTGGAAGGGAGGGGTTTACAGACCTTACGATCCGAACTGATTCAAACGAACCGTATCCGAATCATTGCAAAACGACTCCTATATTAAATTCATATTTTGAGAAGATTACAATGTTTTGTGACCTTAGATGCATTTAAACTCCAGCACAACATTAGGATACTTTAAAAAACCATATTACCCGCTCTTCAAACTGCCATTTATTTTCAGCTGCAGTGTATGAGTTAAGTGACAATAGAATTAATTATAAATTACATATGAAGATGAACTTACAAGTGTGTAAATAAAAAAATATTCTTAAACTAAATTTACTGCATTTAATCTACATTTAAACTATAATGCATTTTTATTTTATTGCAATTACCTATTAGCTGTAAGTATATTATTTCCATAAGTACTCTTTAAATTTATGGTAAAGTGCCATTGAAGTATATTTTGGTTTATCATAAGTGTTTGTCAGTAGATTTAGCAGTATATTTTAACCATATTTCAATAGAATTATGAAAGGACATTTAAAGATGAACTTAAGTCTTAATTAATTTTATTAAAACTGTAATTTTATTTTCAATTGCAATTAAAATGCGGTAAAGTAACAGTAGAATTAATTCTGAAATTTCATATAAAGATGAACCTAACTCATTTTTAACCCCTTGGACAGAGCTCAGCGTCCGGCCCGAACCCCAAGCCCCCGATATTTTTAATGATAAGTGCTGTTTTTAAAGTCTGCTGAAGCGTGTTTTTCTGCATTGACACACAGGGAATCTTCACGAGCACCAGAACGTCCAGCAGATCCAAGCTCAGGAGAACACAGAGAACCAAAAACCACCGTCAGGAGCTTCACAGATCCAAAACTCATATTTGACTCATTCACAGACACCCACGGACCGAGAGAACCTGGGACTCCAGGTTAAAGCTGAGAAGGACGAGGAGGAGCCAAAGGTTCACCTGAGGTTTGCTCAGCTGTGGACGACGTTCCCTGAAACAGCCGCTGAAGACACAGGACAGATATTTCAAACGTCTCAAAACACATCCGTCTTCGGCTCAGAAGCGTCCAGAAATCATCTGCGTCCTGTAGAGACACAAATGGAGCTTTATGAGCCAGAACAGATCAGTGCAAGTGATCAAATGCAGAGCGCTGCAGGTGCTGGATGCACCCAGGATGAAGTGGACAGGGCTCCAGCGTTCGGTCAGAAGCGCTTCTGCTGCTCGTTCTGCGAGAAGAGCTTCAGCCGCTTCGGTCAGCTGAAGGAGCACCTGCGCAGTCACACAGGTGAGAAGCCCTTCGCCTGCGCTCAGTGCGGCCGCAGCTTCACCAAACACTGCAATCTGATCCGGCACGCCGTGGTGCACAGCGGAGAGAAGCCGTACCAGTGCGCTCAGTGCGGGAAGCGCTTCACACAGCGCTCCAGTCTCAAATCACACCAGAGAACACACTCCAGCGCATGGCATCATCACAGCTGACCGCTGCACACACAGAGCATCACATTAACCCCTTAAAGGGACAGTGCACCCAAAAAATGTTCATTCTCGCTCATGTCGTTCCAAACCTGTAAGTAGGGGTGTGCGATATATATCATTTGCAAATAATATCATAAGTGTTGTTTTAACGATGTTAAACTACAGAGCGCACACATACATTATGTGTCTAGACTAGTGTGAGAAGTGCGATAAAATCCCAGAAACCATTGAGGTATTATTTTCTTGTCAGTATCGCACACCCTTACCTGTAAACCTTTGTTCATCTTTGAAACACAAATTACGATATTAATGCGTTCCGAGAGCTGTCTGACCCTCCAGAGACAGCAAGGATCACTCTATAGTGCCATTCTGGAGAGTATCACATACTTTTACTCAATACATGGCGTTACTCTTTAGGGAACATAATGCCATGTATTTGACCTTCAAATATTTAAAGTGCCCCTATTATGGGTCTTTGAGAATGATCTTTCCTGCAGTGTATAGTGAATAAAAAACCTCCTGCAGAGTTTTAAATCTGAAGTGCACCGTGTATAAGAGTCGACTCTGAATCATTGAAATGAGTCTTTTTTTTTTAAACGAGTCCCAAGCCGTTTGATATCGACGTCAAGGTGAAATATTAGTACATTGCCGCCCACTTGTTGGTGTTTTGGCGTTGGTCTGAATGAAAATGCAGATTCATTCTTCACCACTAGGATGAAATAGCACTGTACACGAACCAGCAGTAAACCATACGAACATCAGACCGATCACCGCGTCACACAGAGGAGGGGTGTGAAAAAATAAAGGCACATTATAACACATAACCCATAACAGGGGCACTTTAAATCATATATAAGGGATTTATTATAAATACTACAAATGTATACATTTTTATACATGTATTAATCTACATTTTGAAATAGGTTTGCTGATTCGCTCTAAAACACGGAGAGGACTGCATCTGGATCTTTTTACGTATGTTAACATGTTGTGATTTTTAGATGTGCTTTTTTACACGTTCGAAATGTATTTTGGTGTTTTATTTTAAGATTGTATCAGATGACTTGTTGTTTGTCTAATTTGTTAATTTATGATTTGATTGCATGATTGAATAAAACCAATGATAAATGGCTGAACTGTTACGGTTTGTTCTTCTCTGGACAATTAGATGCAAGTTTAATTTTTAAATTGATTTAACATTTTAACATGAAACTAATTGACAAATTTTTTAAATTAATGAAATGTATCCCATTTTCATTTTTGAGTGAATGTATGTTTTGGGTATTTCTGGAACATAATGCCATGTATTTGTATTTGACCTTCAACATTTCAATTATTTAAATACAGTATAACTATTATAAATACTACACATTTATAAATTATTATGAATGTATTATAAATTATATAATTTTGTAAATATTATAATTTATTATACGAGAATGAAACATTAAAAAAAACCCTTAATTTTATGTTTTTATATATATATATGTGTGTGTGTATAAAAAAATTGAATCTGAATTAATTGTTTAACTGCATATATATATATATTTGACGATTTTGAGCACTATTAATCCTACAATAATCAAAGCTTGCCGCCGCTCTCTTCTTCCGGTTTTTACGGTCGCTGCTGCTGCTGAAGCCGGAAGTGTTTTTGCCCGCAATTTCTGACATCATTCCAGCGTTTCGTGACAGCGATGATCTGAAGATGTCGAGCTGCAGCGCGGTGTTTGAGAGCAGGCTGAAGGCGGTGCTGGAGACCGCGGTGATGGAGATCCTCCAGCTCCACCAGGAGGGACTGGCTCTGCTGCGGCTGCAGATCCGCCAGAGAGACGCGCAGATCGGCGTGATGCGGAGCAGAGCCGCGGAGCTCCAGAGACCCGGTACACAGATCACACCTTACTTTACTAAAATAATACTTACTACATTTAATATGTAACAAGTGTGACTGTCAGTTAAACGCGGTAACTTAATTATTAAAAAATATGTATATATCTGGAAAAAATAGGACTTCTGTTTTTTTACTACTGGGTGAATATTCATTGAAATTCTACTTGACCCATTCAAGTCAACTCCTAATTAGAATCAGTTAATGTTAAAAATAACACGACAGTGTATGCCAAACTCCTCATTTGAATCAATCAACACATTTTAAATAGTCTTCATATTGATAAAAACTCACCTAAGTCTTTTCAGCTTTCTGACATCTTCAGATCAGAGGACCTAAAACCTTGAGATTCAGAGATTCATTAAAGAATAGTTCACTACAGGTCAATTTCTGTACAACATTACACTTTTTTTATTTCTATCATGGTGTGTAGATGAATGCATTTCAATTTTGCATTTAGCAGACACTTCAAAGTGACTTGCATACAAGAAACACAACCAGGTTTAAAAAAATGTACTCAATTTACATGTGTTTAATTGTTTTTTAAAACAAGTAACATTTTTAATAATAAGTAACCACTTTTTATTTTTGAATATTTTAGTAGCAGTCCTACTCAATTCAGCATTTCTACCTTGTTTATATATAATATATATTATTATATAATATATTATTTATATATAATATTTAATTATATTAAAATTAAATAATAATGAAAATAATCCAGATAAAGCAAGGCACTTCAAAATGGAAGTTTGTAAAATATTTGTTTTAAATTATTACATTTTAACATATTTATATATTTTTAAGTCTATAGTAGCACTAAAATCAGTCTTAATATATAATTCAGAAATCCTAGTATACTTTGAGCTTCTTTGTCGTTAATGCTGTTAGTAGATTTCAGTGTTTTCTGATTTATCTGCAGGGCGTGAGGTTCAGAAGCCTGCTTCTCAACTCCAGCACGATAGGAATCTAGACTCCAGCCAGACACACGCTGATCCACAGCATCATTCCTGTGGAGATACACACACACAGATCATCTGCGCAGACGGAGAAGACGCACAGCTCGCCGAAGACCTCGACGCTCCTCACAGCGAGGAAGACTTCGGTGGACTGCTGGAGGTGGAGATGAAGCAGAGCTTTCCGTCTGAAATCACAGGCCTGGACCGGCAGGAAAACACGACAGACGATCCGCGCTGCTCGCAGACGCCTGCAGATGCAGACGCATGCGCATTCACATCTTTGGAAAGCGGCTCGTCTGTCGCAGTCAGACAAACATTAAACAACCTCGACTTTGAGTCTGTAAACCAGAGCTCATGGACCAACAGAACAGAACCAGACTTCATCCGAGCGTTTCCGGACGAGAATATAAACCACAGCTGCGCAGACAGACACGCATTCGTCGCGCAGCGCAGAGAAACGGTGCAGGAGAAGTGGTTCATCTGTTCGTTCTGCGGGAAGAGTTTCGACCGCTTCAGTCACCTGCAGATGCACCAGCGCATTCACACGGGAGAGAAACCCTTCCGCTGCACGACCTGCGGAAAACACTTCTCGCAGCAGAGCAATCTGCGCACACACCAGAAGATCCACCGCAAGACACGCACGCATACGTGAAAACTAGCGATGCACCGATTGTTCAAAAGAAAGCAGATGATCAGGGTCGATTATTTACGAAAGCTCTTTTCCGACACGGAGTAAAACAAAAAAACTACTTTATCTCGCAGTTTAAACTTTTTTCTCGCAATTGCAATTTTTCAGGATTGCGAGATATAAGCTTCTTCTCACAATTTTAGTTTAGAAAAATATTCTATATCATGCAACTCTGAGAAAAAAGTCAGAATTGTATGATATAAACCCAAAATTGTGAGATGTTAGAATTGCAATTCTGACTCTTTCTTCTCAGATTTGTGAGATATAGAGATTTAATTGGGAGTTATAAAGTCCAGTTTTGAGGGGGAAAGAAGACTGGTTTGCGACAATTGAGAATTTATCTCTCACAGCTGACTTAACTCACAATTGCAGACAGAATTATGAGATATAAACGTTTTTTTATAACTCACAATTGCGAGCTTATATCATGCAATTCTGTCCTTATAAGAAGCAGCTGCGAGTTTATATCCCAGGATTCTGAGACTAAACGTTGTTAGAAAATGTGAAATAAGAAGTCACAAGTGCTGTTAATGCAGGTTCTGTTTATATAAACTAAGTTGCCAGATCTGCATTTTTTCCCCTTCACAAAACATTGTTTGTAATCTCTCTCCAATCTGATTATCACAATGAGCTTTGTGCTTTTTTTACTTCAGATAAGAAACTAAATCTAGCTTTCAAATCCTGTACATTTTATCACAAAATTCAAATAATAAATGTCGTTTTGACGCTCTTAAATATCTAAAAGATCGCTGTAGTGCCTCGTTCAAGCATCAGCGCGAGTCTCTTACACTTTATTATAAGTTACAGCACAAAATAAAACGAATGACCATCAGAAGGTGTTGAAAGATACAACTCACTAAAATATCTTAATTCTCATAAAGTCTCATAATCGCGTAATCGAGAGTTTCAGTAGAAAGAAATACGTCAATAAAACAGCTTGTAAACAATATGTACCGCTGGTAAGTTATACACCGTTCACAGGTCGTTAGTTTGCCAAGAAAGAAGCTTAAATACTGTTAAGTATCATATATGTATATTTGAATAAACCTGTAATGAAGATACGTTATGAGGACTATCAACTACATGTTTTAATAGCATAGAATATAGTGTTGACGTCAATTTTAACCTCTAATCTAATGAACCGAATGAGAGTAGTTTACAGCACTGGTTTGGAGAGATTTTTTTTCCTTAAGAAAACTCAAGATCATCTGAGTAATTTCCTATCGGTGCATCTCTAGTCAAAACACCACTAAAAAACAACCGCTGTGCCTTTCTTCCACTGTTTCTGTATTTTCATTCACATTAACTTTTATTAAATCTCTTCACAGATCAATCATCTTTCTTTCTTTGAATAAACACTTACAGAAAACACATCAGGTCTGGACGTTAACACTAGTTAGTGGAGTAAAAAAAACACCTACTAGTCACCAGCAGCACATTTACACAAACTCAGAGTAGTAACATTGATAAATAGTGCAATACTGTAAAACAAAATACAGTGTGGAGTTCTTGTAAAGTAAATAGAAATCAGTCCAAATGCACAAAGTAGCAAGTTCAGTAGTTTTCTGGATGGACTGTAGTAACCTGTTAATCTGTTTAACCGTTTGTTAGAAAATCTGATAAATTTCTGCTGAAGTGATAAAACTGTTTATCAGCCACACTGGAGATCCATATTAATGTGTCTTTACAGGCTGGTAGAAAATGCTTTTGTAAAGGAAAAGTATTATATAGGCAAGACTGAATCATATATTTTTTTTTTTAACAGATGTAGGTCAAAGTATGGAATAAGTATGATTTTTGTTATGTTAAAGAAGTCTCTTCTGCTCACCAAAGCTGTATTTATTTGATAGAAATATTACAATTAAATATAGCTATTTATATGTGAATATATTGTGAAGCATCATTTATTTCTATGATCAAAACTGAACATTGATAATAACAGCTCACTGAAATTGTAATATTTCACATATTGTTGCTGTGTTTTTTAAAAATATTCAGAATCGTATTTATTCTAAACTGCTCACTGATAATAAAAATATACACTAGTCAACATTTGAAGTGGATCAAAACATTTCATCAAAGTTGTCCTAAAACCAATGTGTTCTTGTCGGAAAACTAATGAATTGTTTTGATCCACTTCAAATGTTGACTGCTATAAACATCTCTTGGAGGAGAATGTTTAGTATTATGACAGATTAATATGGAATCAACCGGTCACAATTCAAACAGACATGAAAGTGTGATGCATGTTTGTAGCCGTCTCATTGATTATACAAAATAATACAAGAAAGTTTTATAAAAGTAGCACAATAGTAGAGTTTTTGTTGAGTTGGCACTGTGAGCTCTGCAGAGGTAGGCCGAGTCTGAACCTGGTTCAGTAGAAGCACGTTTATAAGCGTCTGTGTTGGAGTCCATCATACTGTACAGCTCCTCTACGGTCTCAATGAAGCTCTCTGAAGCGTCTCATGAGATCCAGTGACGGAGAATCACTCCTGAGCGATTCCTCGCTTCATCCTCTTATAGACCAGAGATTGTGCTGATTGTCTGCTTTAACGAGGAACAGTTCAAACAAAAACAAACAACAAATGAACTTCCTTCATGTCAATCCAAACCCGTATGAGTTTCATTCAGCCATTAAAAACACTAAAAAAAACAAGGAATCTTTATATAATCTTGTCTATATAATGAAAGCAGAAAGTGATCAAACTCTTGTCATTCGTTATCATTAGTAACTAACATCTTATTGTTAATAAAAACAGTTACCAATGCTTTTTTTTTTAAATCAAAGGTTCTGTTTGTTAACATTAGTTAATGTACTGTGAACTAACATGAACCAGCACATTTTTGCTTAGTATTTTATGGTTTGTGTCATTTTAAATATCTCTATAGTTTTTATAAATTTGATTTAATTTTTAGATTTAGTCATTTCAGAACTGAAACCAAATAAAAAAAGCAAATGCTGCCTTTTATATTTAAAAATATATTTTTTATTTATCATTGCTTTAAATAAGTTTTTATTTTACTTCAAGTAATGTTTTTTTATGGTTTTAAACCATAAACAATCATATTTTTATTAATGAACATTAATAAACCTTACTAAATGATTCAAAATGTATGTTATTCTTTGTTAGTTCACGTGAGCTAATGCATTAAGTAACATTAACAAAGGAAATCAGACGGCACAGTATCTTCAGATCTTCATGTGTCGAGATTGTGAAGCATGTGCTAAGAGCCAATCAAATTTGAGCGAAAAAGATAATCAAAGGATTAAAATCAATGAGCAGAACCTGAATTAGAATTGATCAAACCCTAACTATTATTATTGACACTGATAACTGCAGAAGACTTATTTCATGATATCTAGATATCACGGCTGTTTTTGAACACTGGATGCTTTACAGGTTTGACTGACATGAGTTTTTGTGTGAACTGTCCCTTTAAGAGTTGGTAAATGTTTACAGCCTCACTGATAATGAACTATAATGCACTGATGATCCTGGCGGTGTTGATCATATGACCTGTCCTCGTGAGTGTATGATGATGGCGTTGGAGTTTGCTTTCGGCGTCAGTCCACCGTTGCTGCACTGGAAGTAGTTAGAGACGGCCTCGGACAGCTGATAGTTGACCGCACAGCTCTCTTCTTCTCCTTCAGGAACTCGCTCTCGCTGTATGTCTCTCTCTCGCTCTGCTCGGTGAATCTCTCGACGAGAGCCGCGCTTCCATCCGTCACCGATCACGTCTGTGGTCAGACCCGAGCTCACGGACGGAGGAGGAGAACTCTGATCCCGGTGAAGCCCTGAATCCTGTCACACAAACAACATCTGTTCTTCACCTCTCTGATCTCAAAAATACACATACAAAGCCTCAAAGATAGTTTTCATTTTTGGGTGAACTAACACTTTAAATTAATCTTTACCCTGCTGGAAAAAAACCCCAATAGACATCATCACAAAACAGTTTTATAATGGGACTTGTGTAGGTTTTAATGGAAACTGTAATGGACTCTGTGGGTCTCTACTGGTCATTGGTCAACTTGTATTGGTGACTTGTTAAATCCTATATGGAATATGTCCACACAAAAGTTGTATTCTTAATGATTAAACGTTGATGGTTTGTAATAGTGTTTGTAGCAGAAACCATTTACTGTGATGGTTCTATTGTTTTTTTCAGCAGGGTTATCATTTATACATAAATATAATTGTCCATGAAGGATGGATGGTTTTCTTTCACAGATAAAATTAACCCTCCAGCTTCCAGTATGAATTAAGCAGTCATTACATTAAGTGTGTAGTCACTAAAACACACCACCAGGGTAAAAATAGGAAAGATAATACTTTTCTGTAAAGAAACTGGGTTTAATTTATTTATTTTTTGATGCATAAGATTTCCTGAATTATCATTATTATTGCAATATCTCATCTTATGAACACTTAAAGACATGGAACCCAACATAATCTAATCCCTAAAAGGGATGAATTTAGCTGCAGTGTGTATGTGGCCTGCTTGTAGAGGTGAATGGGTTCATGCTGATGTTCCCTCACACACACACACACCAGTGACATGTTGCTAGATTTGACGTAGGACTCGACTCTGCGTCTGCGCTCGTTTCTCTCCTCCTCGATGTCTCTTATCTTCTTACTGGATCGGTATGGTGTGTAGATGGCAGGACGTCCCAGACTGTCATACTCTCCGTCTCCATGTCTGCCTTTCACATCGCTCAGTGTGGAATGATCCTACAGAGACATGCATTATTTTGGGAATATTACACACACACACACTTGGGTAACACTTTATTTTAAGGTGTTCATAATACAGAGTAATTACCTAGTAAGTAGTTAGTAGTAGCCATTGTACTTAGTTACATAATAAGTACATTTTGTTTTATTAATTAAGTTATGGAGCAGTTTGTAATTATGTAGATGTAACAGGCAACTACTGTTACACATTTGTTACAGGCCGAGTCTGTTACACAGATACTTATGTAACCAAAAGATCGTCACATGTGTGTTGCAGACTTTATACAACATAATTATAAATTCAAGTACACAGGCATAAGCTACTTCAAATAAAGTGTATCAAACTCTAATCACAGGCTGTTTCATAACTTAGTTCCATGACAAGTGTAATGGCTACTACTGAGTACCTAATTAGGTAATTACTCTGTATTATGACACCTTAAAATAAAGTGTTACCCCACACTTGTGCTGGTGTGAAATAAACTCACTTCCACCGATAAAACACTGCCCTTCGTCATACCGTCCATCTGAACCAGTGAACTCTCCTCCTGCTGCAAACCACACACACACACAAAGTTATGATGCATCACAGTACTTCAAAAATGTACATCACGTTCTGAGGAAATTACATCTAGACTCGTGTTTCAAGTACCCTAACAATAATGTCAATGCAAATGAAACAAACACTCTGTATGCATGTGTTCATGATGATAAAGAACAACCCTCCTTTTTTGTTACTTGTTATTATTCCTACAGATGATTCTCATCAAAAACAAACTGTAATACAAAAAATGTCTTGAATTAAATTAGCATAAATTAAAGGCAAGAGAAAAGAAAACACTAATATAATTGTTTTTGTTTTTGTTTTTGTTTTGCATTATTCTAATGAAATTTGTTTCTTTCATTTTGTGGTGAATCACAGGAATTGACATAAATACTAAAGAGAAATATGTCTATTTTTGGGCCATTTCTTTCTTTCTTTTTTGCATTATGACACCATGACATTATTTTCATGCCAATTAGGAATATTTTCCCTCCACAATCTCATTATTTTGTGTTTTCTTTTTTATTGTCAAAGATGATAAAAAATACTGTAATAGAACAAATTAAATATTGAGTCAGCATACTGTAAATAGCACAAACCGTAACTAATATATAAATACTTAATACTTAAAATATAAACTTTTTTTGCATTACGATTTTAAGAATACAAGGAGGGTTTTTACATGATCATTAAAACAATGGCACAATGCAAAAATACTTTTTATGCAGATTATAATTTCTTATTCCATTCATTAATTGTGGTAAATCACGGGAATTAATTAGTATAACATCTACCAGAGAAAAAGCCTTCAAAAGACATTTTCAGAACACCTGCCCTAAAGAGTTTTTCACTGACAGTCAGGTCTAAAGTACAGGTCCTTTTCAAAAAATTAGCATATTGTGATAAAGTTCATTATTTTCTGTAATGTACTGATAAACATTAGAC
>JAUCMR010000051.1:18790172-18811218 GCA_032357425.1 Enteromius argenteus | reverse complement strand
GTTACTCTGACGCTTACTTCATCAAAATCAGTCCAGATCTGACATGAGAAGTGTTTCTACAATTACAGTAAAAGAGCCATCAGACAACAGAAGGCATGCAGGAGATTGAGTGTGAAACAACACAGTTTGATCATGTCCATCAACTAAAGGCTTTAGAAACTGATTAGAAGCGAATTTAATCTCACGCAGTTAAAAGCACCCTCCGATAAACCTCCAATAAAGAACTTGGACACAATGGCCAATCAGAGGTGTTCCAGAAATCAACAGATACTGCTCAACGCTACAAAAATACACCGCAAATAGAAACTTTTTGATGTTCTCCAGAACGCAAACACATAGATATGCACAGCAAAGTTCACCAAATTAAAAATGATTTGCAAATGTCTTATTAGTATAGTTTGAGGGTGCTTTTGACTGTGTGAGGAAACGGAGTGAGAACAGAGCTAACTGTGTGAGAGTTGGCTATATTATACAAAATTAGCAAAGCTGTCATTTATCTGTCTATCTATCTGTCTGTTTATCTATCGGAGCTGTCAACTCTCACACAGTAGACACTGTTCTCACGCTCTCGCACTTATTATACCAGAACATCGTGAGACTCCAGTAAAGTGAAGTGACAGCTTTTTAGTGATTACACATGACCCTGCAGCACAGAGGCAGTCATCAGAGCACAGGTATATGTGCAGCAACAGACTACAATACACTGTATGGGTCTAAATTATTCATTTTTCTTTCAAGTAAAGATTATGTTCCATGAAGATATTTTGTAAAAAAAAAAAAATCATTTTATTAGTCATTAGTAATATGCATTGCTAAAAACTTCATTTGGACCACTTTAGAGGTGATTTTAATGGAAACGGGAATAGAAGGAAATGTTATCGCTCAGTCAGGTCTGAGTTACATATCAACATCTAAAACAATTAAAAATAGCCATTACGTTACATCCAGTAAAAGCTATAAAATCTAATGTAAAGCAGTTCTGGTGATTTGACAAGAAATATTGGATTTGTATGAAGATCTCTGAGTGTTGACGGCAAACAAATCTGAGCAGTTTGAGACTCACTTGAGATCTTTTGTGCATATTTATATTTGGGCATAGAATTAGGGTTCAAGTTTAAGGACGTTTCTGCTCATTTTGCATGATTGTGAACTCTTTTGGGCCTCCACTTCATGTACGATGTCAAAAAAAAAGAAAAGAAAAGAAACACCCTGTGCGAAACCCAGATGAGAAACTCTGGACCAGACACCCATCTTTCAGAGTCAACAAAACGAGACAGAAAGCAGAAGACAGTGAGGCATAATGAGAGAATGTCATCTTGCAGTTCTGGTTATTGTTTGTTCTCGTCTCAGCCGACAGAAAGACTGCACACAAACACACTGGCACGCCACACGCTTAAAATAACAACACACACACACACACACACTTCAATTCAAATGAAAAAAAAGAAAAGAAAAAAAAGCATTAAAACAAAGAATGGTTTAGAACATCTGAACATTTATTTATATATTGCATGTTAATATTAACATATAGGCCTAACTAAAATGGAGATGTCAGATATGTATCTCTTTCTCACACACACACACACACTTCTGCATTTATTTCCTCAATGTCCGTCATAAATGAGTAAGTAATGGTTTTTGAAGCTGAATGAACTTTAATTACAGTAGAAAAGTTTCTTAAAGAATGCCACTGTACCACATAACAGATCCACCACACAAACACAGAACCTGGGCTAACATTTCAATATCTCAATGTACAGCTGACACACTGTTTTCAATCACAATTTAATTCAAACAAATCTACAAACATGCCAAAAAGTCAGCATGAAACACACAATAAACAAACTACATAGGCCTATTATGTACTGCATAAAAAGAGCAAATGTGCTGAAAAAGAAAGGACTTAACTTACAAACTATAAGTGGCTTCTCAAACATTTCTTTTTCTTACCCATCAATCTGAAGACGATCGCACTGATGCAGGTCAGCAGTTTCGTCATGTTGCTGGTTTATTTTGTCAGTATATTTCTCTGTTATTTCTCAGCACATATCCTCACGCGTTTCTTCTCTTAATCCATCAAAACAGTCCAACGTTTGCCAATATTTGAACAAAAAAAAAAAAAGTATGCAACGTAAAATTGCAGTTTTGTCACGAAGCATAAGCTGAATGTCTACGGGACGCCAGCAGCGTTGATAAACTCATGATTAAACTTCGTTTGAAGTCAGTTCACGCGTTCAAACGCGCTCAGGTGAGCGTTTACACACCTGCGGGGTCGCGTAGGCTCCGCCCACCACTTCCGCGCGCGCCCTGGCTCACATAAACACTCACTGACCTTTGATTTAAGCACTGAACTATAAACCTCTTCTTACTGCATCAAAAATAAATAAATAAATACAAATTCTCCGGGGGATTTCTAGAAATGTGTAAAAAGGTAAACTCTCCTGAAGGCGTGGGGAGGTGTGAAGTTTGTGGAATTTCTTTAGTTGGGTGTTTTGTGATGTAGATATGAACAGGACAAACCAGTTCACAAAAATTCCTGGCATTTCTTGTGAACACACCAACAAATGAAGTCAAAAAATGTCAAAACCCAAATGAAGAGAGACACATTAACACAACAAGAGAATAACGTTTGTATTATTATTGTAGTTGTTGTTGGATTGCTATCTCTGACACTTTTTAAGTTATATGTATGCATGCTTATTTATGCGGTAACGTTAGTTATTTTTTATCTAATTTGATCGGCCACGTGGTGTATTGCGTCATACTAGTTTAACCGCGCTGGGATTTTCACTAATTATTAATTATTGAAATATTTCCCAGGAAATGATCGTTGTTTTATAGCGCCATCTGCTGGTTAACCCGTGCCAGCTGACTAATATATTAAGAGCGTTCTGCTAGTTACGAACACGTTCCTTACGAATGTTCTCTGAACGTCTTTAAAAAAATGTTTTTTTAATGTTACAAAAACGTTAAAGGAACCTTCCATTATGACCCTTTTCTGAATGTTACTTCTGAACGTTCTCAACGTTCTAAAACTAGTTACATTTTAAAAAATGTTTGATGATGTTCTATTAACGTTACTGGTTAACATTGTTTTTAACTTTGAAAGAAGTTCACCAGAACCTGAGCCAGAGTTCTGAGCACATTTCTGCAGTGTAGCTGTATATTTACATTACATTTATTAATTTAGCAGCAGATTAACCGAAATAATAAGATAAAAATACCATCTTGCCAGGCAGCCCTGCTGAAAACCCCCCCAGCTGAAACCAGTCTAGGCTGGTTGACAGGTCTTAGCTGGTTTCCTAACCTAACCCTCTAAAACCAGCCTAATGACTATCTTAAACCAGCTAAAAGCCTAGGCTGATTTTAGCTGGGGTTTTTCCCACCAGGGAAGATAACGAGCTGTCGGAAGCAGACGACACCGGAAGCTGTGCACATTTACAAATAGCCACGCGATGCTAACACTGAAACACACTATTGATCTGTCCAAATTAAAAATATCATTTTATTATGTTGAAACGAAGAGCCTTATACATGTACTTTATACATTACTTGTGACGTTTGTCTGAAAGACACATGCAGACAGTGACTATAAAGCAGAATCTCACGATCAACCAAGCTCTCAGCTAGTTTGCTTAAACAAAGCTAAAATGTGACCCTGGAGCACAAAACCAGTCATTTTCTGAAACTGAGATCTTTACATCACCTGACACCTGAATAAATAGGCTTTGCATTGCTGTATTTAGCTGAGACACAACTATTTGAAAAGCTGGAATCTGAGGGTGAAAAAAAAATAAATATTGAGGAGATCGCCTCTAAAGCTGTTAATGGATATATCAATAAATATTACTAATCAAAATTGAAGTTTTGAAACCTTTACGGTAGGAAATTTACATAATATCTTCATGGAACACTTAATAAGAACAACTGATCATTTTGAGCCATATAATGCATTGTTGTCTATTTCTACAAATATACCCGCGCTCTTATGACTGCTTCTGTGCTCCAGGCTCACAAATACAGTTTTTAGGGCATGAACACTGAATGATCTGCACAGTTTGGGAGTTTCTCAGGCCAGAGGCTTTTTCTTCCCGGGATGGAGAGTGTCGTAGGTGTCTGCGTCTCGCCGTCCCAGATCCTGAAGAAGTGTTCAGACACATCAAATCACTTCAACAGTCACTCACTCATCACAACAGAGCACAATAACAGCGGCACAGTACCTGATAAATGTCTCCTTCTTGCTTCTGAAAAACACAAGAGGACAGTGAATGGGAGAAGTGACATTTCTCAGAAGACTCTTGCTCAAGACAGCGGTGTTAGTCCTTCAGCATTAGTCAACACAGATTCCGCTTTCTGTTCCCTTTTTTACGCTCTCATCTGCCTCTTTATTTCCTTCATTCTGTCTTTTGAGTCAACTATGAGGACGTTTCACAGATGATAACATTAATATGAAGAAGAGGTACTAAACCTCAAAAGAGCATGTTTATCTGGCTGACCGAAGAGGTTTTGATATGCACGTTTGTGGGTTGTGTTTATTTCAAATATATTATGTGTCTGTGTGTCTAATTTTATATCAAAGACAATAGTGAGCCCTATCTATGTTCTGGTAATGTTCTCTCAAAGTAATGTTAACTGAATGTTTTTCTGGTCTTTAATGTTTCAAAATGTTATTTACACAGCATTCATGGGAAGTTTTGCCCTGAAACATTTTGGCTGAATATTCATCTAACATATTTTGAAAGTTACTTGTTTCAGAAAAAAAACAATAATTCAAAAGCAACGTACAAAAGTGCAAAAAGGTTCCATGTTTGTGAAAACTTTAAAGTATATAACAAAGAAAACTGTTTTAATGTTTTGAACACATTTAGAGAATATAATGTTTTTAAAACTTGAGGGGAACATTATACGAAAAACGTTTTTAGAACATATTTCAATGTGTGTGTAGTAAATGTTCACCCAAACAGGAACTAAATCTGAAAACTTCCTTGTTTGTGAAAGCGGCATTAAATTATGCAAAAGTAGCACTTTTTTTGAAGCCTTCATGTATAGCACATTATAGTGTAGTCTCTGTAATGCATTATATCTTTTCATAAATAACAGAAGAGTTTATTTGTAAAAACATCACTCTGTTTTCAAAAATGTTCAAAAATCATGTTTTTATTTTGTTTCCTGCATTAGTTAGCGTTGTGTAAGATAGCATTGTGTTAGTGTTTTTTATTATTATTTTTTTTTACTTATTTTAACCTTAGTCCAAAAAAAACAACAACTGCTGAAAAAAAACATGATTTCTGAGAATTGTTAAAAACAGAATTATCTGTTGTTGCACATGAACTCTTTAAAGGTGTGTTGTGTTTTAATGCGATACACTAAAGGTGTAACAATGAATAGAAAATTATTACAATTTGCAGTTATTAATGAGATCACATAATTCATCACAAGACAAAACTACTTTTCTAATGCATAACATATAAAGACTATACTTACTGTTAAAACTGAGTAAATACATGTTTTCTCTTAGCTTGGTAATAGTATTTATAACTAGCTGTATATAGAAATGTTAGAACTCTGTGGAACATCCCTATTTAGATAACTCAGTAAATGTATGTGTTTTTAATAGCTCTCTGTGGTCAGCTAAAGAACAAGAAACAGAAATGTGACGATAGAATCAGCAGAAACAAACCACAGCAATGAGCGAACCCACCTCTTTAGCTCCAGACGAACGCATCTGACGACAGACAAACAGAGAACGTTTCTTTCATCATCAGAGAAATGCAGCTCAACATTAAAAACATATTTGATTCATAACTCTAAATATGAAGTGCAGTGAAGGCCATGTTAGACACTTGAAGTATTTTTGATTTTAGCTCAGAAACAGGTCAGTGAACTGGAATGAGGGTTTCAGTGTGCTCTAGAATGCAGTGCTTTTAGGGGTTGTGCAGCATTCAGAAGTGCACTGAGGAAGTACAGAAATCCCACTTTATTCACTACGTTTAAATTAAACACGTTCATGAAAACATGGGCCAAATCTTGAGGCTTAAAGGAGACAGCCATACAGACAGATTCCCTTTTTATATTCAGTATTTATTCAAATTGTAGGCTATTTATTTATTATATATATATATATATATATTTTTTTTTTTTAATAAAATGATCTTTGCCATTTAGGGGACCTCAGTCATTCAGTAGATGTTCATGATTCATATTTTAAAAACTTCATAGAAATAATGAATATTGCGTATTGTTATTTATCCTCCTAGAACTACAAAATGCAAGGAAATAATGTTTGTTTGTTTTTTACAGGTGCTTCTCATTAGGTTAAAGAATGGACATGGCAAGTGTGAGTTGTCTTTTTAAAACCTTTAAAGCCAATAGATGAATTTATTAATGATTATAGATTTAGATTTATCGTGCTAGTAAACAATTATTTTTTAGTCACCATAAATGTTATTTAATCTCAAAAAGTGTCTGGAAAATGGCCTTATTTGCCTTTATAATACAATATACAAAGATGTGAGGTTATAGAAATGAATATAGTTTCACCCTTAATCTGCAGTAAAGGACGGTCAACACAATGCCGTAAACAATCAGGATCCCGTCCAGAATATAACACACTCCTCCATCCTGCTGCGCAGCTGAGAAACAAGACATTACACACAACATCATCTATCTAAAAAGTTAATAAATAAATAATTATTGTATGTATTTACAATAATTCAATAAGCATGTTTAATGTTAAATATTTAATGCAATATATTGTTTAAATATATAAAACTATTATAAATATTTAAATGTATAAAGTAATACATTATAATATGAAATATTTAAAACAATAATACATATTTTAAAATATTTAAAACAATAAAAATGTGTGAATGTTTAAAGCAATATATCATAATGTTTACAAATGTTCCAATGTAATATATTATAGATAATAGATGTAATACATATATGTTTAATATATTTAAATGTAATATTTGAATATGTTTAAAGCAATGCATTATAATGTTCAAATACTTAAAACAATTATAAATGTTTAGATGCAGTATATATATTTATATATGTAATAGATTATACATATATATGCAATATATTTAAACATTATTACAAAGTATAACTGTTTAAATGTTTAAAGTAATGCATTGTAATGTTTAGATATTTAAAACAATTATAAATATGTTTAAAGGCATATATCTTACTTAGGGTTAAAGGTTAAAAGCATATGTTTTTATATACCTAATACACAGGGATCCAGTTTAAATATATTAATAAAACAAATTAAAATAATAAAAATTCACTCAGTAATTAGTAATAAACATAAAATTGATTTAAAGATTAATTTAACAAATTCCTTAAATTTGATTCCAAATTACAATGTATTTGTTTAATGGGGAACAGGAAGAGACGGTTTAATTTGACCTTTTCTAAACCCACTTGAACACTTTTCCACTGAAGCGTCACAGGTGTATATCGGTCAGGATTTCTCCAGCGATTTTGTGTCAGGTGAGGTTTGATTGGATCTGATCTTACCGACTCGTCCAGCGTTGAGCAGGAGAATCAGACAGACGTCCAGCGACTGCATCTTTCCTCTGAAACGAACAGAGATGTGAAGAGGAAGAGTGAACCCTGGCAGTGACAAAGAGTCATTTTTACAGGAAACTGTGGGCTGAGACAAAGTGTCCGAAACACACACAAGCACACACACATGCAATTTCACACCAGCGTCCTTTTTTTCTCTCTCTTTTTTTTTATTTTTACTTCTCATGCACACACAACACTGAAAGCAGAGCACAGGTCCTTCCTGTTTTTCAGAGAAGTGAGGAGCATTTCAGACAAGTGACTGGAAAAGGGCTGCTGAGTTCAGATGACGTCTTTCCAGACAGATCAATTCAGAGAGTGGTTTTCTGTGGATTCTTCCAGAACTGAACATTCTTCAATCAGCTAGAGAACTAGCGGAGCGACATTACAGCTGATGAGAAGAACTCATCAAATAAAGTCCTGCCGGGATAATTTAAAGGGAAGCTATATAATTGTTCTCGTCCCACTGGCTGATACTTTGTCTCAGTTTAATTATTTCAATTGTTGCTATGAGGTTGCTAGGATTTGGGTGGTTGTCTGGGAGTTGCTAGGAGGTAACTAAATCATTGTGGGTGGATGCTATGAGGTTGTGGTGATGTGGGTGGATGCCAGGGAGTTGCTATGAAGTTGTTAGGAACTGGGTGATTGTTAGGGAGTTGATATGCTAGGATGCTAGAATGTGGGTGGATGTCAGGGTGTTGATATGACATTACTAGGATGTTCTGAGTGGTTGCTAGGATGCAGGTGGCCATCAGGGAGTTGCTATGAGATTGCTAGGGTTTCTGGATCAGTGCTATGCGGTTGCTAGGGATTCTGAATCAGTGCTATGAGGTAGCTAGGATGTGTGGGGTTGTCGGGGTGTTGCTATGAGGTTTCTGGTGGTTGTCAGAGTGTCGCAATGGGGTTGCTAGGGTTTTTGGATCAGTGCTATGAGGGTGCTGAGCTGTGGATGGTTGTCGGGGTGTTGCTATGAGGTTGCTAGTGGTTGTCAGAGTGTTGCTATGTGGTTGCTAGGGTTTCTGGATCAGTGCTTAGATTGCTGGGATGTGGGTGGTTGTCGGGGTGTTGCTATGAGGTTGCTGGTGGGTGTCAGAGTGTCGCTATGGGGTTGCTTGGGTTTCCGAATCAGTCCTATGAGGTTGTTAGGGTTTTTGGATCAGTGCTATGAGGGTGTTGAGCTGTGGGTGGTTGTTAGGGTGATGCTATGAGGCTGCTAGGGTTTCTGGATCAGTGCTATGAGGTTGCTGGGATGTGGGTGGTTGTCAGGGTGTTGTTATGAGGTTGCTGGTGGTTGTCAGAGTCTCGCTATGGGGTTGTTAGGGTTTCTGGATCAGTGCTTAGGTTGATGGGATGTGGGTGGTTGTCAGGGTGTTGCTATGAAGTTGCTAGGGTTTCTGGATCAGTGCTATGAGGTTTGTGAGCTGTGGGTGGTTGTCGGGTGTTGCTATGAGGTTGCTAGTGGTTGTCAGGGTGTTGCTATGGGGTTGTTAGGGTTTCTGGATCAGTGCTTAGGTTAATGGGATGTGGGTGGTTGTCAGGGTATTGCTATGAGGTTGCTGGTGGTTGTCAGAGTGTCGCTATGGGGTTGCCAGGGTTTCTGAATCAGTGCTATGAGGTTGCTGAGCTGTGGGTGGTTGTCAGGGTGTTCAAGTCAATCCTCAGGTCTCTGTGATGTTCAGCTCATTTCATCATCTGATCATGTAGCAAATAAACACCAATAATTAAGCACAATTCAAAGATTTATAGTATCGCACAGATATTAATAAATTAATTACAAACATAGTTTATTAAAATACATAAGTGGTCTTGTGTGTAAGTCAGTTTTAAGGCAGATACCCACTGCCCTCTGCTGGCAATGAAAGTTGACATGAAATCAAAATTCATGCATGTTTGGGAATGATACACATAAAATGTCCATATTACCCGAGATATCAGAAGATCAGTCCATCAGCTTCCAATACAAGCTGCAGTGAGGACATTAAACGCTGGATGTGTCTCTGCTAAATAAAACATAAGCACTGATCATAGAAGATACAATATTCTTTTATGTGTCATTCATACTAACTGTAACTACATTAATTATTTAGCAATTATCCTAGCAAGCATAAGATAAAGCTCAACAGACAAAATAATTAATGAATTATTCATGTGTGAGTGATCTCAGTAATGAGCATTTAGAAAAAATGTTTTTTTTTACAAAAAAGTAATGCAGTCACTTTTAGAATAATATTATTTCCATAATATTTATATTTTAAATACATATACTAAATGGTTATATATACATATTACACATATACATTATGTTATACATGTATGAAATAAGTATCAGGTAAATTGGGACACTTGAAATGACAGAAAAGTTAACTTTTTAAATACTAAAATTTTAAAATCTTAATAAAACATTTAAAAAATATTTTATTTTATATACAATTTTGTATTGTAAAATGCATATTTTAATATTTAAATTAATATTAAAATTTGTAATATAATATAAACGTAAATATTTGCTACATGGGCATTTCGTGTGAAACAGCTTTACCTGAATGCTGCATTTGTTTTCGAATCTTTTTGATTGGACTTTAAATTGGTGAGCATAATATTACATTTCCATAATAATGATAATAATAATAACTTCACTTTTAAGCAAATAAAAACTCTGGAAAAGAAAGTCATGTTTATTCAGGTTCTCAAGGCATCAGTTTCTCAGAGAAAAATAATGACATCATTAATCAGACAGCTTTCATTCAAACTGGAATTAACAAACGATCAAACGCAGTTAATTTGGTTGTTTAATGTTTCCACGTCTTCAGTGGAAACACGATTCAGTGATTCATTGAGGACAGTCTGTGTTTGGAGTTTATTAGCACTCGTCAGCGAAATCGACTCTGCTCAGTTACAACTGAACGGACCGCTCTACATTCCCATAAAAGAGATTCACATCGAGATGAAGTTTAACTAAACCCAGTAAGCTATTGCACATTCTCACTGCATTTATAATCATAATCATACACACACACACACTCTAGAACACATTTTAACAGACACTGACTCATTCTCATCTTTAAACACTTAAAATCAGCTTTTAGTTTTGTGCCCGTCCATGTCATGATCCGAAAACAAACATCTGGAATTATAAAAAAAGAAAAAATGTAAAAAAAATTTACTTTCCAGGAGAGTCCAGACCAATCCAGCTAAAACCAGTGCAAAACCAACAAAAGGCTGGTCAGCGTTGAATAAATTACTAAATTGAACTGAAGTGTGTTTGTGTTCTGAAAGGAAATTAATAAATGAATGAGCGGCTGGAGTTTCTGGACTCTGGATTTGTTCAGTAGGTCGTTGTGGGTGTTTCACGGGCGGAGCTAAACAGAAGCTCCGCCTTCGAGCTGATGAAGTACGTCACCAATAGAGACAACAGCAGTACGGCCACGCCTACTCCCAGTGTTAACATCTAGCAGAAACACAGAGAGAGGAACAGAATCAATCACAAAATCAAGACAGTATTTCACCTCTATACCAGAGGAGGAAAAAATACAAAAATATTCTCATATTTTAGGTTCATTAAGTTTTTTTGTATATTATTTATATGATAATTAAATGTCATTAAAACGGTAATGGAGAACATTTGCAAGAGGAGGTAAAATAAAGTATAGTTGCATAAAAATAATGCACATGTATATAATATATAATAGTCTATATAGTTTCCAAATTGATTGTACTTTAGACAAAATCAGATTACATTCCCCTTAAAAAAAAACCCAAAAGAATAAAGATGACAATTTAGATGACAATTAAAGATTTTTAAGAATAAATTCTCAATATTGTAATGCAAACATTTGCACATCGAGGACTAAAAAAAAGAAAATATATTTACATAAAGAAAATAATGTGTATATAATGTATTTCTAGGTTTACTGAACTGGGAATAGGCATGGACAGAAAATAAGAAGAAAAATCATGCATATTTTAGGTTCACAAAGAATTTTGTGCATCAAGACATAATTTACATGACAGTTCAAAACATTTGATCCAGAATTCTTAATACATTAATGCAAAATCCTTGCACGACACACTGTATGTACTGTTCTGTACTGTACTGAGAATACCCTGGATCACCTCAAAATAAAAGGAGGAAAAATAAAAATTATATATATTTACATAATGAAAATAACACGTTTTGCAATTATTTACATGAAATGAAGCATATTTAATCCAGATTCTCAATACTGTAATGCAAAACATTTGCTTTTGCTCATACTACAGTTGTACTTTTGTCTTTTAATTATGATGAGAAATATGACAGACATGTATTTAATAGATGTATAAATATACCTATTATAGACGTAAAACTAAACTGTTAGTGATCAAAATATATCTGATTTCTGCTAAGTTTATCACACTTGTGACCATTTCTGTACAATAAAAATACTATTATAGATTTATTCATACTTTGAATTATATTTTCTGTGCTTATTTTAATTAAGGTTCACCAAGTTATTATTATTATTATCATGGTTTTAAAATGTACATAATTTATATTAATTTTAATTCCAGTTTTAGTTATTTTAGTAAATCAAGCTAACCTAAATGGGAATTTAAAAAATGTTTTTATTTATTTATTTATTTTTTGTCATGTTTCATTTTATTTCAGTTCAAGTTTATTTTATTTCAGGGAATTTTTGGTCTGTTTTTAGTTTAATGAACAGCATTACCTCCAGCTCTCTGCTGGCCACCAGGAAGATGCGTGCTCGGATGCTCTTCCAGCGAGACTCTGTCCATGTGGAGTAGTTTCTGGAGCCGTACTCCAGCAGCTCGAAGGCAGGAGAGACAGCTTTAGAGAGACGCACAGACGCTCGGACGCAGAACGGCTCTCCGCTGTTGTTCACCGCCGCCGGACCCGACACCCAGAAATACGCAAACAACTGAGAGAGAACAGACACAGAGCATGAGAGCATTTTGTATTTTTAACATTTATTTTTTTCACCACCTTATTTTATATATATATATATATATATATATATATATTTATATATAAAAATCTGAAATAATGAATATAAAAATAAACCATTTAAAACAGTGTGGTAAGAAAAGTAATCTTAATTCAAAGGCGAAACAAGATTATTTTCTTCACTCCATTGGCAGGTATATTTTTGTTCGTTTTAAGCAAAAACTATTCAAAAAATATCTTAAAATGTTAACTTATTTGACTTGTGAAGTAAATTCATCTTGATTTAAGAGTGTTCAGATATATGTACTATAGGAAGAGGTTAGCTCACGTCTTTGTTCTCGCTGGGGTTCTGGCACTGGCTCTCGGTGAGGTTGGCGACGGTTCCTGTCAGATTAGCCAGTATGTACTGAACGAAGCGTGTGACGCTGTGAACGGGGCCGTGGATTCGAGGGCCGAGGCCGATGTAGAACTGAGGAGGACCAGAGCCTGAGAAACACACGAGACACAGTCAGACGCCAGCCTGTATCATGACTTCTGATGTACTTCTGATGACTACTATGTTATGACACTTTTTACACTTTCACTCCATGCTATGATGCTAAGACATATAACTTTATGATGCATGGAAGAAAACATCATGCACAAGTTTGGAACGACATGAATGATGATTCACTTTCATGTTTGATGAACCAGCTTCATTTAGTTGGTTCATTACATCATATCATGTTATTTATATGTGTGTTTGCGTGTTTATGGAGTATAAACACAGATGGTCTCACTTAAAATGCTGTTGTCTCCTTTCTTAGTGACTTCAGGAGGCAGTAGCGACCGAAACCAGCTGTTATTCTTCTGAATTAGAAAACCATACAGCAACTGGGCCACCTGAGAGAGACAGACACACAGAAATCGAATGTAAATCACTAAAACGGAATGTAAAAAATCTATATATTTGTGTGTGTGTGTGTGTATATATATATATATATATATATATAACACAAGCATTTAAATGTAGTTTGAAAAAAAAAATAAAAAATTAAAATGACACACACAAACTTTTCACATAATATTTCTTTCCCCCAAAAGAGAGAAAAAAAACAGAGAAGAGAGAAAAAAATTACAAGATATTACAAAATATTGAGACCGTATGCCAATATTTAAAATGAATTTTGTTTGCAAAATATGCTAATTACTTTCTACTTTTGACATGCCAATATTTAATTACTACATCTTATATTCTATAATATACATGTATTTAATATATTTTATAATGCATATGTTTATATCTATATATACAGTGCCTTGCAAAAGTATTTATACCCCTTCATTTTTTGTTTCTGTTCATGTTGCTGCCTTATGTTAAACACCTTTAAATGACTTTTCCCCACATCAATCTACACTCCATACCCCATAACCGTACAGCAAAAAAGAGGTTTTTTAACATCTTTGTAAATTTATTAAAAATACAAAACTAAAATACCTACATTGCATAAGTATTCAACTAAACTAAATATAACTAAACATTTAGCTGAAGCATCTTTACAGCCTTTAAAGTCTTTTTTGTTTGATGCGACAAGCTTTGCTCATCATCATTTGTCAATTATCTGCCACTCTTCTCTCTTCTTCACCTTTCAAGCTCTGTCAGGTTAGATGGGGCAGATGCACATGTTCAGGTTTCTCCAGGAATATCTGACTGGGTTCAAGCCCTGGCTGTTTCTGGGTCACTCAAGGACATTCACAGAGTTGTGTCTTTTGTCATTAAATACATGTATATTATAGCAAGATCCATAAAGTCCTGGCTGTTTCAGACTTCTTCCATTAAGGTTAACAAAGACTACATGCTACTGTGATCCCTCAGTGAAGCAGAATTTTTTATCCTGAACTCTTCCACAGATGTGTGGCTTGGCTCAAACCTGTTTCTCAGCTCTTCAGGCAGTTTCTTTTGACCTTAATGCATGGTTTTTGCTCTGATATGAATTATCAGCTGATAGACTTAAGATGTGTGTGCCTTTCTAAATCATACCGATTCAATTTAATTTGACACAGGTTCACTTCACCTCAGTTGTAGCAACATCTACAAGCAATATAAATGCTCCTGAGCTAAACTGTCCCAGATAAGGGTATGAATAATTATGCAATGGAATCATTTTAGTTTGTTATTTTTAATAAATTTGCAAAGATGTTACAAACCTGTTTTTTGCCGTACAGTTATGGTGTATGGAGTGTAGATTGATGTGGGGGAAAAAGTAATTTAAAGCAGTTTAACATGAGGCAGCAACATAACACAATGTGAAAAAAATGAAGAGGTATTAAAACTTTCGCAAGGCAATGTATAAATATATATATATATATGAGAGTAGATATTGCCTTAGCAATATTGTAAGTAAACACAATCATGTCCACAAATACTACTTTCGCTCAGCGAAACCGTGTGTGTGTGACTCACGATCTTGGGGTCAGCGGTGATATTGTTCAAATTGTTCTCTTCTCCTCCTGCCTGTAAGTAAAGCGAACGAGCGACGAGTGTGGCCACTTCTGCCAGAGACTGAGAGAGAAACACACAGAAGAAGAGCTGAGATGAGCCTAGAAGCACTCACAGCACACACACACACACACACTCGCAGGAGTCACACACCTTGGCCTCGTCGGTCTCGTAGCTCAGCCGCTCGTCTGGACTCAGCTCCGGAGGATATGTCACGTTCAGGTTCTCTGCGTTATCGTACATGCTCTCGTAGTATCTGTGTCACGTACAGAGGACAAAAACAGAAGACACATGATAAGAGCTTCTCTCAACACCAAGGCTTTACACTTTAAGAAAATAAAGCAACAACTTCTGAGGAAGAGCTAGACGCTGGATGCTTGTGTTCATGATGTAAAACCTTACAAAGGTAGTTGAAATATCACATGTCCATTGACTTGAAAATTAATATCAATTTCAGTAGGCTAAAATGTGTCACTATGTATGGAAAAAAAAACTGTATCACCTTTTTGACCCTAATAGTTCACTTTAAATAGTTCTGCAATGTATTTATGTACAATCTATTAATGATTAATATATTCCATCTTTATTCCACTCTATTTATTTTTTAATAAAAAAAAAAATATTCTGTTTATTCATTGAAGTTGAATTAAATTACATTTAATACTATATCAGCTATATTCATGGCACATTAAAATACAATTAAAATATATTAAAATAGCCACAATAGCAATAAATAATGAAAACTACATCAAGAAATTCAATAATATTATAGAAATTAGAGCAACTATATGAGCTATAACATGATATCTGACTTAAAAAAATCAAGTTTTAACAATAAAATATGCTTTAAAGTCAATGAAGTCCTACTAAAACATTACATGCTGGTTACAAATATTCTGTGTATCGATATGTTTCTTAAACTCATCAAATTAATTCATTCCACGGTCTGTCTGAATACTGGATTCTGATTGGCTGGCAGGTATGCATCTTTAATGCACAGGTAGCTCCAAGAGCTACAACATCCAACATTGAAATGTTAAAAAAACACAATGGCAGACGCTGTGAACTGAGACCTGTTGTTGAAGGATGTCTCATGGTCTGCGAGCACGAGGCCTGGGATCGGTCCGGCTCGAAGGAACCGCTGGAGAGATGAGGGCGGCAGCGGCTGACTGACCGACGGATGACTCAATGACACGTTCAGACCAGCAGCAGCAGACTGCAGATTCTTCATCAGATCTGACACCTGAGAGAGAGAGAGTAAGAGAGGGTGAGAGAGAGACGGTGAGAGAGAGAGAGTGAGAGAGGGTGAGAGAGAGACGGTGAGAGAGAGAGAGTGAGAGAGGGTGAGAGAGAAACAGAGAAAGAGATGAGAGAGAGAGAGAATAACACAAGAGAGATGAGAGAGAGGCTCCTCTCCTCCTCACTTACCTCAGCATTAACAGTCTCGTTTTTCCGGGATATGGGGTCAGTGTGCATCCAGAGGTTCTGCCCACGGCGCAGGCCGACCTATGAACACACAGGAGCCCTGTTACTGACATCCAGCATTTTACAAGATGCTTTTGCCAGTCAAATCAAATGTGTCAATACCTGGCATTCAGAGCTTTATGAGATAATAATAATAAACAATAGAATAAAAACAACAACAATAACAATAACATTAATATTAAATAATAACAATAAAAAACATAATTATAAAAATAATAATAATAGTAATACAATGTTAGTAATACTAATAAATAATAACCATAATAAAACAAAATTCTTAATTATAATAATTACATATTTTTGATTATTTAAACTTCTGTACAACACTTTGGTCAACCTATGGTTGTTTTAAATGTAATAACAATAATAACAAAAGTAAATAATAATAATAATAATAATAGAATATAAATAAATTGACAACAGTAGTAATAAAATTACTATTATTAATACTAGTATTATTAGAAACTAATAATAAAAATCATTGATCAAACACTAATATTTGAATATAATAATAATAATAATAATAAAAATAAATATTACAGTAAAATAATTTAAATAAGTGTTCATACCTGCCCAATTTCCAGCATGGAGTGCACATTTTTTAAGTCAATAACAAAATCGTTTTTTTCCATGTCATACACCATTTTTGAGCTGCCAATGTAGTCAAAAGCTTCCTATGAGAGAGAAAGAGCTCGTAAAAATGAATATACCTGTAATACAATGCATGAACAGATGCCGCCTGCATACTTCTACTCGTACAGCATTTCCATTTCAGTGATAGTACTAGTGTACTGCATACTGCTCAGTATATACTGTATAGTGTGCACTACTTTTATTACTATATGCAGCAGTATATAAACAGGTCACATGACCTCATTATGTTACATGTGTAACAACGATTGGTTACAAAGTTACCTGCATCATTTTAAATGCAATTTTCTATCAAATGCCTTCATTTCATTCATTTGGTCTAAAATGAAAAACATGTAAATGATGATGTGTGTCAAACACTGACCCCTTGGAAGAAGGTGAAGAAGATATTGCGAGGGGGTGGAGCTGCCTGAGTGACAGGAGAGAGGGCTTGAATGGCGGCCAATAGGGTGACGATTCCAGACACGGTTCCTTCGGCCGCCGGAGCCTGCTCCCAGAAAAACGACCTGCCGTCGAGCTGAGACACAAGAGAGCAGCGCTCAGTTTAGAGCAGCAAATCAAGAGCGGGCTGGAGAACGTGCTCAGAGCTGTTCCTCACCCGGGTCGCTGCGATGACGATGCTCTCGTTGGCTGCGTGGCCCTTGGCACTGTTGTTGAGGGGCCGAGTGGACGTCCAGACGTTAAAATCACTCAATGGGTCACACAGGACTTCTGACAGGAGGCAGAGAAAGACAGGTCAATATCATCCAGCAGATGCTTATTAAATCTACACCTGAGCTACATGTGTAGGTGAATACACTTCTTCTGGTGGGCCGAAGTGATGGCGTTTCCATTCACAGATGTTCTGCAACTAAAGCATAAGCGATAAGTCATGGCAACGGATTTTGGTGAGATTTGAATTATGTGTGCCGTCTGTCTAAGCAATTAATGGCAGGAAGAGTTCTTCAAGTTCCTGTTTTTATATCAGTTATTTACTGGATAAGGATTTAATAAGGATTTTTTCATATAGTAAAAAAAATAATAATAATAATATTTCAGAGACTGAAATAACTAGAAAAATTAATACTCATTACAAAAATGCCCTTGCTGCTTTTAAGATGATTCATTTCAAGACTTTGAGGTCTAGATACGTAGCTGTTATTTTAATTCCACTGAGATACTATAATACTTTCTGTTAATGTTTTGGATTCAAGATCATTATTTTTTTATTATTATTTCATATTTAACTCAAAGTTTTTAGTATTTTAATGTTTGTTTTGCAATTTTTATTAGTTTCCCTTTTTCAACGTTCATTTATGGGGTTTTTTTTCTATTTTTCCCATTTCTTCTAGTAATTTTATAGTGATTCAACTTAAACTAAATCTAAATAAGAAATGCTGTCTTGGCAACTAGCTGAAATAAAACTCATTTTTATTTTATTTTACTTCTTATTTCAGTTAATGTTCATTTTATTTAATGTATTTTTGTTATTGTTTTAGGTAATGATAACGATGCAAATGTACAGTGGTGGCCAAAATTATTAGAAAACCTGGCAGATTTTGACCCTTTTTTTGCCTCCAAAACATGATTTCATTTCATAATGTTCACGAAACATGCAGAAGGTTGCTCTGATCACAACAAACATCAGATGAAGTGAGTCGTACTGTTTTTATCTACTTTTAACTTTTAAAAATATACATATAAATATATACACACACTGTACATTTCTAAGCATTTTTTATCAGTAACTTAAACAGTAATATAAATAAATTTAATGCAGCATGAGTCCAGTCGAGTGTGAGAGTGTGTGAGAGTGTGTGTTTGTACCTGGGTTGATGCTGAAGCGGTTCTGCAGGTCGGTGCGTCTCATGCAGGTCACGGTGTCGGTCACAGCATGCATGTGTGAGAAGAGCTGCATGGCACACAGAGGATACTGAGGAGCGCTTCCGTTGACACGCAGGTTATGATCCTCGTAACACTGCAAACACACACACACGTGTTTCATACAGCACTGTGATGAACACACACACACACCTGAGAGAGAGAGACACACCTTACGGATGACCTGAGTCTGATTCTCATCTTTCAGAGCAAACACAGGGAAAGCGAAGTCTTCATAGGAGAGTCCGTTCCCGAAAGGATTCCACGTGGTCCTGTTACAGTTGGCCAGATCAGAGCCGTAAGTCTCAGAATACACACCTGAAACACAATCACACTCACTTAGCTTCACATACATGTGGGAAAGTGTTGTAGCTCATCACCATTTCTTTAGTTTATCCCTATTTTTATCTCCATTTCATCAACTTCTTTTCTTCACAAGTTCAATAAATAAAACATAAATCTTTATAATTATAATTTCATTTATACAATAATACATTCATTTTTAATAATTATGTAGAATAAATTCAGATTGTAATGCTTTCAGTAATTTTGTTTCCAGTAGAATCCACACAAATCAACTTGTTTTTTAATGCTGTAATCAACACTCTCCTCTTGCAATGTGCCCAGTTGGATAGGAGTGCATGCCCATAGATTAAAATAAGTAACTAAAATAATAAGCAAGTAAATAAATAAATATTATTATTATTATTCTTTATGGACAGTGAAGTGAATAACTTCTGTAAAGACAACATCAAGTAGTTAAATATTAAGTTTCATCAGTCTCACACACACACACACACCTGTGTTCTGGTTGGGGCAGGTCGTGTGGGGGGAGAAATTATTAGCAAGGCCTGTTTTTGAGATAATCACAGCGACTCCAGACACTCTGGACGAGTTCTTCATCCTCAACATGACCGACCTGCAGGAGAAACACATGAAACTTCATGAAAATGTCAAATTAAGAATAAAAGGACCCACTTCCTCTTAGGTAGAACATCATAATATACATATACATACACACAGTATATATGGGTTTATTTTACATGCATTATACTTTGCTTATTTATGAATATATATTGTTGTTGTTGTTTTTTTAATTCTGCTATGTACAATGATTTGGCAATATGTCCCCAAGTATGATATCCCAGTAAAGCAATATGAATTGAAAACTGAGGCACACACACACACATAGCCAAATAAACACACACAAACAAACACACACTTGTTGGTTTTTGTGATTTATGGGGTCTCTCCATAGGTGTAATGGTGTTTATCCTGTACAGACTGTATGTGGTATTGTCCTACACCAACCCTACACCTAAACCTACCCCTTACAATACACACATTTTTAGATTCTCAAAAAAACACCATTTAGTATGTTTTTTAAAGCCTTTTGAATTACGGGGACACTGAAAATGTCCTCATAAATCACCTTCATATTGTAATACCTGTCATACCCATGTCATTATACACATTTTTGTCCTCATAAACCACATAAACCACATAAACACACACACACACACACACACGTGTATTACAGCACCTGCTGAAGAAGGCTGTCTCCATGATCACCATGTACGGAGGATGTGGCCCTGAGCTGAGAATCCAGTCCAGGTCTGACTCTGTCTCCAGCACATGCAGCACTCCTGTGTCTCCTGATATAGAGGCTGAGAGACAAATAAAACAGTGAAGAACAGTACAGTACAGATCCTAACACAGAGTCTGAACGAAGAGAACCGCTGGACTCACACTGGCAGCCGATCTGATGAGTGGCGTTCAGCAGCCGGACACACGGAACCGTTTCATTCAGCTCAACATAGATCTTCTGCTCCACGGAGCTGGAAAACACACCTGCAGCAGAAACACACACACATCACATCACACACACATACACATACACACATACACACACACACACACACACACACACATGTCTGGTCAGCTATCCTAATGGGGTCTCTCCATAGGTGTAAGGGTGTTTATACTGTACAGACTGTATGTGGTATTGCCCTACACCAACCCTACACCTAAACCTACCCCTTACAGGAAAC
>JAUCMR010000051.1:18766243-18777106 GCA_032357425.1 Enteromius argenteus | reverse complement strand
GTGGGCAGTTTGATTTCACAGAAGTGTGATTGACCTGGAGTTACATTGTGTTGTTTAAGTGTTCCCTTTATTTTTTTGAGCAGTGTGTATGTTTTAAGAGATGATTTAAAAGAAGAAAAGTTTTAACTTTAATTTATTTCAGTTTCATTTATGCTTTTTTAAATTCCAGTCTTTCATGTCATGTTTTTATTTTATTAATAGGCAAATTTATTACAAGGCAAGTAATAGCTTTATTTCAATTACTGAAAATGATTTTTAATAATTTTAATGAACAATGATTAATATACACTGCTCCCAGTCATGTTTTAGTAATTTTATTGTGCTTTTTTGTTATTTATTATTTTTATTATTATTATTTATATATATATACATATATATAGCTTTAATTAATTTTAGTCATTTTATTACTTCAACATATTATTTAAGTTTGTTGCCAAGGCAACAGTTTTTAAGTTCAGGTCTTTCAATTGAATATTTAGATTTTATTTCAGCTTCATTTCATCTACCAGTGCTGTTTTAGTGAACAATGCTTTTATTGATGTTCAATCTCACCTCTCGTCGTTTGCTCCCACCAGCGGGTTGTTCCCAGCGAATCCTGGGATATTGATGTGGTCTTTGATGACCATGATGTCTCCGACAGTGAAGTCTGGGTTGAGTCCGCCGGCGGCGTTGGTCAGGATCACCGTCTCTACTCCCATCAGCTTAAACACTCGGATCGGCATCGTGGTCTGCTCAAACCACAGAAATAAGTCACGCACAAACACAAACTAACATCTGTAGGATACAGAGGAGTTTGCACTGTGACGTTTTTCAGTGTAATAGATGATTGTGTAACTGTGAACATTTCACATGTGTAGAGTTTACTTTGTATTAATAAAGAGACTGTAAAAACGCCACTAATATTTACATTAAGCAAACACTGATAATACATGAGAAATGATCTCTGAACACCACAAACAAACACTCATCCAGTAAAGATCTCTGGACTTTAATAATGTTCTCACACATTAGAAGGTTCTTCTGTAGATGTTTCAGTTGGATGTTCATCTATTGTTTAATAATGTGTTACTATTTTATTCAGAAGGTTTAAAGAATGTTAAAAAAGTAACATTCTTATAATGTTTGTAAATGATACAATGTAAGGTTTGCATCAAGGCTGTTATAATTAACTAAAACTAAATCTAAAACTATAAAGTTTTTCAAATAATAAAAAAATACCTGAAATTAAATGAAATATACAAACATAAACTGATTTCATTTTAGCTAGTTGCCATGGCAATATTTTCTAGTTAAGATGTAGTTGAACACAATGTTCTAAAACAACTAAAACTGAAATAAAAATTACTGGAAAATGTAAAGACATATTTAAAAGAAAACTAATTAAGCAAAAAAAAAAAAATATATATATATATATTTTAATTCAGCTAGTTACCAAGACAACATTTCTCATTTTCTTTGTGTTTAACTTGATGTTTTATAGTAACTTAAACAAAAATAAATAAAAACTATATAGGCGTATAAAAAAAACTGAAACAAAAATTATTAATTAAAATTTAAATAAATACATTTGAATTAAAAAATTAAATAAAAATAATTACAAATTTAAATCAGTAAATAAAAATAACTAATAAAACTACTAAAACATTAAATAAAAGACTCAAAAAAAAAAACAAAAATAAAAAAACATGCATAAAAAAGAAAAAACGTTGTTCAAAGAACAGTCAGATTTGACATTTTCATGATTAATGTCAACAGAAGGTTGGAACAGGTTTATGTTATCTGCTTCCATTGGAGTCGAGCTGTTAGTGTGTTAATCACCTTCTGAATGGGGTATCCTTCATACAGATGAAACCTGCCCTGCATGCAAACACACGGCTTTCCTTTAAGCGTGCCGAACACCAGCCTTCCAGCGTGACCGTGAACTACAGAAAACAGGGTTAGTGGTCAGTCCGGAGACCATCACAGCAGCATCAGCATCACAGAAACTCACCGGTGCTCTGAGGGAAGCCCGGGATGTCGCTGTACTTGATGACCAGCTGATCTTTCAGCATTTCTGCCAGTCCTCCAAGACCCGAGCCACACACGATGCCCAGCAGGGGCCGCACTGAAGCCTGAGCCAGCAGCCAATCAGCTGTGGCCTTACACTCCTCATAACTGTACCTGAAAGAGAGCAGGGACAGTCCTTAGGGTTTGCAGTCAAAGAAGAGTTCATTTAATCTCAGTCGGTATCATGTGTAGAATAATTCCTCTGGATCAGGATTATTATGATTAATTAAAACAAATACTAAAAACATTTGAACTAAAAATATGAACTGAAATAACATTAATAAAAAACTTAATTAGTTAAAAAAAATAGTAAAAAAAAAAACTCAATTAGTTATTAAATCAACATATTTTCATTTACATTTAGTAGAAAAATCATGCTGAGATATATTCAAAAATGAATAACTGAACTTAACTTTATTAAATGAGAAGCAAAATGTGTAAGATAATAAGTATTCTGGATCAGGGTTATTATAATTAACTGAAATGAAACCAACTTCAACTATTTTTCTTTTTGATTTAATTTTACTTTAAATAAATCTATTTAAAAAGATTAAAATGTAATAAATATTACTATAGACATATTTTAAAAAATACTAATACACATAATAGAAATAAACTGATGAACTTAAATTATTTTATTTGATATATTGTTAGAATTATTTGAGAAATAAAATATGTAAGACAATAAGGAACAAAACATTTCTGTTACTTAAAATAAAACAAATAATTGAAATAAAATATAAAAATGTAAACTTCAAATGACATTTCAAATAGATGCAAAAACAAATATTTCTCATTTCATTTAGTTTAAAAATAAATAAAATTACTACATAGACCTCTAACAAATAATAGAAACTACTTTAAAGCAAAAAAAAGTAAAATAAAATATATATTATAAATTATATTATTAAATATATTATTAAAAAGTAAATATTATATATTTATATATATAATGACATCACATTGGTACTAAAATAAAATTGTTCTGGATTAAGTAAAGATAAGTAAAGAACTTAATTTTAGCTTAAACTTCACTAAATAATGTTGTAGACTCAAACATAAATAGCACTGTTGTTAAATCAGCCTGTGATTGCCTTATACGGACTCACACAGACTCAGTACAGTATGACTGAAAGCGTCTGAATGAAGCTGAGAGTTGTGCTGGAGTCCGTCTGTCTGCCTTCTTTCCCATCTAATGTTTTCATAATAATAAATCATGTGTTCAGTCTGACTTCATCATCTGAGCTCAGCGTGATGAAATATAAACACAATAATGGCAAGATTAGTATGATTATGCAAATGATCCCTCTGAGCAGCTCTGTTAATGAAAGACTGCAATGATTCACTGAAAACTCCAAAAAACAAATTAAGCTCTTATATGACTCACTTCCCAGCTAATGATTCTTGGTCCTCAGAACGTTTTCAGAACGTTATTTTATGGTAAAAAACCCTAAGAGAACGTTGCTAGAACGCCATGAAACCAAAGGGAAGCAGATATTACAGCTCTGTTTGTGTGAATGGAATGTTCTAGAAACATTTAGCTTTATTGTGTCTGAATGTTGTTTCAAAAAAAAAGTTCCCAGTGTTTTGTTACACGAATGATATCAGAACATTCCATTCTGTATCACACACATACCTTCTGAGAATGCTACTTTAGAATGTTCTGAGCGTTCTCAAACAAGTTGTTACATTTAAAGAAAACGTTACACAAACATCCAACTGAAAGGATTCAGAAGAGAAACATTCCACGAACTATGTAGACAACGTTCTGAGAACATTATACATAACGCTGAACAGACGTTCTATTAACGTTCCCGGAATAACGTTGCCACAACGTTCTTTGTCAGTTGAATTATCACGAATTGATCGATGTCCGTCTCTGAAAAACTAGTGTAATCGATGATTGATAATATAATAAATATGTAGTTAATGATTTGTTAAACAGTTACATATCAGCAAACAAAAAGAATGAGATATTGAGATATGTGAGAACGCACAGATGCTCTTCTCGCATCATCATCATCATCAGGATACGTGCAGCTCCACACGTGGGATAAACCTGCATCTCGTTCCTTCACTTCTCATCATTACAGATATTATATCACGTATTCTATCTAACGCTATTCTCTCTTATGGTGCTTATATGAGCCTTGTTTATGTAAAACATCATCTAATGTGGGTGACACATTAATGAAATATTAGAAGTGCGTCAAACCTGTTTAGCAGGTTCCAGTTCGTTTACATTAATTGTTAAACTGACAGAAAGAGGATTTTAAAGATGATTCAGCACGCTCATTATATGGATTCTGATGTAACTAACATCTATATTGATGATGACGCAATAGGCCACATGCCTGCGCTAGACTTAATGTGGCATTTGAAATAGGAAGCTAAAATTATTCACATCACTGTCAGAGTGTAAAACTCCCTCAGTGAAGTGTTTTAAACTCACCCTGTATCTGAATCAGGAAACATCGCCGCGGGTTTCTGCGTCTCTCTGAAGAATAGAATTGAAGTCTCACTATAGTGTTTCGCTTAAACTCGTTTCTCCGGCTCTCTCTCTCTCTGTGTGTGCGTGTGAGTGTCTATGAATGAGAGACATGACCTTCTAAAACGCGTTTCCTCCTCCATCCCAGACGCTCGCTCTCATTGGCTGCGCGGGCAGTGGTTTGTGACGTCACTCGCCACACCTCTGACACAAACGGAAGCTTCAAAGGAAAAAATGTTACGAGTTGATCAATAAAGCGACTGTTACATTATATCCAGCAGCCCCTCGGTGGGCGTGTAGTTAAACACTGTTTAATGTTCCCAAACTGCTTCATTCTTTAAATCGAACTGATGTATATACTGCAAAGCAGAGGAAGAAACTTTACTTCATTTACTTTAGCACTGCAGTCAGGTTAAACCTCTTTGTGAGGACGTTATCTTCTTTTATAAAATGTGATATTAAATTTCCATTGAAAGATATATTTCTGTATTTTTCATTTGTCATCTTTTTTTCACAAAAACACATTTCTCAGGTCAGGACATTACCTATTAATGTCTTTCTTGCTGAGATTTCGCTTATTGTTAAACCTCTTAAACTCATTCATAACAATAAGAATAACAAGTTTCTGAAGGCTTATGACAATATTTTTCTTACTGATCGAGGTGTCTTTTCCTCCTTCCATGTCCTTTCTTTATGTTATTGTATTTCAATGCAGTGTTGTTTCTTGTTGCTTTTTGTCTTGCAATAAAAAAGGAAGAGTTTCAAGTGTAAAAAAGTGCTTCTGTTTGATCATTTACTTACATTTACAAATTTTAGATTAAGAAATCCTATTAGGATTAGCATATTAGAGACTCATAGTGTCCATCTAAGAAACCTATAAAGATTTGTGTGGGTTCTATACTCTGTTTATTCTTATTTTTATATTGTTGCAAAAATATATATATTTTTTTATTATTATTATTTATGTCTCTTTTCTCTTGTATTTTTGTATGTATAATTGTGCATGTTAATATTCATGTAAAAATATGTTTTATGTTAATATTCATAGAAAAACGAAGTAATAATTTTTTTTTTAATTCTACAGAAATATGTTAGATGTTGCACATGAAGTACTGCAACATAAATAAAGCTAAGTAAAGGTATTTATCTGAGACTTGGCTATTACATGTTTGTTTTAATATTTGGAAGAGAATGGAACTCATTCATGAAAATATGAATACATTTAAACCAGGGGAAAATAATACCATAACATCAGAAGTGCTATGCCAAAAAATAAGCATTTCGGTTTTAATATAAAATGTTCTAAAGTCTTGGATATTATTACATGCTATTTTTGAAATATATGTAATTAACTCACTTATTTTATAAATATATGTATACAATATATATATATATATATATATATATATATATTAGACTGACACTGAGCATTAAATATATATAAAACAGAGAAAAATAGAGATTATAAACATTATATCGTGAACATTATGTGAAATACCATAAATGACTAGCTGGGATTTATTTATTTTTTTGCTATTAAATGCTTTCATTTCAGAAACATATTAGGATATTATTTATTACATATGATACACATATTTATTACATATGTGGTTTTTGATAGCCTATATGAAACTGAACTTAACAGCATATTTAATTTGTGTTATATTTATTTACATTTTCCTCAGAAGTCGTTTATATAATTTACGTACGCAGACATGCATGTATTGTTAGATCAAGTCTCCACTCCAGATAATAATCAGGATCCAGTCTCAGATGCCAGATCCCGTCAGAAACTATCAGTTAGTCCAGTAACAGAACAACTAATCAGAGCTGTTAATCACATCCAAAATAAAAGTTTTAGTTTACATAATATACATGTGTGTTCTGTGTATACTTATTATGCATGTATACATACACACACATACATGTATATATTTCAGAAAAATGTCATGTTTATATATTGAATATATTCATTTATAATATAAATTATATGAATATAAACATGCAAATATTTTCAAAATATATGCTGTATGTGTGTGTATTTATACATGCATAATAAATACACACAGAACACACATGTATTATGCAAAAGATGCAGAAGCTCTGAAAGCCATCTTGGTCAAAAATGAGATAACAATAGAGTGAATGCTCTTCAGACATAGTACAGTATGTGTTCAGAAAATACTTTCACTTCAAATGTGCTAAACGCCAGCCTCAAGCCACTGAGAAGTACCAGTACTTCCAAAGAAACCTATACAAAGTAGCCAGAAAAAAATGTCAGACGAACTGAGAGGCTTTGGTATCTGAACATATGCTACATATATTTCATATAAATATGCATCTATTTGTATTTAATTGCTACAGGAGCGCCTCTTCAGCATCACTCACTCATTCTGTCAGCATCTCTCATTAATGAAACGCCTGGTCACTCCGTGGCTTCTCATTCCTCTCACGGCTGCTGTTCTCAGGATGTTCTGTTCCAGCACTTCACAAACCCCTGACATCCACACGTGTTGAGGAAGTTTGTGCAAAGTGTCCGAATCAGAACAAAAACCCCCAAATGAAGATTAAAACTGAATGAGAGCGTGGAAGAAAAGCCCTTTAATTCAGCTTCTGCTTTCACACCGGCGCTAAAGCGTCGAAACATCACTGCAATATCAAACGTCTGCACAAATATCCCCACTGCCATATATACTGTTCTATGATTTCTTTTCTAATTTAAGAAGAAAAAAAAACTAACAACAAAAAAAAAATTTTTTCATTTTACTTCTAATTTTATTTCTTATTTCTAATTTTGGTCACATGTAATTTCAGAGTACATATTAAAAATATTTATATTATGTTGTACTATTTGTTTTCAGTAGATCGTTTTAATATTTAAATATTTTTTTTAAATGCAATATTTAGTTAATATGAGCTCATAAACCTTGAAATATATTATAGAAAAGAGGAAATAAAAAGCTAAATCCTATATAATAGATTGAGGAGTTTAGCAGAACAAACGTGCTGAATGAATTGAATTGAGAGAGAGAGAGAGAGAGAGAGAGAGAGAAAGAAAGAGAGAGAGAGAGAGAGAGAGAGAGAGAGACAGGCCAGTTTATAAAAGCATGTCATTTGCTCCTGAGAGATTCAGTCATTCTGCAGAGCTCCTGTTTAGTAAAGTTAGTTTACTGAGCATCAACATGTAGCTGAGATCAGCAAACCTGTGAATCTGATCTGTCTCTTCTGAACACCTGAGCGCATGTGTTAACAGACCGCAGACTCACAGCTCTCTGAATGACAAGGTAAGACGCTGGCTTTCACATGCACTCATGAAAACTTGTCTTTCTCAAAGGGTTTGATGAGGCTCCTAGGTAAAAAGTTCAGGATCTGGTGTGTCTGATAAAACATCTAAACAACAGGTGCTGCAGACGTCATGCAACCTGCTCATATTCATGGTTTCATCCTAACAGACTGATCTAGGTTCTGAAAAAAACAAACAAAAACAAAACATTGGAGATGGATTTATTTTGCAACCGTTCTCACCTAGATGATAGCAAATGATACCAAGCAGAAAAATACCAAAAAACAGAAAGTAAAACATTGGACTGAACATAAAATATACTTTTATAATTTTTGTTTTAATATTATGTTTAACACTGCAGTACTGATTTATGCATATGAAAAATATGAAGTTGATACATCTTTGTAGCAATTGCAATATTTGTGTTTATGAAGCACTTCAAAAACAGACGTTACAGAAGTTCCCTGGTAGATGTTGCAGAAGTCATTGTTATGAATGCATTTGGAAGATGCTTTTATCCAATGCATTTTACCATTTGATCATGTTCTGGGAACAGATGCCTTCCTTTGGTTTTACAGTGCAGTTATCTATCAGGTGAGCTCAGGTTAGGGTTAAGAAAACAGCTAAATCTGTGTGAAAACTGGCAAAACTACCCATGTGTGTGTTTTGCGTGCATGTAAAACTTTGAAAGAAAGAAAGGAAGAGTTCAGAAAGTGAGACTGCGGGCTGAGATTTGCGGAGGGGGGATCGTTATCCACTTTGGAATACTAATGAGCTGCTTTTGTGCCACACACAAACACACACACAAAACACACACACACACAAACACACACACAAAACACACACACAAACACAAACACACACACACACAAACACACACACAAAACACACACACAAACACAAACACACACACACACAAACACACACACACAAAGATATGTTTGTCAGTGGTCGGTTTGTCCCGTTGGTTAGTGTTTCAAACAATACATTCCTTTGTATTCCCGAGAGAGAGGGACGAGTTGGGAGAGAGACAGACAGAAACTGGAAGCAGAGAGACTAAAACACACCTCAAGTATCAAACACCTTCAGTCTTTTACATGATAACGCACTGCATCATCATCATTTCCAGGGTAAAAGCATAATAAATGAATGTGCAAGAACCTTTCAGAACCTTTTTGTTAGTTTAACTGATATAGAAATTTCACAACTACAAATAATTAAATGTGAATTTTGTACTCCGTTAGTCTTCACAAATCAATGAATCATTTTAGATTATCGTTTTTTGGGAGAAACTATAGTTATCGTGGTCCATTTTTACAGAGTAAGGATACGGCCCGTTTGACACGGCGTGAGATCAGATAATGTATGTGAAAGGTGATCTTTCAAATTACATAACACTGCATATTATTAATGCTGTTATATAAGTGTTCTGCTGAAAAAGAGAAAAGAGACTTTGTTTATTGTATATAAATGAATCTAAGCATCTTTGGACTAAATATGCAGATATTTACATATATAATTTTTTATTTAAATATAGTTTTTTTCTTGGTTTCTGAAAAAAAAGTCTCAAAGTAAGTTTATGTTTAAGTTGAGAACAAATATCTGTCAACGGGATCAGAAAAATCAACTTAACTCAAAGGGAAAACAGTGTACATTTAGTCTTGATTTAAACACTTAGTTTAAGTAAAAGAGGCTATTATCTATCTATCTTTACTTATTTTGCTTCCCCGGTAAATTGTATATTTGTACTGGAAAACAAGAACTTCATTTTTTTTTGCTGTGTAATGACTTTATATGGCGGATGAGAAGAGACAGTCTAGACTTTTTTTCACGTTCTCGTTTAGTTCGTCTCATTGTTGGTTAAGGTCTCTCTCATGTAAAATAATCCGTTCTGTTCACCTGATTGACCAGATAAATTGTATTCAAGCTCTTCTCCCTGTGGACTGAAATCTACACCACAAAACACTGAAGGCCACTGAATGAGCTGATATCATGACATCTAAATGTGTTCTATATTTGTATTTCAAGCAGCAAAAGACATTGTGTTTGAGCTGAGGCCTGTTAGTCAGTTCTGAGACAGAGAGCATCGGAAATATATATGAAGAATGCCTATTTTTAAAGGTTGTGCATTTTTTCTAGACTTTAGCAGCACTTACATACACCACAACTGAAGGTTTTACTGAGGGCTTTGTTAAAATAATATTCATGCTGATTTAAACAACATTTTACTCCTAAAAATCTAGCTTTTTTCTGTCAATTGACAGTATTTTGTGATAAAAAGAGAAAATCAAGAATTTTAAACCAGTATTCAGATATCTGTTCTAAAAATGTATGCATATTTATTTAGGTAATGCATCATTTGCATATTTAAACAAAATTACAAATTTTACTGCAATCAAATCAAGTATGATAATATTGATTAGTTGCATTGTTTACCCTGCAATTTCTAACCTTAAAGTAAAATCAAAAGAATGCGGTGCAAGTGACTTTGGATTAAAGCATCTTCTAAATGCATATGTTAATGTGAATGTAAACACCTTAAAGGCATCATATGATGTTGCTAAAAAGAACATTATTTTGTGGATTTGGTGTAATGTAATGCGTTTATGTGGTTTAAGATTCAAAAAACACATTATTTTCCACATACTGTACATTATAGTTTCTCCTCTAAGCCCCGCCTCCTGAAACGGGTCGATTTGCACAAAGCTCATCGTTCTAAAAAAGCGAGGTGTGCTCTGATTGGTCAGCTATCCAGTGCACTGTGATTGGCCGAATACCTCAAGCGTCTGATGGAAATGTTCTGCCCCTTACCATAACGTGATGCTGTGTCCCGCCGCTATGACACCAAAACAATAAAACACTTTGCCTCACATGGCACCCGCAGTAACACAATGGCGAGAATAATAGCTCCGCCTTCTTTTTTTGTGTAAACATTTGGGTGGTGTTTGAAAATAAACCGACTCTGTGATGTAGAAAAGTGGAGGCGTGTTTAAACGAGTCGTTTTAGGAGGGTGTGGACAAGTCATAACTTTTATAAAGAATATCT
>JAUCMR010000051.1:18751300-18761720 GCA_032357425.1 Enteromius argenteus | reverse complement strand
TTATATTTTCATTAATAATTTTAATTAAATAATTTTTCTTATTTATTGCATCCATTTACTGCGCTTCCAGTGGCACCAAACCGAACTGCAGAAACAAAGACCGCTTCTGCCCTGTAAACCAGGTTGTGTGTGTCTCTCTCAGGCGGATGGACGGAACCGGATCCGGCTGATTTCGAGCTGCTGGTGATGATGAGCTCGACGGTGGAGCCCACCTCAGCCACCTGTCAGGTGCGCACCTCCTACCTGCCCGACGAGATCCTGTGGGGCTACGAGTTCCCCCCCATCGTGTCTCTCTCTCCGATGGGCAAATACGTGGCGGACCTGGCCTACTTCGACAAGGTGGTGAAAACCAAGACCCCGCCCCTTTTCAACCAGACCCCGCCCAGCGGCACTGACGGTTGCCACGGAGACGTGAGCGGCTCGGACCCGGAGAAGATGCGGCTGGAGCAGAGCTACCGAGAGGACGAGAGACAGACGGACGGTGGGCCCGTTAGCGTCCGCATCAGCAACGTCTGACCGCTTCAGCTGAACCCATCAGCCCGATAACAAGCAAAAAAACAGTAACAGCATATAAGCTGAATAGGAAAATAAATATTTATGTGTAGGCCTACAGCAAATACATGTGAAATGAAAATGAAAAATGAAACTTTAAAATGCATTTGAATTATTTTATATTATGCAGTTTTAAGAGCTCATATTATTCGAAAGACTATGGAATATTTGCAGGAGTAAAAACACACAAATGCGTTGAAAAACACGAACACATGAAGGTTAATATTTTCATACTTGAAATCATTAATGCTGCATGAACAGCATCAGCCCAATAATATGCAAAAAATATTAACAGCGTATAAGCTGAGTAGAAAAAATGTATATTTGTGTGCAGGCCTAGCATACAGCATGTTAAATAACGTGTTTTTTATACTTTAAAATGCATTTTAATTTGTTTATTTTATAAGCTTTTAATAGCTCAGATTTTCTGAGAGATTATATGCATAAAAACACACAAATGCATAAAAAAATACAGCAGGATTATCAAAAATGTCCTTAAAAATCAAGCATGGAAATAATTTATATTGCATGAACCGCATCAGCTCAGTAATATTCAAAAATATACACAAATAAAACATATATGCTGAACAGGGAACTTTATATTTTTGTGTTGTCTTATAGCCTACAGTATGTTAAATACTTTTAAAATAATGTGATCTTTTTACTTTAAAATATTTTAAAATGCATTTGAATTGCTTTATTTTATGAGCTTTTTAAGAGCTCAAATAATCTGAAGGACTATGTCATATATGTATGCATGAAAACACCCAAAAAAGCAGGATTATCATAGATAGAAGCATAAATAATATACATAAATGTAAAGCATTGAAATGATTAATATTATTATTATTATTATTATATATATAATATTATATTATATACTTTTTATATTTTAAACAGGAATTTTCCTATTATTGCATTATTTTATTATGAGTTTAATGAGCTCAGTTTAAAAAACTACACATTTTGTTGTATGTTGTTTACCAACATTAAAAACAACTATCATAAGTTTTTCACAGATCATTAATATTGAATGAACAGCATGAGCCCAATAATAGAACCATACCCGAAAATCCTGCATGCTATGCATCAACCGGCTTAATGCATAAAACAGCAGAATTATCATTCACCTTTACATTTAAAAAATAATCAAATGTCCTTAAAGTCAAGTGCTGAAATCATCAATATTGCACAAACAGCATCAGCCCAATAACACAGCATACAGGAAAACAGATTATTGTACAGCTGCTCACATTAAATACTTTTTAAATAGATATATTTTAAAATACATGTTTTATATATTTTAAATAGCAATCACTGCTTAATGAGCTTTTATGAGCTCCTATTATTTGAAAGATCAAATATTTGTATTAAAATGTCCATTGCCACCCTATAAAAGGCCAAACAAACTAGAGAAGACGAGTGATTAAAAGGATGAAATAAAGAGCTTTCCTTCTACACGCAAACACTGAACCTTGATATTCAATGCATCAATCACTCAAATGCATTAAAAAACAACAACAGAATGATTCTTAACCCACCATAATGCACAGCGAGTAAAAGTTGACAGCAGGGTAGTTATGTTGCAGTTATGCATATTTCTATGGTTTATCATTGCATCCAGAACAAACCTGTGATTGTTTGGTGCATGTGCTGTATGAATGTGTTCCTGTGACTCTGACTGAATGTTTCTGTAATGATTTGCACTTTGGGGTCATTAGGAGCGTTTATTATTATCCTAACGAATCTGACAGCACTTTAGTACTGTACTCTCTCTTCATACGCAGAGACATTAATGCAGTGGCTCAGAAAAGTAGTTCTGAGAACGTCTGCAGCATTTGCTTTGATTTTATTGTTTGTAATTTCAGGATAAATCTGTATATATGTGCGCTGAACTACTGGAATAATCCACTGGATATACAGAGATGCATCATTTTCCACGTTAATAAACAGATAAAGATACGGTTAATCTGATGTTAATCTGATGACTGTTATAATGCCAAGTATTTGCACAGCATGTGTTTTGATTGTAACAATGTAGAAACGATTTTTACTCAGAAAGTGCTATTAAATAATCACAAAGAAATGGCAAGTAACAGTGAGTTAAAAATGAGAAATGTTTTCTTGCTCCCAATAATCTGTTTTATTTACAAAAGAATCATTTTTACAGCATATGAATGGTTGTAACTCTTAACGTGCTGCTTCTACAATCTCTTTAAATGTCGATTCATGTGCATATACTGTAAATGTGTGCATATTAAAGTGCTACAACATTAAATCAGATTGTATGAGGAGTTTATGCATTTAGGGACAGATGCCACATCAGACTTTAGAAACACTACAACATGTGCAAAACCCGTCAGATCAAGATGCCTTTAAATATAAGAAAGAGAAAAACACAGCAGGAATGATGACTGAGAAAGGAAGCTGACCTGTGTGCTGACGGATTCAGGACTGATTTCAGCTTCGACTTCGTCCTGCTTCAGAATCCTGAGGATGATCACAAGTCCTGGAAAAAACCTTCGATCCCTCTGTTAGAGAAGGGATCATATGGAGTACTACACAAAAACTGCTGTTATTATATCACTTCTTCCCTCTCTTAAACACACACAGATTCTCCAAAGAAAACGTGACAGCTTTGCATGGAGCATAGTTTGAAATTCTCTTAAATAAACACATCATTTGTGGATAAACCATGACTTGACATCATATAAATGAAATTCCTTGAATGTTTCGAAAATAATGTGTAATCAGCAAGTTAACTACATCAGATGAATCTTATTCTTTATCATATTTCATGAACAGCATCAGCCCAATAGTCTGAAGTAGGAAAATTAACAATTTTTTAGCTGTTCACCTTAAATATTTGTAAAGTTGGAAATAATGTGCTTTTTATACACATCTATTTTAAACAGCAATTTGCTAGTTTTAAAAATGTTATTTTAAAATTATTTATAAGCTCATGTTATTTGAAAGACTACAGATTTGTGCATAAAACACACAAATACATAAAAAACACCAAAACGCATAATTATCATTTACCTAAAAAATGTAATTCAAATGTTCTTCAAAGCAAGCATTGAAATCATTACAGCACCAGCTCAAATATATGTGAGATTAATAACACGGACAATTTAATTGTGCGTATAATTAGTTCACAATAAATACTTCTGGAAAGTGGAAGTATAGCAAAACGTGCTTTCATATTTTATTTATATTTTAAAAAGCAATTAACAAAATGTAGTTTGTAAGCTTTTATGAGATGACATTATTTATATATTTTTATCATTGCAATGTTTTCACTACACACATTAAATAGAAAACTTGAATAGTTTTGAGAAGAGATTAATTCACAGACACAATTCATATTTGTCTACAAAACTATTTTCAAGTATTTAACCAACAGAGTATTGTATGTCACACTGCATTAGTTCTGACTAAAATAAACCAAAAATATTCCAATATAGCGAGGAATCGTTCAGAAAGCTGGTGGTGAGCTTATAGCGCCACCTAGTGATCAGATGTGTTTATTTCCTATTCTAACTTCATTAAAACACCTTCCATTAGATCCAGCCTCGATCTGCAGATGTGTCTGAAAGCTCTGGAGTAATATCAGACCAGCTCTTCTGATCAGTTTATTTATGACTAACAGAATAGAAAAAAATATATATTATAGCATAGTAGCCTACACTTTTGAATTATTCATTTACATCACGTGTTCAGTCTCGTGACCTTTACAGCTCTGGTAGAAATGATTTCTCGAGACGCGAGTGATTTGAGTCGGTTTGTATTCGTCTTCTCAGTTTTTACATAATTGGCGGATTCTGAAAGAAAAGCTTCTCTCAGAGGATGTTTACAGCTTTCTCTTCTTTTAATTCAACAGAATCGCAGTGAGATACAAACATCAGCCGCAGTCACGCGCATTTTAAAAAGCAGAAAACATTTAATAAACATAAATAATGAAAGATGTTTTAAAACATCACCTTGTAACACGTTACATGCACTTATATATAGCCTAATAACATTTAATTATGCATAATTACATGCCAGTAAACCTTAATAATGCTATTTTGTAGGCTAGTTAATTAATATTAATGTATAATTCGACTGTAACAATGACACCTTGTTAAAGTGTCACCAGAGAAAGTAAGTAAACATTTTTAATGCATTTTTTAATGTAAGCTTTTACGGACGGTCTAAAATTAAAATGAATGCATGAATTATTTTTATGACGTTCAACATCTGAATGTTTATCAGTTATTAATGCATGAGGGATTGTTATTTGTGTCAGTATTTTTTTGATTTCTGTTCATTCGCAAAAATCAAAAAATGAATCACGCCTGTAGCCTATAAAAGCCTATATTATTATTATTATTATTATTACGCATAAATATAGTCTGGCTGCATTTAACAGTAATGAGGCATTAAATCTGAGGAGATGCACATTTGCGAGATTAGTTAATGTAACGAAGGCAAACAATAACAATAAAGATATTTTTCACATGCTCGGGTTCTCTGGAGTCTCTGCAGGGTTTCAGCTGGTTTTCCTCTGATCTGGAACTTTCATTAAAGCAGGCCTTGATCACAGTTTGAAGGACTGAAACACTGCTAACATTATTACACAATTCATACACAAATAATGGCATTTCCTTCTGCTGCCATCAGTCACTTATTGTAATAATAAGTATTTTAATCCATATTCTAAAATCTAAACCGTAGTTTTCCATAACGCAGGCCTATGATTTTCGCATATGCTGTACACGAGATGGACACGATTTCATTTTCACTTTTACATTCGATTTGTATGAGACGAACAGATGAAATATTTACGATTTATTATTAATATTTTTACGAAAAGTCAGAGCCAGCAGAGAGACTGAAATTAAATGCACAGACATGAAAGAAAGAAGAAACATTCTCTAGTTTTCGTGTGTTTGCTTTAAATAATAAAGATTTAATCGTCTACAAAATATAAAAATAACACGGGCTAATGAAGTTCACAAGAAATATTATTTCTGTGTATCTGCCATAACGAAAAAAGAAAAGAGAGAATAGCTTTTATTGACCAAGTCCTTTTAAAAAGCAGAAAACCTGTTTTTAATAATAGTATGTTTAAATCCAAATCCAAACATTATTTTGAGCTAGAACTATAAGATGAAGTTTTCTTGTACACATTTTTGGTGACAGAACACGATAAACCCTGATAAAGTGTTTATTTATGTCTGTTTGTTCACACGGAACGAAATTAAACAGAACTGAAGACTGTCATCAGCTAACGGGCCTTACAATTACATCTGGCTAATTATCTTAATCTAACCTTTCGCGTTATTTCTATTTCATTTTATTTCTTTATTTGTTAAACGGTGCATATTTTAGAATAACAGAACCTGAACCTTCTATTCTAATCTTTCTGAAACAAACAAAACAAAAACCTAACCATCTGAAAATCTGTGATTCTGATGTTTCCATGTCAAAATGACACGAAAGAGCCGTTCTAGAATTCATATATAGGCTTTTGACTGAAGACACTCTTAAAAACAAAGGCCTGTTTTCTTTTAGCAGTGACGCCACAGAAGAACCGTTTTGGTTGCTCAAAGAACATTTTTTTCGTGTTAAGAATATTTTAATAATCTAAAGCACCTTTCTGTAAATATAAAGAAGCTTCAGTGCAATAGAGAGATTGCACGGGTGTTAAAAGTTAACTAATGATGCCATAACACCCTTTATTTTCAAGAGTGCGCATTTCACTTTTTTAAGTGACCATCGAGTTTCGAAGACATTTTAATCAAAACAGTTTATTGAAAGCAAATAGAAATTAATAAGTGCTGGTTTGACAAACCAAAATGTCAAAATCACAATGGTCCCAAACGTTCTATTCGTTCTATTCTGTCCTCAAATGAATTTTCGGTCAGGAAACTGAAGGCATTTCTGTCGTAAATCGTGTTTATCCTGAAGCGATCACATCACAAACTACTGATTTACAATTTTACAAATAATTATCCATGCAGTCCAGAACATCTATAGGGACCGAGATCTGTGTTTGTTCTTCAGCAACGAAAAGTTACCCTGTTTACCTTGCTGGATGCGTAAAACAGACCCAGTTCCATTTCCCCTTCGCACACATTCTCACTGTTCAAATGTCAATCCGAGAGTGCAACGACGAGTTTTTGACCTCGTGGTCCCAGTACGAGTAGAGCTCCGGCGGCTGGCGGGAGCAGGTGAATTGCAGAGCGGCCGCGGAGTTGGACGGAACCGGCGAAGGCTGCTGCGTCGCCGGCGAAGCCTGGTGCTGGTGATGCCCCATCCCGCTGTACGAGTTCATCATGTTCGGCAGCCCCATGGCTTGCATTCGACTGTAGGGGTTGTAAGACGGACCTGACAGTCCTTTCATGGCACCCATATTGCCGTTGGCCATTTGGCAAGACGCGTAACTCATCGGCGGCGCCGGCTGCGGAAGCGGCCAGCTGTTGTTCATGAAGCCGGATTGGAGGTACTTGGGCGCGGGGAGAAAGCTACCGTATCCCTCCCCGCCGAAGAGAGCCTTACCCGGCTGGAAGTGAGCCGCCGGAGGCCTGAAAGGGCGCTTCATGCGCCTCCGCCGCCGGTAGTTGCCCTTCTCGAACATATCCTCGCAAGCCGGATCCAGAGTCCAGTAGTTGCCCTTGCGCTCCCCTCCGCCTTCACGCGGAACTTTAATGAAGCATTCGTTGAGACTCAAGTTGTGTCGGATGCTGTTTTGCCATCCCTTCTTGTTCTTCTCGTAGAAGGGGAACTTGGTGATGATGTACTGATAGATGCCGGACAGGGTCAGTCTCTTTTCCGCGCTTTCCCGGATGGCCATGGCGATCAGAGCCACGTAGGAGTAAGGCGGCTTCTGAGACGCGTCCACCTTCTCAGAACTCGGCTCTTGGAGCGGCGTGTCCTTCGCGAACTCTTCTTCTTTCTTCACCGCGTTCGTGTCGTGGACCATCAAAGCCATTGCGTCATCGTCCAAGCTACGGTAAGATGCCATCACTTAAAAAACACAAGCAAACAACACATCAAAACAAAGTCTGGTCTGGCTATAAAGCTGCGCGGTGATGAAGCTCTGTTCTGTGAGCCCCGTCTCATGAAAATGCGTAGGCCTATTAATAACATTTTTAATTTTGTATTTTACGTGCCATTTATAAGCAGAAACTGATTTTGGCGTGTATACGACACGCACGTGTTTGACGTGAAAACAATACTCATTTTTTGTATGCATATGATACGCACTTTGTTGGCGCGCATATAATACGAACCTACTCCACACCCCTAAACTTACCGATTCCGTATCACACGAACGCGAAAGTCCGTTTCTGCGTATAAATAGTACGCTAAATAGAAGCGCGTGCCATTGAAAGCCACATTTACGAGATATGGTTTGTTTGGTACCTGGTTTTAGCTCTGGATGTTTGGTGCGCGCATCGGGTCACCGCAGATCCATAAATGACGGGACTTTTGAATGAAATAAAACACGCTCCTGCTTTGGTAACGCTCGCTTGGGCTGTGATGGACTCGAGGTCTCGATGTCGTTTAAGCTCGAAGGCTCTTCTGGAAGATCCTGCAACTTTTTTTTTTCCTCGAGTGAAAGGCGAAACTCTGCTGTCGTCAGACTCAACTCGTGCTGGTGTTCAGATCATCATCATCATCATCATCATCATATTCCGCTTTCGTCACTTCTCTCTCATCGCTTCACAAACCAACCGGCGCGTTTTCCAGCAGAATAACACCTTTATCACTGAACGCTGTGGGAGAGAGATATTAACGCTTTATATTTATATTGCGCGTATCGTCAAAACAGCCTCTTTATTATCACTGAGGCCTATTTATTTTTCTGTGATTCCAGAAAACATTTGTTTCTTTTCCGTGAACGAGAATTATCCTTCATCAATGAATACAACCAAAGACCAACATTGTAGTTGTGTAGTACTGCCTATATCACAGTATTTTTTGTCTGTGTTGATAAATGTCTATTAGTACATATTGGTTTTATTATTATACTTTATCTTATTTTATTAGTTAATTACCACCACATTTGAACAATTGTTAATCATTATTATAACGTTATTTGTTATTGCTAAATTGCATATATGATATTTTTCTTGTCATTATTTATCTTGTGAATAATCCTCTCTCTCTCTATAATCCGACTTTATTTTGATATTTATTCCCAGTCCCATTCCTTAATAACAGATATAAAAAAAATAAAAGTTAAATAAATATTCGCAAAATATCGAAAATAATATAATATTTTATAAGTATTGCATGTAAATTAATAAAATATTTATTTTAAAAGGCCTTTTGTCGTGCAAATTACTATTTAATGCATTAATGTAAAGTGTTTGTTTTTGAAGAATAGGTGCAGATATCGATCTGCAAGTGTAGTGTATTCATGCAGTCTCTGTGTCTCAGGTGTAACAGCTGTGTGTTGTGTGTGTGTGTGTGTCAGCAGCGTCTCTCGGCTCCTTCACGCCTCTGAATCTGAACAGAGCGCGCGCGCTTGTTTGGTGTTCTACTGGAAACAGCGCAGTCGATCTGTCGCCCCTTTCACTTACAGCACGACAGCCTTAATCACTTTACCGATTCTCAAACACATTTTATATTAATCCACTTGCTTAACAGGCACATAGCCTATGTGCCTAAATACAGCCTCATGAAAATGCGTATAAATACGCCAAATAAAAACAGAATCGTTTTTTACTATGCGTGTGTATGATACGAAACTGTTGGCGTGCATATGATACGAATCTATCTTACAACTCTAATCATAGTTGATTATAATACGTATTATAAGCACGCCAAAGGTTTTTTTTTTTTTTTTTTGCGTATAAACAGTACGTCAAAGCGAAACATAAACTAGTGTTATTGATACACACTTTGCAGCATGTGCTAATGAATCTTATCAGGCCCAGTATATGGATTAATAATATATCGAGTGAAGGTGGGTATTTAGACTTATTTTACAGAATATGTTGAAACTGCAAAGCAAACCAATAAAGAAGCAGCAGGTAATCTCAAACACAGCATCACCTCACAGGAACATTCAGCATTTCAAACACAGACATTTCTATTCTATTAGATGCTGAAGTGTCCCAGCAGGCTCATATTTTCAATAGACTATAGCACATTTAAGGGAAAACTCAGAAACTTCCTGCCAAGCTCTTTGAAAGGAGGATGTTTATGGTTCAAAGTGCAAGAATGCAGATGGACTGAAGCTCTGGGTCAGTGGGACGCCGCAGACCTGATCAACATCACAACCTACAACATCAGCCCTCAGTGCAGACTCATTTACTCAAGGTGTACAACCACCCGAGGAGCCTGGAGAGCTGATGAAACCCTACTCAGAATATGGCAGTTTATGTGCACCATTAGGCCCCAGTTTATGGAAAATAATCACGTAAAACAAACAGGTCCTAAATAGAGCTTTACTTCCTTTATAAGATCTTTTGTGAGTTCTTTAATTCTTAAGAGCCCAGAATCTAAAATACTGATCTGAAATAACCTCAATAAAACATTGGGATCTCTTATAACTGATAAAGAAATAAATTCATGTATTCATCACCGCAGACCAATGGCTGAGTGACCATTAATATGGACGCATTCACAGAAAATGAGTGACATTTAAATAAATTAAAACTGAAAAGTACCAGGTTAATATTTAATTGTTAAATTATTATTTATTTTATTAAGAATATTTAATGTTGTTATATTATATTAAATCATTTGTATTATTTGTATAATATTTGATGTGATTGTTCTTCATTTTTTTGTTCTTAATTTATTATTTTAAGAATTATTTTATTTACATATATATATATATATATATATATATATATATAATATATAT
>JAUCMR010000051.1:18737351-18749849 GCA_032357425.1 Enteromius argenteus | reverse complement strand
AGGTAACTTTAGCTACATTAGCTAAAACGCTGTGCCCCATAACGTTAAACCACGACATTACTGGTCTGTGATATTATGTGTTACTTAAATGTAATGTTGTCTCAGCTACAGTATAGACTAGACTTATCTCTCATGGTGTACGAGGTCCTTTACTTTTCCTAATGCTTTATAAACTAGGTGACCAGTAAGTTATACAAATTAAATGGGAAGGCACTCTGATTTATTATTATTACTTTTTATAACAGTGTCCATTCTGCCTTCCAGATTGGTGACTAAAGTGTTGAGAATGAGATTTCTATATTATTATGTCTATATTAATATTGCATCTTATCATAATCAAAACATCAAAGCAGCGGTACATTTTAAAATCATAGCTTGCAAAACACCCTGTTTGACAAACGATTTCTTTCTGAAATTTCATTCTAGTTATATGTGTGATTCTCGCTGGTGCAGATGGACAAGGAAAGGCAGCTTGACACCCTAGCTTATAAAGGTTATATATATTTTATAAAATCTTTATATTCATATAAATACATGAGCTTCTTTTGTTTTCTTTCCTAACACGTGCTTACTCTCAAGCCCATGTGATAAACATTATATGGATTATGGTTACATTTGTTTTTTTGTTTTCAAATTTGATCAGATTTCTTGAGACTTTCGGAAGCTATATCCAGAGGCAGAAAGAAAAAGACTGGGCTACAATTGCAGACCGAATTCTTGCTGATGACCAGCGAGATGGAAAGGTGCATTTAGAGCTGGGTCACATGACTCCAGGTAAGCTATTTCTTACAATATGTCAAACTATAAAAACAAAATTCAACTGTATTTGGCAAATATCAACTGGTTAATACAATCGTAACACTTTAGTATAAGAACCACAAAAGTCTTAGTTAATAGTGAATATGTGTTCCTCATACTAGAGTGTAACCAATGCAGATTATTTCACGATACTGCATGTACAGACACACAGGTGTAGTTACATCCAGGCTCTTTAAAGGAATAAAGACACTTTCACAGGAAAAAGTGTTTCAGTGTGTCATGTAGATTATGAGATCAGTTCCACAGTTTGTACTGAATTATTCCTATGTTTTAGATGCTTAAAGGAAGAATGCTTTCAAAGTCCTGCCCACCCTGCTTCCCCATCAATAGACAAGAAAGGTGGAGAGGTCTTCAGCCCCACAACCACAGAATCCCAGAAGTCACTCAGTTGATGTACAACCTGTAAGTTTTGTTTTACTTTTTCGACTCTAAGGGTGGATATATATACGCTACCAGATTTTTAATGTTTATTAAAGAAGTCTCTTCTGCTTATTAAACCTGCATTTATTTGATAGAAAGAACAGCAAAAACAGTGAAATTTTGACTATTTATATATTTTATTATTTACAATACCATAACTGTCTTCTATTTGAGTATATTTTAAAATGTATTTTACTCTTGTGATGTCAAAGCGGAATTTTTAGTATCATAACTCCAGTCACATGGTCCTTTATAGATCTATATACCCATGATCCTATACATATATATGTATATATATATATATATATATATATATATATAGCTACAAAAACTTATTGCTAATATTGGTAAATATAAATGTAGCACGGCAATAAGACAATAAATAACCCAATTTTAGGTAATATTTAACCCAGCAACACAGTTAACCTGACCCACTGGTTGGGTCAAATAAACAGCCCAGCATTCTGGGTCAAATAGTTAAACCCATCACTTGGGTCAAAACAACCCAAAATAAAAAAAAATATTTACATGCAAATGTATATAATTTATGTTATAAATATATTTAATATGTAAACGTAACATTCTTCTTAAACGTATACATGCATGTATGTACATTTATATATTCATAATAAATATACACAGCACACACACTATCTGTGTCTCTGGAGCACAGCAGCAGTCATCAGCAGCACAGGTGTATTTGTAGAAATAGACAACAATACACTGTATGGGTCACAATTATACAGTTTTCTTTTATGACAAAAAATATTAAGTACATATTAAGTAAAGATCACGTTCCATGAAGATATTTTGTAAATGTCCTATCATTAATTTATCAAAACTTCATAATTAGTAATATGCATTGCTAAGAACTTCAAGTGTTTTTCTCAATATTTAGATTTTTTTTTTCACCCTCAGATTCCAGATTTACAAATAGTTGTATCTCAGCCAAATATACTCCTGTCCTAACAAACCAGACATCAGTGGAGAGATGATTATTCTGCTTTCAGATGATGCATTAATCTCAGTTTCTCAGGGACACATATATTTTGCAAACAAAAACTTTTCTGTTGGATGTGATTAATGGTCTGACAGCACTAGCGCCTAGCGTGTTGGTATCAGTAGTTTTGAGGCGAGTGGATCAAGTCGTTCTTTTCTGCAGTGCTTCAGTGTCCTGTTTATGTTGAATTCCACTCTGGTCTTCCTGAAGGAAGTTCAGTCACAGCACACCAATCACTTCATCTGTTTGGCACACACACACACACACACACACACACACACACAGGAGAAACAGTAAGTGTGTGGAAATCTGCTTTAAACACAGCTTCAGTGTGAGATGATGAACAGTGTGCAGTGACAACTACAGTTGTATCCCACAATGCACTTGAGCTGACACTCTGTGTAGTGTGATTGATAACCAGATGTGATATTAATTCCCTTTTGATTCGTTGTTTGAAAAATGCACAGGTGCATTTCCACAAAAATGCAAAACTGTTTTCATTTCTGAGATGATTATCTATACCACTTGAATTATGCATGGGCCATAAAATATCTGAGAAATATGAGCAGTCACCACTGAAATTGTCATTCAAGAGTTTGAGGTCAGTAAGATTTTTTTTCTGAAACAAATCAATGTTTATATTCACTGAGGATGCATTAAATTAATCAAAAGTGAGAGTAAAGACGTTTAGAATGTTACAAACGTTTTCTGTTTCAACTAAATGCTGTTCCTTTGATCTGCTGATCTGTGAGTCCTGAAAAATATAACGTTTCACAGTTTCCACAGAAATATTGTGAAACATTGCTAATAATCAGAAAGGATTTCTGAAGAATCATGTGACTGGAGTAATGATGCTGAAAATTCAGCTGAACATCACAGAAATAAATTTGATTTTTTAATATATTCAAATAGAAAACACCTATTTAAAATAAACATTTCACATTTTTACAGATTTTACTGTAATTTAATTAAACAAATGCAGCTTTGGTGAGCAGAGGTTCTGTGTTGACCCCAAACGTCATATTTCACACGAGCGATACTCCTTGTGTTCGATGAGCAGTAACTCAAGACCGCTGGTTTGCCAGGTTCGCCCCCTTCTGAGGGCAGCGGAGGGTTACTTCCCCACAGAACCCTCACCAGGGGTCGACCCCGGAGAGACGGACCCCAGACAATGTGTTCTCAATCAGAGGAAACACAAACACGCCTCTGATTTGCAGAAAGGCCACAGATCTGGAGGATCCTGGATGAACGCCACCCACCGCACACCGGCAGCACACATCCCTCCCGGAGAGACGGAGGAAGAGAAAGAAAAGAAGGAAAGGAGAGGTAAAGAAAACAAACACCTTGGTTGTTAACAAAAGACAGAAGAGCCGATCGCACCACGTTCTCTCTCGGCCCGGGCTGCGTTAAACCAAACAAACAAACGCATGCACGGGTTAAGAGCCAGCCGTCGCTAACCAGTGACAGATGACAGCTAACCACTGCTTCACAACACTCCAGAACACAGACACGTCACTTTAATCATGGCAGTGACACCAAAATGTTCAATTCAAACCGATATAACTGTCAAAATCCTAATTATCAACTCAAAACAGGTTACTGACACAGAAAAAAACTATGCACAATGATGCAAAATGCTGAATTAAGTGTGAATTCTGCCACAGTGTGTATGTATAACAAATGCATCCTTTTAATCATTGCAATGATGGTAATTAGCTATAAATTGAAACCTATAGATTTAGAATTCAGAATAGATTTTAGAATCCTCAATATCAACACGAAACAAATGACTAACTCCAGCTGACACAGGATAAAAAAAAAAGCACACAAAAACACATTAAACTCGAAGCACAATGATGAATTAAGAGTTAAATATGGCACAGATACATCAAGTGCATGATTTTTGTCATTACAGTAATAGTATTCAGGCTTCTCGTGACACCAAAAAAACATTGTATATTGAAACCAAAACTCAGATTTCATGCTTTTCATTTTCATGCTGCTCAATATTGCCACGAAATCAATCCTTAACTCCAAATAGAATAGAAAAAAAAACTATGCACTCAAAAAACACTAACACTTAAAAATGCAGCACAAAATGATGTAAAAAGGTGAATTGACAGTGAAATATATCCCAACAAGCAGTCATATCAATTGCATAATTTTAATCATCAAAATGCTAACTTAAAATCAATTTCATAATCCTCAATATTAATGGAAAACAAATGGCTTACTCAAGTTGACTCAACACTGCACTGCGAATCAGCAGATACAGTAATCCTCAATATTAACACTGAACACAAAAACACATTAAAACTCAACACACAATGCTGCAAAATGCTTAATGAAGTGTGAAATATGCCACAATGTTTATGTTTGTCAAATGCATCCTTTTAATCATTGCAATGATGGCAACTAGACTCACCACAACAACGCAAATGCTATAAATTGAAACCAAAACTCTATAGATTTTACAATCCTCAATATCAACTTAAAACAAATGACTAACTCCAGGTGACACGGGATGAGAATTGCACACAAAAACACTAAAACTCAATGCACAATGGTGGAAAATGCTGAATTAAGATGGAAATAACTCCAACTGACTTAACACAAACATTACACTCAAAATATCACAAAATGATGAAATGCCATGTCACAATAATTATTTATGTCAATTGCGTATGCAAACGGGTAGTTCCGGTCATGTGATCACGGGTTAACTGTTTTTGTAAAAGGTGCATTAAGAGTGAAAGGTCACATTGGTCGTCTTGTCAAATGCATCGTTTGATTATACACAATGCTTTCAACAGAATCTGATGCTGCTAACAGCACAAAAATGAGAGACTGAAATATATTTACATTTCTCATGATTTTGTCTGTCATCCAGTATTCTGGTCTCTTTAGAAATTTCCTCAGGAAAAATCAAGACACACACAGCTGTATCTCTCTCAGACAGCAGATGATCGTGAATTCAGCTCACTTTCACATCAAATTGCGCTTGAATGATCAGATACGCACACAATTATCTCCAAATGTCCGTCGTGTGGAGTTTTCATGCAAACACAGTCCGCTGGGTGTTAAATACACCAAAAGAGTTAGGATGTGTTTCAGTACATTGGATCTATGCAGTCAGTCTTAAAGTGACAGCAGCCTACTTTCTGTCTGTATCCTTTATATTAACAAAACAACAAAAGACTGAGAAAATCACTCACTGCTTTTGACTGAATCACTTTTGGATCTCTAAAAAAATCAGTTCATATTTGATTCATACAGTGAAGACTATGCAGTATTTTATACACTTGATTATTCGGTGTAGTGTTTCTTAACTATACTCTAGTTGAAAGATTCATTTTTGTTCTACTGTGTTTTAATAACAAGAACTAAATAAAATAGCTACATCAAGATATATGTCTTACTTAGAAATAACATTTTTATATGTTTATGTTCAGTGATTTCACTTTAATTGCGTAGAAAAGAACCTATATAGTAAAATGACTGAAGCTAAACATAGGAGCCTGATTAAAATGCTAATTTTAGATGAACATTTCAGACGGCATGTATTATGTCTATATTGCAATTTTTACTGTGTTTATAAAGCAGTTTTTGTGAAGGGAGGAAGTCAAAGTGATTCATCATTTTAACACAGACTGAGGGGATGTCTTTCTGGTTCTGCCGTGAGGCGTGAAGAAGAGCGAGACGCTGCCGGGTCAGAGCTGTGCTGTTTAGTCTCAGACACTGATAAAATGAGATTATAGTCAAAGAGTGTTTTCTGAGAGACACTCGCTCATATCCCTCGTATCATCAAGAAACAGGAAACCATTCTAACCTCACATCTTTCCTAAAACCTTGCAATTCTTCAATGACTTTTTCTCTCAGAACTGTGGGATAGAAAGACAGAATTGTGAGTTAAAGCCCAATTTTGAGAGGGTAGAAAAAGTCTAATATTTTCTCAGAGTTTATATCTCACAGTTTTGACATTTAACTCACAATTGCGCTACCCGATTTCATGAAGGTGTATAAACAGTACGCCAAATACAAACCAAAAACTGTATCATATCACAGCAAACACATGCGTGTCATATGTACGGCAAAATCAATTTTTGTGTATCAATAGCAAATTTTTATTTGGCGTAGTATTCATAGGCATTTTCATGAGACCGAGATATAAACAAGTCCGAATTGTGAGCTAATTCGTAGTTCTGACTTGATTTCTCAGATCTGTGAGTTTATATCTAACAATTATGACTTTTTAACTCATTCGATTATGAGATAAAAGTCAAAATTGTGAGAAAAATTACCTTTTTTATTTTTTATTTAGTGGTGGAAACAGTCTTCCATAACTAAGTTACGTAAAATTAACAAAGTAAATAAATAAATTTAAGATGGGCAGTCAGAGTTTGATGAGTGATTTCTACTAAATTATTTTATGTTAACTCCACAATACTCAAGTAAATTAGACACAGTTGTGGTACTCAAACAATATCGCACTGAAAAAAAAAGAAGAAATCATGCCATCGAAGCGTGTGGTTCATTTACAATGATCCATAACATGTCTACTCAACAGAGTTATTACCCACATGAACACAGAGATACTTGGCACATGATACACAAAGACAATAGAAATCAGTGAGTAGTGTTTCGTTATTAATGGGTCATTTTGAGTAGAAAATAAACTCAAAAGTAGTGAAAAATGCAACCTTATTAATTATTCATGCCACAATAATGTAACACTGTAAAAGGTCAAAAGCTGAAAAACTTAAAAGGCAACCAGCTTCAGGAGATTTTAGAGTTTTATAGAATAAAATAGAGCGTAGTTAATAGATAAAGTGCAAAATGCATATTTGAGAATCTAGATGCTTTTTAAATTTTGGAATAAAATGTACTTTTTTTTACATTGTCTTTGCTGTTAAAGCACACATTGTTATTTATTTTATATTTAAAGAAAATTTGACTTATTTTTAGATTTTTTTTTGTACATTTTGAAATTATTGTCATGAAAGATTTTTCCCCACATTTCTATCAATCAATCAAAAAAATATATAAATAAACTAATAAATAAATAGCGATTTAAATGATTTTGAATATGACTAAAATAAATATAAAATGTTTAAAAATGATTTACTTTAGTAATTTTACTTCCTTTGCTGTTAAAGCACACAGTATCCATTTGTTTATGTGCCTATTTTTTTAGATGGTTAAAAAATATTCACATTATATTCATAAAAATTAAGTATTTTTCCCATTTACTATTATGCAAAAAAACAAAAAATCAACCAATCAATAAATCAACGTTATTTTAATGACTTTAATGTGTCCAAATGTTAAACTTTATTATTTCTTTTTTGGTGTGGGTGTGGGTGGTTAAAGTTAAAGCACATATTAATAATATTTCTATCATCTCAGCTGTTAATATCTGTTAGTATTTCTCTAATTGTTTCCATGTGGTCAGGTAAGATCAGCTCTGTTCATTGCTTGTAGACACAACACTCGTCTCATGTTTATCATTCCTACAGGCTCCTTCTTCAACAAACACACACTCATATATGTTTCGAAGCTATTTTTAACAGGCCGAGAACAGAAAAAAATGCTGTATACACAGAAAAACAGCTTCTGTTGCTACTTTCGTCATCTTTTCATTTCAAGTGCCCTGTAAACAGATGATAATGTGCGGTATTTACAAAACACGAAACCCAAAATAACTCACTCCGGTGATGCTGCAGAAACAGAAATAAGATATAACAGAATGTACTTTGTACTCCTCTCTAAACCTGCTGTGTTTTTAGCGGCCAGAGCTCCAGTGCTTCAGTCCAGCTGCAGGAGTGTTTTCTTTCATTCATGTTTCGCTTCATTAATGGTGAAGAGAGAGGAGAGAGTCAAGAGAAGGACGACAGTCATTCAAAGAAACACATCTCCACTCTTCCTTGCCACACACAGTCATTCACACGCTTCCAGCTATTTATGAAGGGTCATTTTCTACACCATCAACAAAAGAAAGAAATGAGAAGTTGCATTTTACAAAAAGAATGTAAGGCATATTTAAGGTTAGTTTTCTTTTTTTGCATTTACCAAAATAAGTAAATAAATTGTATTTTAAATAATGTTCCCAAAACATTTACTTTAACAAACAAACAAATAAAAAAGTTACTTTTGAATTTTTAAAATAAAATCAGAATTATTTTACTGACAATGCTATTAAAGAACAGTATTAATTTATATATGTGTAAAGAGAATTAGGCTTATTTATTAGATTAAAAAAATTATTGTCATAATTTCATTTTTTGATTTACAGTGTTTTAAGTAAACAAAAAATGTTTTAATTAATGTGTCTGACATTTCATTTTTAAATAAATAAACAAATGAATGAATTAATGAATAAATAAACGTTATTTTGGTTAATGTGTCCAAACATTTACTATTAAACAAACAAACAAATAATATTTTAATTATTGTGATGTGCTCATATATGTTTTTTTCAAGTTTGTGTGAAAAGGTTTTTTGTGAAAAGGTTTGTGTGAAAAGTTTTTTTTTTTTTCTTTTTTTTCTTTATACATCTAATTTAAGATTATGTGAACTACACACATGAAAGCGTATTGGACTTCAGACTCAAATCATGTCAATATGTAGGCCTTGTGAGGGTCTGCTCATGTGTTTGTCAGAGCTGACCTTGATGACTGCTGATGTGAAGATCTGCTCTATCTCTGTTCTGTTCTGTCTGAAAACAAGACGCTCCAGATTCACTCCAGAAACTCAACCAGACGCTCTCTTGATGCTTCAGCAATCACAGACAAGATCTGAACATTTCACATCAAAATATGATCAGAATTATGAAAAATATGCACATTTACAAACAAACAAACACACTAAATAAGAAAATACAATTAATTTTATTATTTTGATTCAACTATCAAAATAAAGCACATTTTCTAGAATAGAAAAAATAAAATAAAATAAAATAATAAAATAAATGGATGTTAGGTGGCTGCTTGTTGCCAAAATCTATCATAAATAAATACATTTTAAGATTTCAAACTGAGAAAATTAAATACATCAATTTATCTGTCTATCAAAATAAAGCACATTTTCTAGATTAAATTAATAATTTAAAAATAAAATAAAATAAATGACTTTTAGGTGGCTGCTTGTTGCCAAAAGAACAAGAGCAATCAGTGATGCCCAGAGCACAAGCAGTTGAGGACGAGTTAAAGATCCCAGCTCCAGAGAAACAGAAGTGAAGCAGCACTCAGCAGAGCATTAGAGAAAGCACAGCTAATCTCCAGAGAGTCAGTGTCTCTGGCCTCGAGCAAACTGCTGATGGAGGAATGTTAAGCTGCAGGAAGCTCTCGCTGGAATCAAAGACAGCAGGTGAGTGACAGGTGAGCGGGACGCACCTGTGAGGAGCCCTGCAGGTGTGAAAAACAGCTCCGCAGATCGGCCCGACACCGATGAGGGTCAGCGACAGAGAACACACACCACCGCCGATACACACCAGAACTACACAAAACAAACACGCTGCTGTCTGAAACTACACTTCATTATGATTTTATTCTGCGACATTGTTAGGAAAATTAGGGATGTTTACAACACAAAAATAAATAAGAAAAATAGGCCTATTTCTAGATTTTTCTATTTCGAGATTCTATAAAATTAAGCACATTCAGATGGTTGCTTATTATAAAATTGTTTGATGACATTGTATTGATGTGTGAAACTAAGATAACAAATTATATTTAGCAAAATTATGACAATTCTTTATCATTTTTATTTACATTGTCATTATTCATTATATTGTCATTATATACTCAGATTCTGATATTTATATGAAATTCTGATGCTTGCAGTTTAAATCAATCTATCAGTCATCATGTCTCTAATAACATCTCTTAGTAAGATGATACTGAAATGATCAAAACATATAATGCAATGCAGTCCGATGATGATGAAGAAAGAAACATAGATCTATTCATATGCAACTTGTTAAAACATTCTTGTGCAGGTAAGAATATCATTCTACTCTAGTATTTTTGCAGAGTAATAGTATGATATTCTGAACACGGCTTTTGGAAGGGACTATTCATATGTGTGTCCAATCAGAAAGAGGGGGCGGAGCAAAGGGTTAATTATGTTCATGATAATATATCTTTTGAAGGGTACCACCACAGTGACAGCTTTTCAACCTTTTTTTCCAAGAGTGTAAAAATGTTTGCACTGAAAAAAAAAAGATACACAAACACAACCCAATGAATGAATGCATGAATGTGAATGTACTCTGTTATTTTACATAATTTTGCTTTAAAAATAAATAAATAAATGTACTTATTTCATATACATTATTTTAAATTATGTTGCTAAATAAATGAATAAATACATGTACTTATTTTACATACATTATTTTTTATAAATAAACAAACTAATGAATGAATGAATGAATGTAGAATGTTCAGGATGTTGTTTGTGGTCCATCTCGCTGTCAGACATCAGAATCTCTCACTCAGACTCTCCTCAGATGGATAAGATCACTCACTTCTGATAGTTACTCACTGAGAATTCAGTAAACATTACTGTTACACATCAAGCTTCGTTTCAAAGAAGCAAAACATAAAATATATACTGGAGGGGTTTTGTCCAAACTGTTCTCGATATATGAAACAACCTTACATTCAGACATCAACATCATTATCTGCATCTGGATCTACTGTCAGTCTGAAACTGGGAGCAAATTCAGAATTTAAGAATTGACTCATTCACAGTTTAGTGCTGCTGCATTTTACACCAATTGCAATCAATCCAGAGATGATTTAGACAAACCCAGATAAAGTGAGTGGCAGTAATCCAATCTTGAAGTTATAAACAGTTCAAAGGTCCTTCATGGAAAGCATCTTCTTGATTTTAGTGAAAGAAACTGCTTTGCACAACAGCACTGATCTGCTTATCAAAAGACAACAAAGGCTCAAAAGCAACACCAAGGTTTCTAACACATCTGCTTGACAATACAAGATGATGCAACTGCTGGGCCAAAAACCCTTATTTCCATTTTATCATCATTTAACTGTAAAAAAAGAGAAAAAAAGTCCATTCAGCATTTAATACTGAAGACACAAAAACAGATTAGACATAGAACAGTTGTAATTTTTAACAGGAAAATGCTTAACTGAGTTATAGCATGTATACGGAAAAAAGATAAGAACCCAGAATAGAGCCCTGAGGAACACCATAGGAGATTTGAGTCCGAGATGACAAACAATTTCCCAAATTCACACAAACAAACAAACAACAACAAAAAACATCTGTCCTTGGTAGGTAGGATGCAAACTGCTTAGTTGTATCTATCTCTCTCTACATAAAGTATACTTAATTAAACTGATCAATATAGAATATGTAAATTAAGAAAAAAAATTCTAAGATACTTCGTGTGTATCTGAGTGCTTGCAAGGCTTAACCATCAAAATGTTTTAAACTTCATTAAACCTTCATTCAAGGTTTTTTAGTCACTCTAAGTTTGTCACTTTAAACTTTAATTTACTGTAAATTCAAATTCCAGTTGAATGTGGGCTTTCTGTATGATTTCTCAATTCAAATCCAACTAAATTTAAAAATCACTGGTAATTCGACTCTAAATGACACATTTTAGTACTTTAATACTTCATGCTGGTTTGATCGCTTTCTATTGTTAAACGGAGGCAATCATATTGATGACGACTGTGTTTGTAAGCACCAATAATCACACATCGGAAGCTCATAGACTCAGACAGAGAGACAGAAAAGAGGAGATGAGAGCAGATAAAGCTCCCGCTGAGAGCAGATAACCAGAGGAATGTCTCTCTGCTCTGTACGGGCCTGTTCAGACCGGCCCAGAGCTGCAGGAGAAATGATCCACACTATCTGAGAGAGTCTGCAGATTAACACACTGACACCAGGCTCAGGCCTTCAGACAACAGATCAGCAACACAAATACAGGCTTTACAGTTGCTATGCAGTTGCTAAGGTGCTCTGAAAATTATTTTTTTTGAAAGCTTGCTCCAAAATCTAAAGCAAAATAATTGACTAAGATAAGATACTAAGACGCTTAATACAATAAAATAAAATAATAATAATAATAAAAAAAAATTCTTAAGATAACTGAAAAGGAAAAACTAAATGATTATCAACAATTAATATATATATATGTCACGCTTTAGTTTTGTTTAGTTCTGTTTTGCTTTGTGTTGTATTCATGGTTTGTTTATGTTTCTATGTGTCATGTGCTTTTTCCCCATGTG
>JAUCMR010000051.1:18712789-18723598 GCA_032357425.1 Enteromius argenteus | reverse complement strand
AATTAACTAAACTAGCACAGGAACTAAGGACCAAATAAGGACATAACGGGAGAAACCAAATGAAACCAAAACAGGGGAACGTGAAAACCAAACTAAACAGACAAAGAACAAAGACAAGGGCGTGACACAAGGATTATAATATTAATTATATTGTAATATTGTAATTGTAATATTGTTACACTATTTGTCAATATTGAAGGAACAAACTGAAGGAATCATGAAGCACTGATATGTTTCCTGAGCTATATTACAGTTTGTTAAAAGAGCACCAAGATTAATTTCTTGCATTAAAATAAATTGCTACTTTGTTAACCAGAGAATGGAGAATGAATGCAAAAATCTGAAATGCTGAGAAAAATAACATATTTATCACAGATTTTCTGTAATATTCTTACGCTATTTGTCAATATTCCTGCAATAGTCAATAGTCCAAAAACACATGCAAAATTTAAAGGAAATAAAACTGTGACCTTGCTAAGCAAAGAAACTGATGAAGACCCAAAGCAAATCCAGAAACATACATACGCAACAATTAAAGGACAGAAAAATGCTATTTTGTTTAAAGCATGCATCGATCAGCAGAAAAATATGTAAAAATGAAGATGAAAGTAACAGATTTTGTGCAATATTTCTACCAAATCAAGACCAAAAACACATGCAACCTTTAAAGAACTGTTGTCCGTTTAATCGGGGTTTTAATGCAGGTTTTCTGAAGATCAGTTTAAGACATTTAGAAGACCTTTTTAAGATGAAGCATAAACACAACATGTCACCTAGAGAGCAGAAAATGAGCTGCATTAGCAACAGTTCGTTAAAAATCACATGCATCAGGCAGCTTTGTTAACTCGAGTGCAGAAACCGGGGTGAAATGCTGAGAAAAATGACCCCGCTTTGCTCCGGATGGGCCCTTTCTTTGGGCGAACCCTCTGAAATTCATCAAATTGGATCAAGATGACATCAATAATGGACTCAAGCTGGAGCTCCGAAGGAAGCAAACGATCCGTACATTGTTTTATTTTTTCCCTCAATAGCACATTCCGATTACGGACGCCGTCGAAGCGGTGACATCAAAAGCCTCGTCACAGATGTCAACACATTGGCGTCTGCGGAGCTGTTTCCTCTTATTCCGGGGCTTTATCGCATTATGGAGCCACAAAATCATGCTGAAAAAACAGCTCAATCACAATGATCACTAATGCAATGTGTGTTTTTATGAGTGAATACCTGGGATTCAAACGCTTGACCTTTGACCCGCTCATCAGATTGTTTGTAATATTTCTATGCATGCATATGCAACATTTAAAGTACAGATAACTGTTTAAATTATTGTAAGGTGCCATGTTGTTTAAGGTTTCATGTTGCCTGTGACTTTTCTTATGATTTCATGCAAAAGTTTAGCAAAATCAAATTCAACAGCATATAATGTTTAAAGTACTGTTTAAAGCAATGCTTGATGAAAACAATCCTCTAAAATCTGTGACCTCTCTGTTACTCAAGTCATGCTCTGCCAGGAAAATATGAATGAATGAGGAAAACGTCACAGATTTCATGTTATCATAATCAGGTTCAAAAACACATGCAACATTTAAAGGACAAATAAAGCAACGGTGTGCAAAAAAATGTGTGACCTTGTCATTGCTCAGGCCATGATCTTGAGTAAAACACTGATAAATATTACAGATTTTGTGTAATATTCTTGTAATATTCTGCCAAATAGAATTCAAAAACATATGCAACACCTGCAAGGAAACAAAAAAAAGAGGAAAACATCATAGATTTTGTGGAATATTTCTACAAACATGCAACATTTAAAGGACAGACAACTGTCTTATGATTGTTATACTGTGACTGCTATTGCTCGTTTCATTTCTTGGCTGGAAAAAAAAAGGAAAAACAGATTTTGTGTAATATTTCCACAAAATCAAAACCGAAAAGATTTAACAGGACTGATGTCCGCTCAATTCTAGGCTTTCTGCAGGTATTATAAATTCAGTTTAGGACCCTTTAAGAGGTTTTAAGGATCAAATAAAGAAATGCTAAGGACTAATTTGAAGGAAACACATTTTGTCAATATGTGTTCTAAATGTAAATGTCTAGAGTTCCTAAAATGAGTTGAATTAGCAACAGCTTAAAATACAACTTCAGACAGATCTCCATGACTCTTTATTAGTAATATTAACTTCATTACTGTAATAAATACAACAAAAAAGCTTAACTAGAAGTTCTGTTCTTCTTCAGCATCTCTTTGTTTTGTCTGGAGATTCTCAAATCAAAATGTTTTTTTTCTGCATGACAGAAGATGAGAAGATTTTCTGAGAAACTGTTTCTGAGTTTATGATTTAAACAAGATCACATGCCAACAGGCTCAGAAAAATCAACTTAACTTTGTCAGTTTTCTCTGAAAACAAGACTTAGCTTCTCCAGTAAATGAATTTTAATTTAAGGATGTTTAGATATTTGTACTGGAAACCAATACAAAAATACTAAGGAAGCTATATATATATATATATATATATATATATATATATATTTAATGCCCTGACTTTATCATTTTAAGATTTTCTGCTCTGATTTGAGACCATTTTCAGGGCCTTTTAACGAAGGGGGAATTAAGAGTTTAAAGAAACCCTGTTCAAGCAATCTACGATGTGCAAAAACATGTGGCTGAACATCACATATTTCATGTAATATTTTGACCAAATCAAGCCCAAGAACATCTGCATTTCTTACATTTCAAGGACACACTGTAAAAAATGACCTTGATTTTAACGGTAAAAGAAAAATTGCATGTAATTTTACAGTAGCATACTGTTTTTAGAAGTGAAAAAGAATGTAGAATTTACAGTGCATTTCCTGCGTTACATTTCAATTTAGATGTTGTTTCATTGAAATATCCTGGTTTGTTAGGATAGGACAATATCTGTCTGAGATACAACTATTAGAAAATATTACTTAATATCCTAATGATTTTTGGCATCAAACAAAAATGTATAATTTTGACCCATACAATGTATTTTTGGCTATTGCTACAAATACACCCCAGCGACTTTAGACTGGTTTTATGGTCCAGGGTAACATATGTTAATATTTAAAAGCTGCTTGTGATGTGTTTTTGTTCATCATGTGACTTTCTCATCAGCACCTGCTTTTGATGGTTATCAGTGTATTTCAAAGCTACAAAACAGATTTCAGTACTTCCATAGCTTGGTATATTAACATTACATCAATTAATGAAATTATGGTATTTAACTGTAAATTCAGGTTAAATTCGGCAAACCTCAAATGTAGCTGCCGTATTTCCCATAAATGTGCAGATATGAGTTTAAAATCATCTCCGATGTGTGAAACGTGTCCGTCGAGCAACAGGAGAATGTGTAAAGCTTTGTCAGAGTCTTATCTTTGATGCACGTTTAGTCGTCGTCTCTGATTATGAGGACTATTGTGACTTCTTTGTCATGTTCTCAAGGTTACTAATCAAATTTCCGTCCAGTTGGAGAACACAAAGGCTCTCGCTCTTCACGTCATGAGGTCAGCCAGCGTGCCGTTCCTGCATGAAAGCTTATCCCGCTGTTTTGATTCAGCAGAAGTGAGGGAATATTCGACTTCAGGTGGGCGCCATGGCCTTTTCATTACGGGAAGCTGACGTCAGCTCTTTTATGTGTAAACTCAGGGCAAATGTTGCAGTGCATTAGTTTAATATTCCCTAAATGGCATTGTGCTGCATGAAGTCGATTATCTCTAGCGTGATGTGATCGGACCTCTAACAATAGTGTTAAAGTTCAGCGTTGGACATGAATGATTCCCCACATCATGTGCAGGAGAGGACTGACATACTATTATAGCGTGTATTAATATTTAATTTTCATATGTTCTGTTTTCATTTTAATTTGATGTTTTAGTAATTTTGACATTTTCAACACTCTGTAAAAAATCTGTAAAAGTAAAACACAATACACTGTATGATTTAAAGGACTTCTCCTGTATTTATTTATTTATTTACAGGTGTTTTACACTACACTTTTTCACTTCAGTGTTTTAGAGTTAACAGAAATGTCTGTGAAATTAATGGGCAATGTTGTGTTTAATTAGCTGCACATTTTTGTTATTTTACAGATTTATTTCTTACAGTGTAGTTTTTGTTATTTTCATATTTCTCTATATAATTGTGTTAAATATATTTCTGTGTGGTTATTTTAGTATATCATGTTAAACTAAACGAATGAGAAATGTTGCTTTGTCAAATAGCTTTTTAAATGATGTTTATATAAACAAATGTCGGGAGAAGCACATACGAATGATTAACCACAACAGATGCTTCGTTCCCCAATCAGCCTATTATCTGATCATCCTATCAGAGATGAGAGTTTCTCCTTTAAATAGAGCTAACTCCCCTTCTCTGGCATCTCGTTCTTTGCATCTAGACATTCAAGATGTCAGAATCAGATTTCTCCTCTGGAGACTACAACCATGAGGACCCCATTCCTCCTGCCACACCCGCCACCAAACAAGCCGCTGCCCTGCAAGTATCACCACGGGAGCCCGCGGCTTCATCTAGAGGCTCATTCTCCCAGATGACCCTGATCCCAGTCTCCACCTCCGTCAAGACAACCTCAAGCCTCGCCAGCCTCATCATACACTTCAGCCAGATCATCCGCCCTCGCTTCAGGAAAGTGGACCATCCCCGCCCTCCGTCATGCGTTAGCTACTGCAGGCATCACTTTCTCCCAGCACTCATCAAAAGCAGAACTCCTCGCACTCCTCAAAACCCACCAACCAAACATCGCTCCTCCATCAAACACTCCACCAGAAAAAAGATAGAACATTCAAGGAAAAAAACACGCTACTCCAACCAGAAAAACCAGATGCTACCGCCCACAGCTCCTTCACTCCAGCCAGCCAACAGCCAGCACCGCCTTCCACCTCCACCGCTCCGCCAGCCACGACCAGCCTGCCAGGACCTTCCTCTCTCCCCCAGCCCACTTCCTCGAACCAGCTCTTCCCCGACCATCATCTCAGATATTGACCTTTTCTCCCTCCTCTCTCCTATTTCCCCACCCGCTGCAGGCCAAGTGGATTGCAGCGAATTCAACCTCACCTTAAAACAGACCAACAAAAATCCATCCTGTATCCTCTCATTTTCCAAATTTCTTTTCTTTTATCGCATTTAACCGGTACACAGAAGTCATTTGCTCAGTTTTTCCCCATAGGAGGTGCGAGCTCGGCGGCTACCTCACCATCATCACCGAGCTCGCATTGTTCTGTGGCGGATCCCATTTCTACACGTACCATAAGCTTTTTTTCCACTAAAGCCGCCATCCTCATTTCACAATGGAATCAAAGTTTATACAGGGAGCCCTCGATCCAGATCTCCATAACTGGGTTTTCACAGGATGCCGCAATATCACTTGCACGCTCTGCAGATCCGATTCTCACTCTTCCGTTACCTGTCCCATCATTAACCCTCCTCTTCCCAAATCCACCAGCTATGTCCCCAGATTCCCCTCTCTTCTTCAGCAACCTCTCCACTGCCCCCCTTTTTCTTCTCGCTCTTCCCCCTGTCACAACTTCAACCTAGGCAAATGCCAAAGACCCCAATGCAAATACCTTCACATCTGCAGTTTCTGTGGGGGAGCTCATGCCAAATACATCTGTTCTGTTTTCAAATCTCTAAATAAAAATTCAAAAAAGTATTTATCGACTCCCATCAATGTTTCTCGTTTAGCAGTTGAATTGAAAAATCACCCTGACCCTAACTTCAGGTCTTACACACTGTTTCCACCCTGGAGTCAGCAGCCTTCACTCCCAATCTCACAGTTGCCCTAATCTCCAGTCTGCCACAACAGAACCAGTCAGCCTCCTAATTAAAAAAGAACTGGATGCTGATTTTATGATAGGCCCCTTTTCTAACCCCCTTTCACTACCTTTCACTACCAAATTCTCAGGCAAAAGACACCTCATCATAGATCTCTCTTCTCCCCATAATTCAGACATCCCCAGCATCAATAGCCTAATCCCTATCGAAGAATTCTCCCTCCACTCTCACAGCATCGACCAAGTGATTGCCATAATCAAAAAAGTTGGCCGCAAAGCATGGATGGCGAAAGTCAACATCTCCTCCGCATTCAAAGTATTGCCCATCCACCCCGACTTCTGGCATCTCTTTGGCATTCAATGGCTCAAGAAATTCTGTTTCGCAGTTCGACTCACCTTCGGATGCAAAAGCAGTCCCAAAATCTTCGACATGCTCTCCGAAGCCATTTGTTGGATCCTTTTAAGCAATTACCAAATTCCCCACCTCATCCACCTCCTCGACAACTTCCTTATCATCTCCCCTCCCAGCGCTATCCCAGCCGCCGACCTTCAGAAAGTCCTGGGAGTCTTTTCTGACCTAGGAATTTCAATAACCCAAGAAAAGACTTTGGGACCCAGCCACCTCATCAAATTCCTTGGCATCTCGACTCCCAGAAATTCCTTACATCCCTCCCCAGAGAAAAAGTCGACAGGATCATCCTGATCACCTCAAATCTCACTGTTAACCCCCAGTGCTCCAAATGCAAACTACTGTCCGTCCTGGAGCACTTTAATTTTGCCATGCGTATAATTCTGCAAGGCCGTCTCTTCATTTCCCACATGCTCAATCTGGCCTCATCCATTCACACCCTCGAAGACCAAATAGCTTTAAACGACCCATGCCTCCATGAACTCCAGCTGTGGATTTCATTCCCGAAACAATGGAACTGCCACTCCTTTTTCTATAATGACCTTCTAGCCTCCCCGGTTGACATCCAACTCTTCCCAGATGCCGCACTCTCTATCGGTTTTGGCGGGTTCTATTGTAATCGCTGGTTCTCTTCACCAACTTCGAAATCTGCCCCACCACCTAGCCTCCTCAGCTCTTTTCGGCTTTACCCCATAGTTGTCGCTGCTTCCCTCTGGGGGAAAGAATGGTCAGCCCGTAGCATTGTCATACACTGTGACAATGAGGCTACAGTACAGTGTATCAACAAACACAGCTCCCACTCCCCAGCCATCATGCCCCTCCTTAGACATCTTATTTGGATTTCAGCCTGTGACCAATTTATCCTCACCGCTAAACACATCCCGGGTAAAGAGAACTCGATTGCTGACTCCCTTTCTCGCTTTCTCTTTCAGAAATTCAGGACGCTGGCCCCAGATGCAGAGCCTCAGCCGACCCCGACTCCTCCTGATTCTCATCTGATATTCCCATAAACCATCCTCTAAGACCCCTCCTTGAACCATCCCTGAACTCAATCCTTCAAGCTGTTTCCCCCAGTACCCTCCAATCTTACCTCACTGCCTGGAGATCATTTAAAGCATTTCACCTCAGTTTCAACCTCCAGTTCCCTGATTTCTCACTATTGTCCATCACCTCCATCATTTCATATCTCAACTTGTCCAAGAATCTCCAAATCAGCTCTATCAAGGGGTACTTAAGTGGAGTTAAATTTTTTCACAAGCTTCTTTTCAGCTCCGCTTCAGCCGCCATTTCCAATGCCCAAACCACCTTGCTACTAAAAGGCATCCTTTGGAACAAATCCTCCCCGTCCCGACCCAAGGCTGCCCCTAACCCTCAAAATTTAAACCCTTTGCATCTCTACCCTCCGCAAAGGTTACGTCTCTACCCACACCGCCAGAACCCTCGATGCAATGTTCACCCTAGCCTTCTTCAGGTTCCTCAGATGCTCTGAATTCACAGTCAATTCCAATTTCAACCCAAAAATCCACCCCACCATCTCTGATTTATCTATCCTCAATGATGAAACACTGGCTTTCTTTATCAAACAAAGCAAAAACGGACCAGTTCAAGAAAGGCCACTATATATATATTTTCAAGCTCCAATCCCCCATCCAACCCTACCAAACTCTGCAGGCTCTTCTCCTCTGTAGGAGCTCCCTACTCGCATCCTCTTCCAACCCTTTGTTCACCGACGACTCCAATTGTCCAGCCTCATGTTTCTGGTTCCAAAAACACCTTAAGGCTGTCCTTCACCTCTTAGGCATCCCCTCAAAGAAATTCTCCACCCATTCTTTCAGAATAGGAGCCGCCACTTCAGCAGCCGAAAAGACCTGACCCAAAACCAGATCCAAATCCTCGGCCGATTGTCCTCGAGTGCCTATAAAAGCTATATTTGCTCAGACCAGTCAACTATCAGAATCGCTCTGCAAACCCTAGCCAACCCTCCTCCTTTACTGCAGTCGCTCCTCCAGCTGGGGATCTCACAAAACACCCCTCTTCCCTGACAGCCTGCAACAAGCGTATCCAGGCCCCCCCGCCTTCCCCCAGGCAAACCTCAGCCAGTATCTCTTTCCCGTATACCTGGTATTCCCCCGTCGACACTTACCTTACGGTTGGAGTTTTGGTTCCTTGCCGCCATCACCTTCGGCTTGCTTAGTTGGGGACAATTCATTTCTAGTGAATATCGTTGTCGATTACAGAGACTGTCTCTGTATTTAATAATAAATAGTCTAATCTCGTCATCACACATGTCTATCACTTTACTCTTCTATTAGATAACGTTGGTGCTTGTCACAATCCATATCGTTAAAGCACTATAATAAGTCACCGATTGTCCGCAGAGCTCCCGGCCCTCTCCCCGGACAGCACGCCAAACACGCTCTTTCTATTCGAATATTAATGAGGAAGTGTGAACTCGTGAAATATGCTTTATTTCAGATAACATTCATTTTATAACAATAAGGTTTATTACTTAATATTAGTTAACAACATTAGTAAATGAGCTAAGAATGAACAACACTTCTACAGCATTTACTAATGCATTATTAAAATCACAAGCTGTGTTTGTTAACATTAGTTAATGCACATGAGCTAACATGAATAAACAATGAAAAAACATACTTTCATTAACATTAACAAAGATGAATGAATAGTTTAATGTTTGTTTATTTAATACATTACCTAATGTTAACAAATGACACTTTATTGTAAAGTGTTACCATTTTAATTTTAATTTTAGTTTCAGTTTACTTTGTTATTTTGTGTTCTATTGTATAATTTTAATAATGAAACAGCTGCAAAAACACTTTACACACTAAAGGAGAAGCTAATATTAAAATACATGTGCATACAAAAACCATGTATTCTAGATATGTATGTATACTGTTTATTGTATGTTTTTATGCCAGTGTCAAATATAATCTGATAAAACAATAATTTCTCAAATATTTATTACAATATACACTGATTGGATGCTTTTAACTGATTTCTATTGAACTGTCAGAAACTGAACTGCAGCTCAAACCCTTTCCACTGAACACGTTTTTTTGCAGCAGCTCGTCAAATTAATGGGTTGTTTCACTAGTTAGCTGTAAACCGGTTACATCACCTGAACATGTTCAGAGATTTGTGTTAGATGTAATCTTTGGGATGGAAATATGGATATTTTATTTGTAAACAACACATTGCTTTGCATATTTCGTCATAAATCTAGCGAGCTGAGCCAGTATTAGTGCTGACAGTGTTGAGCAAACATGACTGAAGAGAAAAGAGGAACAGATGTACTGATTCAATTCAGAGTTGATTCAAACTAGGGTTGCCAACCGTCCCTTGAAAAACGTCCCGTATTTAGGAACAAAAGTACACGTCCTGTATTGAGCTGAAAAGGGATGCACTTTGTCCCGTATTACCATGAGAATCAAAAATAGTCTGTAAAATGGCAACGGAATTAATGCTTTGTATGAAAACGTAAGGTAAACTTATTCCCAGGCCCTCTCCTGCTCTGTGACCAATGAGCTGCCAGCACACTTACACGCGAGTATGACGATACAGAATCCGCTTATCTCATTGGTTGAGGTACGGTTGCTTGCGAAGAAGACAACGGAAGACAACAGACCACCATAACAAAGCAACATGTGCTTTACAGGTCTCGGACGATATATAAATATATATGCATCTAGGGGTGGGCGATATGACGATTTTTGATCGTGGACGATAATTTCTCCACGATCTGCTTTTTAAGGAATATCGTAGTATCGTGCTATTTTATCATCTCCGTCTCAATATGCTGTACAACACGACATTCACATCAGTGTTAACTCAGTGGTAGAATTACACTCACCGGACACTGCACTAATTCGCAATCACAAAAGTACATTATTCGCTTTAAAGTCTAGCTGATTAAACATTTCATATGTGTGCTGTCCGGTTGCGCTTTTCCAGCGCGTACACCTGAAGCACGCGCACTAAAAGCCTTGTCAAACAGCTCCTAATTACTGAACTAAGATATTTATCACATGTGATTGTGGTAATACTGTCAAAAACACACTGCGTTAAACACAGTTGCTTGTAGGGTTGCCAACTCCCTGAAAATAAATGAGGGACACATCGCTGGCAGGGCCGGCCAACCCGATTGCCTTCAACCTGCCCGGCGTGGTGATTTTTTTTTTTAGCCCCTTTTTTGTGTGTGAAACGATTTTTTAACTATTTGACTTGAACCTGATTTAAGTAGATGCATATGGGGTGTTCGATATGGAAAAAAATATCATATCACGATTTTTTCTGGGGAAATCGCGATTCACGATTTTAATCCTGATTCTTTTTCAAGTTGGTTTTTAAGACTATTTTGCAAATTACAGAGCTAGGGGTGGGCGATATGGCAAAAATATCATATTACATTATTATCATATTAAAAATATCAGGATTTTATCATGATTCTTTGTCATTGATTTTACTTTTTTGCAAGTTGTCTGAGCCGTACAGACAAACTAATTTGCCTTTTTTATAAAAACAAAGCCTTTCAAGGTAACAAAGTATAAAATAAAGAAGGGCAG
>JAUCMR010000051.1:18608434-18630799 GCA_032357425.1 Enteromius argenteus | reverse complement strand
CATATCAAGGTTCTGGAGTGGCCTAGCCAGTCTCCAGACCTAAATCCAATAGAAAATCTTTGGAGGGAGCTGAAACTCTGTGTTGCTCAGCGACAGACCCGAAACCTGACAGATCTAGAGAAGATCTAGGGTTTCTTGTATTTTCATTACGCCTGTAATTCTAATTCTCAATAGAGATTCTCATTTGAATAATAATAATGTCACTGTAATAAACCACCTTAAACGAGCAGTAAACACATGTGTATGATGTGGTGAACAGTAATATCTAACCTCATGATCCGGTTTCACTGGAACTTCTTCAGCTTCAGCTTTAACCTCCTCTGACATCTACAGACACAACAGATAACCATCAGAGAGACGGGTTAGTTAAAGAAGTTAACCGCATCAGTGGCTGGTGACATCAAATAAATCACAAAACGAGTGATCATGCAGAATCATCATCAGTGTCATGATGGTAAACACACAGGATGACTGGAAACAAACAAAACAATGCTTCAAACGGAATAACTACAATTTACAAAAAACAACAACAAAACAAAACCATCCCACTCAAGAGAAGTAAACGGCTTAGGAACCTAACAAACGCTCCATATCCAATAGTCAGAAGATTGACAACATAACAGTCCATTATAAACAAGCCTAAAACAAACCGGTTGACCAGTCGAGTTAGTCTTCAAAACACTCTGTTAATCAAGTGAAGCGAGTTTAAAACTAAACAAAATCTGACAATATTTACACACCCTCATGTCATTTTAAAATCTTTTCTAGTTCGTTTCAATTTGACAGACCCCAAAAAGACAAGAATCAGCCCCAGAAGTGTGATACAGTGCTTTTGTACTGAAGAGAGCCGTATAAAGTTTGTGTTCTACAGATAAAACATCATCATGAAGGTGAGTAAGTGATGACAGAATTCATTTTATGGTTAACTATCCCTTTAAGCCTCTGGTGCTGTTTACGTAGCGGTCAAAAAGGACAGTTGTTTATTGATATTCTTTATTTTAATTAAATGAATGTACTATGTTTTAATTTTCTAATGTTTTTATTTAATATTTTGGGTTTTTTTTTAAGGTACTAAACAATATTTATGGAATATTTATGTTTCATTTATTACCTGATAACCAACTTTTGAGAATGGACTTATATGAAATTTCTAACTTGCACAGTTGTAAATATCAATTTATTTTATTATTTTTTTAAATAAGAGAATCAAAGGCATTTTCCAAATTTTAATTTGATGTCACAAAAAGGTGCAGTACCCATAGTATCTTATAAAATTTGCTTTAAATTATAATTTTTTGGGGCATTTTTTTAGCCTTTATTGTGACAGGACAGCTTAGAACTGACAGGAAGCGAAGAGAGAGAGAGAAAGGGGGACGAGATCAGGAAAGGTTCTGGAGTCGAGATTCGAACAGGAGCACAACGGCGCTACATGTCGGCGCACTGCCCACAAGGCTATCGGCATCGACATTCATTGGAATTTTTAACATTTTTGACCGCAAACATTCCAAGTGTGACTATTTATTTCAAATCAATTTAACCTTTTTAAACCCGGTCTGTTTTTTTCTTTGTTGTTCACATAGCAAGTGCCAAAAGCTTTACCAAGTTTTGTACCTTTCTGATGAATCAAACATTTTTAAACCAAAAAGTTAAGTTTTTTCAGTCAAAACACCAGCAGAGGGTTAAAGTGCAGTGTTATCTCCTTCTGTTGTTAAATGAACACCAGTGTGACTCAGATCTCATGTAAAGCACACGTCTTACTTCCAGCGAGTGACCAGGTTTAATCAGAGACAGCTTTTGGGGTCCAGGAGATGAGGAAAGTCTCCTGTCCCACTCGTCAACCTCAGACACTTCACAACGCATCTCCAGAAACGACCTCTTCAGCTCACTGACGCTCAGATGATGCTGCACTAGCTCTGTGGGTGTGTCTGTCTCCTGACCCACCAATCACAGCACAGGGGCGGGGCATAAGAAGATTCCAACCCAATGTCATTGACTTTTCATTGCTGCATTAATGTTTAATGTTCAACAAACACAATCTGGAAATCTAAACTGGTTTAATTCATTCGAGGACTTGAAACACTATATTAATTGTAACTCAGAAACAAGCATTTTCTGTGAAGCTGCTTAAAACTTGTGAAATTTAGTTTGAAACCTGAACTGAATGTTAGATTCACAGCAATTGTAAATATTTATAGTTATAGTTATTAACCCCAAACACACACCATGCTTCACAAACCTCCAACATGAGATTACTGTGCTTCACAAACACATTCTCTCCTTTAATCCGCTTTAAGAAGCTATACTAGAGAAAGAGAAATAGGGAAAGTTCAAACTAGGACTGTCTGTTTATACAGTTTTGAACAAATGGAGTGAGTCAGTGATTCATTAAGACACCGGCTTTGTTTCTGAATGAATCGGTTGGGTGAATGATTCAGTGACTCACTCATTAAGGCAGTGTCTTTCTGACACCTAACCTCATATTTAGAGCATCATTAGTTTTTTCCCCCAATATTAATAAAAAACATTATTAAGAATTTTTTATCACTATTTATGCAATGCTGGATCAAAATATTTCCTTCTAAAGCTACTTAGAACGTCTTTTCAATGCTTTTGTCATTTAACAGAATGATCTTTTGGAGAGTAATTTCTCAGCCAAAAGTCATACATTTGAGAGCAATTAATCAGAACATCATGAATTAATTAGATAAAAATGGATTAATCACTGGATTAAAAAATGTAATCAGTTGACAGCCCTCGAACATAAGATTACTGTGCTTGACAAACATTTTATTCTTTAATTGAGTTTATGAAACTATAAAAAATAAACTAGGACTGTAAATTTATCCACAGTTTTAAACAAATTAAGTGAGTCAGTAACTCAATCATAAAGACGTTCAATCCTTTCTGAATGAATCAGCCGTTTGAATGTATCGGTTGAGTGAATGATTCAATGTCTCATTTAACATTTTTGCCATTAATTAATCAGCACATCATGTAATTAATTAGATAAAAATTAATCACTGGATAAAAAAACATGAGATTACTGTGCTTCACAAACACATTCTCTTCTTCAGTTTAAATTAAAAGTTTATAAAAAGTTTACATTTATCCACAGTTTTGAACAAATCGAGTGAGTCAGTAACTCAATCATAAAGACAGTCATGTGCTTTGTCTCTAAATGAATCAGCCTTTGAATGAATTGGTTCAGTGAATGGTTCAGTGACTCAATGTCTATTTCTCATTTAACAAAACGATGTACAGAAGGTCATTTCTCAGACAAAATGTATGTATGGTAAGTTTTTGCAATTAATTAATCAATCAGCACATCAGCAACCAAATCCACATCAGAGCGGTTTCTGCTACTGGTTACAGCTTAAAACTGAAAACAAAGGCAAAAACATGATGATGATGGATGATTCTTGACTTTAAACCAGATTATGGAGATTAGCTGGTCTTTGCTGGTTTAATTGGATTCTCAGCCCAACCAGCTCAAAATAAACCTCATATAAGACCATCAAACCACCTTAAACTGGTTTATTCCTTCTCAAAACACCATAGATTCTCGATACCTGTGTCCTCATGTCAAAGTTGTCCTCAAAGTCAGACTACAATGAGTAATAAGTCAAAAAACAGGATGTAAGACACGTTATACACTCATTAAAAGCACAAAAACACAAGCTGATGAGAATAAAAGTGCTCTAAACTACACACCTCTGTCGCAGATGTGTCTTCATCACAAGTGAAGTTGGTTTGATCGCTGTCTGTCTGTTTGAGCAAAGAACGTCCAGACAGATCGCAGCAATAAAGGAAAAATACTCGATCAGAGTCATTATTATAGATGAGAGGTGGATGGTTCTCCATGAAAATCATATGAGGATGACTAAAACATGAAGGAAGGTTTGTTTTTCATAACGCCACACGGATGATGAGAACATGAACCTGACGTGATGCATGAGAAGAGCATGTCCAAGTTTGATCACGCAATCCTGATGATGCTGCTTCATTCATTCTGTGAGGATGATTTTTACAGAAGACAAACGCTGAACGTTTTCCAGACTATAACAGGCCCTGTCCACAATCGGAAGACTGACCGGATGATGAAAGACATGCATCAGACAAGAGCAAGTGAACCACGTGTCATCCAGACTCAGGTAAACATCCTAAAATGAGCTGCACAAACAACAACAGGCATTTTCCACAGATAGGTGGCGCATTATTGATTCCTTTATGAACAAAACCATTATGAATAGCTTATTTGCTATCATCCCGCATTGTCATTCAGTGTAACACAATATTTCTGTAAAAATTCAACATGCTTATTCTGACTTGTACATATTAAAATATATAAAAGAGTAAGGAAGCATATGAAATTTGATTGTCTTTTAAATGAGGAAAAAAAAGGGAAAAACGTAGGATAGTGGCAAATAATAAAAAATAAATGTAAAATTACAACTAATTAGTATTTGAATTCATCTTTTTAAATTGATTTTGTTGTAAATATACACTGAATGACTTCATGTAAATCAGGGAAAAATTTGTGATATTTATTTTTGGCTCAGAAAAACAAAAACAAAATTGTAATTAATTTAAACAGAAAACTTTAAAACAGTATTACACTTTGACCAACGTGTATAATGCATTATTTATTATATACTAAAAATAAATGAAGTGACATTTCAGTTATAATAAATAATTCTTATAATAAATTAATAATATATGTGGAAGGTGCCAGTGGAAGATCTTCATCTAAACAATAACCCCCGGGACGAGGTGAATGAGAACAAACAGATGATGAAACACACTGCAAAAAATGTATCTAAAAAAAAATCATAAACCAAGAAAAGTTTTGGCTTAGAACAAGCAAAATAATCTGGCTAGAGAGTAAGCACTGTTCCAAATTCCAAGCAAAAAAAAACAACTACATTTTGACTTGTACTTATAGAAAATATAGAAAATATTAAAAAAAGTATAGAAAATCCTTTTTGATTGAAGACTTTTTAGATATCTTGGATAAAAATCCAAGTAAGAAAAGCATTTTTTGCAGTGTATTAGTCTGAAGTCCAAACACGGCGCTGGATCAAGCGCAAGAACACACACACACACACACCTCGTCGTCTGAAGTGTCCTGGAAGCCCTGTGCCAGAGATGAGCCGAGCGCCGTCGCTCTGGGCTCCAGATAACAGAGACACAGCGCCAGCGGGAAGGACAGGGTCAGGGCGTACGGCACCGAGAACGAGGTGGACAGCAGAAAGAAGAAGATGAAGAGGAAGCAGGGGATGAGCGAGGGAGATTTGATGGGCATGAAGTGGTGCAGGCTCTCGGGGAGAAAGCGCAGCTCGGTGAGGTCGGGGAAGCTCAGGTATCCGTCCTCGTCCAGCAGCGAGGGCAGGTCGGGCAGGTGCAGAGAGAAGGAGAAGAGCGTTCCTCCTCGCCTCTGGCTCAGTCTCTGCTTACGAGCGGACAGAAGCAGCGCCTGCTCCTCCAGAAGAGCCGCTTTACGGTCTGCTTGGGCCTGGCGCCGCCGGCAGCCCGCTGTGGTCTTGGCCGGACTGACCGAGGCCGCACGCTTACGGCTGCTTTCCCTGCGTCTCCGACGCACTTTGGTGGACGAGACGGGAGAAGACGGGAGCGAGAGCTCGGATCCCAGCGGATCAGAGGAGTACGGACACGACTGATGAAGATGATGATGAAGGAGGTGCAGGGAAAACATGCAGAAGTATAGATATTTGATGTGTGATCAAGAGAAGAGTGAGAAAGCTGGTTAGGACAGGTAAAGAACAGAAAACAATATCACTCACCTAAAAAGTGATTCTACATGTTTGTTTGTCTGAGAGATAACGACGTATAAAAACTAAAAGTATGAAGTGTGGTCAAGAGAAGAGCAAGAAAGCTGGTCAGTAAAGAACAAAAACCATCACTGATCAGAACATAAAAATACAATTCTACACGGAAATTGATAAAATGTAAAGGTTTCATCAATTAAATTGACTTTTTATTGTAAAACAATTTAAAATGTAAAGAAAAAGTAAAACTGAATTTGGGAACATTTGAACATTGTGTAGGGCACTATTATTTTTAAACATTTCTGAAATCTTACATAAATCAATTAAATTTATTAGACAATATTTCTGATTGAAAAAAAAAGAGAAATTACAAAATTTTAGAAAAATTCAACTAAATTTGGGAAAACTAATAGAACATTTCGCAGGGCATTACTTTTCTTACTGCATTTTCAAATGTAAAAGTATGAATTCATTTTTGATTACAAAAAGAAATATAAAATGAATTTTGGATTTTTATTTTTTTATTTTATTACTAAAATTACATATATTATCAAAACAAAAAAAGTTTTGCAAAAATTCATAGAAATGTTAGAATTTGAGAAAAAATAAAACAGAAAATCAGATTTCATAGTGTTCTGGTCATCTTATTTGTGATAGTAGTTCAGAAGAAGCATGAACGCTGAAACACACCCCATAATCACAGATCTGCTGAACATAACACATACTGAACTGTCATTCATTTGACCGTTACCTTGGTGACGGAGGTGGGCGGGGCTTGTTCTGATTCATCACTGTTGGTTTTATTCTCCTCCTCCACTGAGTTCATCTCCTCTGCTTTCTTTTCCGGTGTTTCCGTGGCGATGACGTCGTCTGTAGCAACAGCGGGTTTGGCGTCTTTCCCGTTGTCATGGTGAACCGGCGCTGATCACACAGATACATTGTTACGATCGTTCTGAGAGAGCCAATTCTAATTCATCCTAAACTTCACAGATTTCATCCCACATCAAGAGGAACACATGTTTATCTACACAAAAACTGAAAGAGTACCTTTGTACCTTAAACACCAGTACATAAAAAAAGAAAATCACTGTATGCATTATTATTATTATCTGCTTTGCTATAATTAATTGATTATATAAATACTAGTGATGCACCAAAATGAACATTTAGGGTGGAAACTGAAAATTGTAATTAATAATCATTGGATTTTTAAAATGTATTTAATAATCAACATTCACATAAAAACTTCTTCTTTACACAGACTTGCATGGCTCATTTTAGGCATGGCTTCATAAATGAGGTTTTTACTCAGTAACTTGACTAGCTGGTTAGTGTGAGTTAGCGGTGTTACGCACTGCTGTCCATGCTCTCTGTGACGGTGTGGCGTCTCTGGAACTGTGGTGCAGCGCGAGCGATCTGAGCACTTGCACGACGCGACTGTGCTTGTGTTCGTCCGCTGTAGCGGAACTTTGAGCCCAACGTCAGGAAGCGCTTGGGAGGAGCTTCAGGAGAAACCAGCCTATCAGGACGCAAGAAAAACACTAGTTAGTGATCGCTAACACGGAAACATTTCACTTACACAAAATGTGTCTGAAACGTGTCTGCTTTGAATGAATCCTATGGTTTCATGATGACATTTACGTTTATACCTCAGTGATTTGGTAAAAAAAAAATATATAAAATAAATAAATAAATAAAATAAAAACCTCAGAGGAGAAAGATTCTTATTTATTTATTTTTGTTAATAACAACACTGAAGAAAAAAAAAACTACATTATGGCAAACGCAATAAAGAATGCTAACTAAAACAAAATAAATAATTTAATTAAACTTCATGAACTAAAATAACAAACTGGAATATAAATAAAATGTAGTATTTTTCAATATTTCTAAATAATAATAAAATAATAAAATAAAAACTATACATAATTTTTTTTAAATACTAAATGACAAAAACACTACATTACGGAAACATTAAAAATAAAGAAATATATACTAAATACAAATAAAAATATACTAAATTAATAAAATTAAAAACTATTTTATTATTAATAAAACAAACTAAAATAACACTAAACTTGAAGTACTAAAATGACAAACTGAAAAAAACAAACAAACAAAAAAACTAAATACACATATTTTCAAAGAAATGAATAAAATAACTAAAATGACTACATTTTGTAAAATTACTCAAATTAAAATCAACGGAAAATATGAAAATAAAAACTAACTCAAAATATTAATAACTACTATATTAATATCTCAGTGATAACTAAAATAACAACTTTTGTTTAATTCAAATTGAAGCAGTAAAATGGGAAACTAAAATAAGTCAAAATAAAAGGACATAAAAAACAATTAAAATGAAAAAAATCAAAAGGGAAGATATGAGAAATAATCAGGAATGAACTCTAGAGCACGGAGTGTGTCTGACCTGAAGAAGGTATGATGCTCCACACACACTTTCCAGAGTCTCTTTGCAGCTTTGTGGTTGGGCAGCTTGAAGCCGATGGTGCTCTCGAACTGCTCCAGCTGTGTGAAAACAGAGAGACAACAGCTCTAGACTTGTTCAGACTAGGGTTGGGTACCGAACGCATCTGAGAGAAAGAGAGAGACTCTGTGACATGATGTCACCCCTGCAACTCTTTAAAACACAACACACAGGGCTAAATGGAAATGTTCTGAAGTGTGGTTACATTTCTAGGGTCATATGGTTTCCACGAAACCTCGGACAGGATGCGGAGTCCGTTCATAAAAACAGAATTTACTCTATAGTGCGGAAAGCCATGGAATTCATCATTTTGGGGTGAATAAAAGAAGGTCTGTCACTTAATTCAAATCATCGTATGAACCAGTGTACGTGAATATTAAAAAGAATTATTAAAACTTTTTAAAAGGAATATTTACAATTTTTCTGCCATGTATTAATTTGAACAGTGAACCTCCGTTTGTTTGGCAAAAAATAAAAGAGTTTCATTTTCATTTGATTAAAAATAAATAAATGTTTCATGTCTTCACTTGATTATCAGAAAAAATAAAACACATAAGAATTTCTGGAAGAAAAAAATGTAGGGCCCTATTGTTCAAAATGTTGAATCGAGAGTTCTAGACTTTTTTTTTTCTTCTTCACTGAAATAAATGTTTTTGTTATTACAGAGAGAGTAAAGTACCGTTGTGTGCTGGTACCGAATGTCAGGTACCAACACCGTTACCGGTAAAAGTGTGTACAGTAGTTCAGATGCATTCAGACAAACAGCAGCAGACTCCAGCTCACCTCTCCCGGCCGGACCTTGATGTAGAAGTTGTTCCTCTTGTAGGAGATCTTAAGTATCTTGGGCCAGGCGAAGCGATTGATGCGTAGTTTATCTCTGTAGACGAGGAGACCGCTGGAACACACTCCCAGCATGATCTCCACAGCCTCCGAGTCCTGACAGAAACACACACACACACTCATATAATCCACCGCTAACTGAGGACATCAGACCACGGCTGTCTTCACTGCTGGCTCATTTAAACACTAAAACCACACACAAATAAATAAATACACACAAAAATAAAATAAAATAAAAATATATTCAAAAAAAGTTATTACATGAAATAATAGTTGACACAAAATGAAACATAACAAAAATTTTCAGTATTTAATTTCAGCAAGTTGCCAAGAAAACATTTTCATATATTAAAAAAAATAAAAATAACAATAATAATACATTTAGATCACAATTTTAAATAGAATTAATCAGATAAAAAAAAAGATACAATTACTAAAAATAAATCAAATCACCTCAATCCACTTTAATAATGAAACAAATCTCACTGTTATTTTTATATCAGTGATATAATACAGTTTTTGTTCATATTTTTAAATTAGATTCTATTATATTTTACTTTCTAGTTTCATATTTTCTTTTTAAAAAATGTTGCCTAGTTTAAATTTAAGCATTAAAATTAGTACTAAAACTAAAATAAAATTAATCTAAATACAAATGAACCAAAAAAAAAAACAAAGTGAAAAATGACAAAAGCTAAAACCTTACATAAAACTTAAAATGATTTAATTTCAGTTAATATTTTTCAAGTAATGACAATGTTTTTTATGGTACAGACCAAATTATGATGTATGGAGCTTTTGTCCTTTTAGGATCTTAACAGCCTTGAAAACATGTCTGAGCTGATTTCGTACTGAGAGATTTTTCCCTTTATGTTGCACAGAAATGATTTGATGTTCAGAATGAGGAAGCAATCAAATGAATTGATAACCCAATGCAGCTGGACATGAGCCTCTGCAGCATCGGCGTGACTCAGCGAGAACAACACCAGCGCTTACAGGACACTGAACGAAAGAACAATAGACAACCAGCTGCGAGACGCTCGTGTTGAGCTGATACAGACGAGACCTTCATCATCACGCTCATGCAGAGCCACAGACACACTGTGATAACATCACAGACACACACGAGACCTAGCATGAAGAAACAAACACAAGCATCTTACCTCCTCCTGCACCGCTGCTAAACACTCAAAGAGCCGGCTGAGCAGCTGAGCAGGGGCGAGAGACATAGACATAGAGAGAGAGAGAGAGAGGCTGCAGCAGCCAATCAGAACGGCAGCACACTGATTTATGATCACATGAGTCATTTAAAGGCGCAGTACGCACACAAGCGCATCTTTACACTGCAGAGGACACAGACGCTGCATCTGATGTTCAAAATAATAGCAGTGCGTTTACAAAAAGAGAGTAAAGCTCAAAACAATTATTACAACTTTTATTTCAAAACACAAATACATTGGGAACCCTGCACATTTTACTTTAAATCAAAACATAAGAAAAATGGATCAAATTTATTCTTCACAGAAAGTGAAGAAAAAGGAATATTAGGATGCTCAAAAAATCTGCAAGCCTGCAATATATCTCAATAGACTCTCTTCTGCTATATTTGTTTTATTTGTAATGTTTAATCCATTTTTGGAGTTGTTTAATTGTAATGTTCTGCTATCTGTGTCTCTGCACAGCAGCAGTCCTCAGCAGCACAGTTATATTTGTAGAAATAGACAATACATTGAGTCAAATTATACATTTTTCTTTTATGCCAAAAATTATAGGATATTAAGTAAAGATCATGTTCCATGAAGATATTTTGTACATTTCCTACCGCAAATATATCAAAACTTTGTTTTTGATTAGTAATATGCATTGCTAAGGACGGACGGACGTGACATGTGGCCAGGTATGGTTTCCCATACTAGGAATTTCACACACCGTGAACACACACCCAGGGAGCAGTTGGAGGAACGGTGCCTTGCTCAAGGGTCTCACCTCAGTCGTGGTGTTGAAGGTGGAGAGAGCGCTGGTTATTCACTCCCTCCACCCACAATCCCTGCCGGACCTGGGACTCAAACCCACAACCTTTGGGTTACAAGTCCAACTCCCTGTCCGTTAGGCCACGACTGCCCCTAAGAGCTTCATTTGAACAAACTTTAAAGATTTTCTCAATATTTAGATGTTTTTGATGCCTCAGATTTCAGATTTTCTAATAGTTTTCAAATATTGTCCTGCCCTAACAAACCAGACATCAATGGAGAGATCATTTATTCAGCTCTCAGATGATGTATACATCTAAATTTTGATAAACTGACCAATTATGGCTGGTTTTGTTCTTTAGGGTCACACATATGTTAATGACCAGACTTTCTTGGAGTTCAGCTTGTGATAACTGAGGTCTACCTGAAATCAGCTGATTGTCTTTAAATGCTGACCTACTCAGAAAAAGGGTGAATGTTGTTGAAGTGAGCACTGAAGATAGTAATGTGCTGAAATGGCTGCTTGCTCGTGTCATCTCTTTTTAACTCACATGCTCTTTGCAGTTTTTGCATGATGCAATTTATAAAATTTGCATATTTAGCCATCTCGAATTACAAAACAATTGAAGGATTATTAATTATTGTTACGACAGGACGAGTTTGAGACAAGCAGCTCTGCAGCAGGTTGAAGAGAGAAGTGTTAGTACAGCACACACACACACACACACTCTTTTACCTTGGCACGATGCAGGTCAACTCCGTACATGGAGAGTTTCTTTGCGTTTTCCAGGAACAGCATGTCAGCTTCAGCAGGAGTCATTCCTCTGTAAACACACACAGATTACTGCTTAATGAACCGGTGAACACACACCAGCAGGTGCACTTCTCAACACTTTATATCAATATGAAGGAATTCATTCATTCTCGTTCTTGTTATTTACTTAACACTTGCTTAATTACTAAACGTGACAGCTGACTTCAGCTGCTCAAACGTTTAGATGTTTATAGATAAACACACAGCGGTCACTGTTGTGCTTGCGTTTGTCTGTGTATGAGTAAACAAAGCAGGGCATTGTGGGTAGAGAGGGGTTCAGAACATGGACTGACACTGACCTCTTCATCATTAATGAGCACAATAATCACACTGAGCTCTATCAACTCCACCAGCGACAGACTGACACCAGCGCTGTTCACGCTAATTCATTCAACTTCTGTTCGTTACAATATAGCAGAAATTAAATAAAATACAAATATAACATTAAAAAAATAAATAAATAAATAAATAAACTATTAGAAATGTTGCCTTGGAAATAAAGTTGAAGTACTAAAATTACTCAAACTAAAACTGAATAAAAAATAAAAAAATATAAAAATAAAAACCAATTTAAAATGTCAATAAAGAATCAAGAACCTTGTTATTTAGTTAACTAAAACCTTAAAATATTTGTTACTGAAAATAAAATAAATGTTAACTAAAATAAAAGTATTAATTATATTATATAACGTCCTTTAGTGAAACGCCAAGGCAACACCCATCATTTTAATGTACTAAAATAATTCATAAAAAAATAAACAGACATGTAAACAGACTAATATTAAATGAAAAAAAAAAATGAAAAAAAAAACAACAACTAATAAAATAATTACAACTTAAAGTAGAACACATCTCTTCCATCTTTACTTAGTCCTCTAACTCTAGCACTCTCTAATTCTATTAATAAAAAACTTGCCCCTTTTAGACTTGCACTCTATTCAGTTACTAACTTAAAAACTTAAAACTGTAACACTTGTTAACTTAAAAATAAAGAAGGGAAAAAAAATACCTTTTGTAATCTACCCGTTTTCTTATTTATTATACAATTAACAACTACAAAAAGTCCTCTAACACTAGCTAACTCTATTCTGTTACTCTGTACACAATAAAAAGACAAACTGCTACGTGTTCTGTGTTAAGCTAACTGACTTGTCATATCACTTACGAGATTACGAGAATTTCTTCTATTGTCCTCATTTGTAAGTGGCTTTGGATAAAAACATCTTTTAATGACTAAATGTAAAGTGAAAATGAAAATATTAAAATAAAGACAGATTAAATGTATTACGAAGTCTCGATCAGGCTCTGGGGCGTGTCTGGAGTGACGCAGGACTCACTTGTGTCCGCGGTGCAGCTCCAGCACTTTCTCCTCCAGCTCTTTGGTCTGATTCGGGGCCAGACGCAGGTCACTGATGTAACTGGACCCCTGCAGCTCAGAGTCACTGTCCCCCAGCTCCGACTGGACCGTGTAGGAGCCCAACACCGTATGAGTAGCGAAAGAACACGGCAAACGCCCAGAAACCACGTCATCCCTCAGCTGCAGACACAGGTAATACCTGAGACGCAGACAGACAGAGATTTCTAAACAACACTCATTAAACCAGTTAGAAAATAACTCGTGCTGTCAAACAATTAATCACCATTAACTGCATTCAAAATAAAAGTCTTTGTTTACAGGTGTGTGTACGTTATATATTTATTATGTTTATATAAACACACACACATATATTTCAGAAAAATTCTATGTTTACATATTAAATATATTTATATATGATATAATTTATATGAATATAAATTAACTGCGATTAAAATTAACAAACATTTTTGTTTACACAATGTGGGTACTGTGTATATGTATTATGTTTATATAAATGCATGCACATATTTAAGAAAAATATGTTATATTTGTATTATAATACCTATATTTATATACAATATAAATTATATAAATATAACTATGTATACTGTATGTGTGTATTTATCTATTCACATAATAAATATGCACAGTACACATACATATATTATGTAAACAACCTTTTATTTTGTATGCGATAAATTGACAGCACTAATATAAATATATACATGTAAATGTATGCAATTTTTAAAAAAAATATATTGCTAGCCACCTCTTTCGCTTTTTTCAAGTAAGGCACTTCATTCAAAAATTGTTCCCTCACTTTCCTAATCGACCCCCTGAATCGGAACTCGATTTAATTCTTACCCTGGACCCAGGTCAAAGACCACTGATATCCAGTATATATTATAAAATATCCTCCCTTACCCCATCTCCGCTTAATTCTCTTAAACAAACCTGGGAGCAGGATTTGGGTTTTGACATATCTGAGGATCAGTGGAAAGATATTCTTGATTTAATTCATTCTTCGTCTCTCTGTGCCAGACACGCTTTAATACAATGTAAAGTGCTTCACAAAGCTCATTACACGAACGCTAAATTGGCTAAAATATTTCCAAACGTAAGTGATGAGTGCAATAGATGTAAACACTCCCCGGCTGATCACCTTCATATGTTCTGGTCTTGCCCGAGACTAACAGACTACTGGTCAGATATATTTAGAACAATCTCACAGGCCCTTAATCTCACCATTGCCCCTGATGTACTGACTGTTCTGTTTGGGCTTTCCCCAACCTCAGTTATTTCATCCACGATGCACGGAGTCATTGCCTTTACCACTCTGTTAGCTAGGCGTGCAATCCTTCTTAAATGGAAACACGTTTCTCCCCCGTCATATGAAGACTGGACACGAGAAGTATTACAATGTATTCAACTTGAAAAGATCAGATATTCCTATAAGGGATCATTGAGTTCTTTCTACAAAACATGGAATCCCATTCTGAGTATTATTAGGCAAGTCAATACATCACCTGGACCTTCTCCTTAGAAACTTAAAAGAGAATAATTTGACCAGACCTTTTACTGTAAATTCATTCGTTTATTTATTGTTTGCTTTCTGTTTGTTTTATGTGGCCTGGGAAGGGTTGTGGGCGGGAGGGCATGTTGGCTATTTGGTTTTTGTTTTTGTTTTTTGTTTGTTGTTTCATATATCAGTTTATGGCTGAGGTAATACACTCTGTATGTCTGCAAAAAATGAATAAAACATAATGGGAAAAAAAAAAAAAATATATATATATATATATATATATTGCATGTGTGTGTATTTATATATACACATAATAAATATACAAAATACACACACACACATATATTATGTAAACAAAATGTTTTATTCTGGATGCAATTAATCTCGTTAATCTCTGCAATAATCACTAGACTACATTAACAGCTGAAAGAAAATATCTATGAGATGAAGCTATGTTTATTTATTTCTTTATTTTGTACGGTTTTAGTTTTAGTTGACTATAGCCCAAGCTGACCTGGTGATGTCCTCGGAGAGCTGCGCTGGATCAGGAGGATAAAACTTCACATTGAATGCAAAGCTCCAGGGTCCAGCTGAAAAACACAAGAACTTCCCGTAAGAACTTCCAAGAGGAGACAAAGAAGGAGTGTGTGAGGAAAAGACGTACTGCTGATCTGCTTCTTCATCTCTTTGGAAGCATCCAGCCAGTTCTGTGGGAAAAGCAGGAGGTTCAGCATTGAAAAACAGGCTGAGATACACCAAACTAAATCAGCCCAGAGTTAAAAGACTGACCAACACCTTCTGGTTTTCAGCATCTCGGTAAGTAATGCCAAAGTAGTCCTTCTCCAGGAGATTGAGGTGGTCACAAACCTTATCGAACAGAGCCTGACCTTTCGCTCTTTTCTGTTGACAACAAACACACATACACAGAGACATTAAAGACAAAAATGATTTACTCTCCTCAAGTCACTCAAACCTGTATGACTGGATGTGGAACAAAGAAGAAGACATTTTGAAGAATGTTTGCAACCTCGTGGTTTTGTATTTGTTGCCCATATAATGGAAGTCAATGTGAACAGTAACTATTTGGTGATCAATATTCCCTAAAAATATCATCGTTTGTGTTCAGCAGAACAGATAAAGTCATAAACATTTTATTTTTAAACCTTATTTTTATTTAAAAAATGTACTAAACAATGTTTATTTCAACGTTTCCTTTTTTAAATTGAATGATTCACTAAAACAACTACAACTGAAAAAAAAAATAAAAATAACAAAAATTACTATAAAATGAAATTTGAATATACACGGATACAAAAATTACTGATTCAAAATATTAACAAAAACTATAATAGCATTTCAATGATACTGAAATAACAGGAACGACACGAATGATTATTAGATGAACTGGATATGAGGTCTAATAATGATGAGTGGCAAAAAAAAAAAATCCACAATAAATAAAAGTAAATATTTTATAGCTGCATGTGAACTCACATTAGACAATCGTGAACATAAAACTATGTTGATCAATTATTGAAATATTAACATTAAATCTTTTAAAAATGTAAAAATATAAATCTATCTCAACATAAATAAACATATAAAAATAGTTTAAATAATTAAAATAAATGCATTGGAATTTAAAAAAAAAAAGAAAAATCAAATAATAGAAATAAAAAATATTTAAGGGTTTGACTGACAAAATACTACTATTAATAATAAAAATAATTTAAAAAAGGGAAAAATTTTAAGAATCTTTTTCCTGAACTCAGATATTGTAAATTTGAAGTCTTTATTAAATCAATAAATCTCTGTTTTGCCTCAAGTTTTAAATGGTAATTTTAATGCACTTCCTGTTTTATTTGGTAAATTTGGAGTAAACCCACAGCAGTGATGGTGGATTAGTAATTAATATCTGTTGGGATTTCCCCAAATTCTGTCCTTGCTAAACACTCGGGACTCGTTTAGACCTTCAGCAGCAAATTAGTCCTGGATTCTGTTCATTTAACAGACAAAAGCATCTATTTATATTCCTCAGAAATACTTTCCTCTGAGGATCAAGCTCATTCAGATCAACCATGTTTACAAACTAATATGATATTATCAATGCTTCAGAAGAACAACAAGTAACTAGATTTGAACGAATGTCAAAGTTACTAACTAGACAAAGCTGACTTTCTGTTTAGTTGTGCGTGTGTGTGATTGAGCGTCCGGCGAGTCCGAGACAGAATCAGCTCTGGTATGCTGTACTTTATGCAACCGCTTCTGCTCGCGCCAAAATAAGAATACGCTAAAAATAACGGCAGTGCAGAGTGTTTGTGTGTGCTCTCTTTAACCCTCTGCTGCTCTTCACGAACTAAAGCTGTGCTCTCCATCACATTCATCAGGAACTCAACACATCTGTACAACTATATCAATTCTGAACGATTCATCAAAATCACCATATGCTTTGGTGCAATTACCAAAATTCAAAATTTCAAGAAATATTAGTTCTGTCATTTCACATTTGCACTTAAAAAAAATAAAAATAAAATAAATAAATATATTTATTTTTTTTTTTTTTTTTGTATTATTCTGACAACATCTTATGGTAGAATTTGTATTACTATTACATTATTATATTTTATAATATTTCTTATTTACATTTTTTGATTTGTTTAATACCAATAATATTTTATAGTCAAATTGGTATATAATTAAAATATGACTTTTCTGGCCAAACTTTAAAGTCCTGCAAACAAACAAAACACAGCAAACATAAAGCACTTTACTAAAGCACTTCAAAATAACAATAATGACTGCTGATGCAAACACATACTCGTACATAATTAATTAATTTTTCAGCTGAGAAAATAGTATGATAATCTCACATTGTTCCTTCATCCTCATCATCTTCACTCACCTCCACGGTGCAGGTGTAGTCCGTGCCGTCCAGCAGCTTGACCTTACACTCCATGACCTTCAGTTGCTGAGTCCTGCCTAATGCTGTCCAGGAGAGCCTGCTGCGCAAAGACTTCTGGGAAATGTAGTCGTCCTCGTGCTGCTGCTGACCAGCTGACCTGACCTCTGACTGACTCTGAGGAAACACAGCAAACCAGCTCATCAAGCACCGAAGTATCAGCAACACTCAGACATTATTAGAGTTTAACTAGTAGCTTGAATTAATTAGTAAATTGTTTGATTGTTTTTACATTTACTGCCATATCAGATTCATTAAAAATTAAATTGATCATTTAACGTAAATAATAATGTCATAAATACAGTATAATAAAAACAAACATTTTATAAAACTCGATTTAAGCAATTCTATAAAATATTCTTCAAATGGACTTGTGATAAGATTTAAAAATAATTACTCCTGAAAACATCGCTAATTAGTTTGTAAATATTCAGTTTTATTTTAATCAAATCAAGCAATTTTGTTGTGCTTTACCATTTATATTCATTTCTTTTCTTTCTTTCCTTTCTTTTTAATACAGGTTTTTATTTTATTTCAACTTTAGTACATAAGCTTCAGAAACAGCAACTAGTTAAAATAAAACACATTTTTAAAATATTAGGTTTATTTCAAGCTATTTTTATGGTTTTAGGTAACTATAAACACTCTGATCTAAATGTATTATTTAAATGTCAGTGTCATTAAAAACTAATTTATTTAAATGTAAAAAAATATTTGATATGAAATAAATGAATAGATTTAATAAATATAGACATAAATTTAGTAAAACTAAAAATATAAAACCAATGGTATAAATGAAATAAATAAATAAATATTCATATAAAAACTTTTTAAATTTAAATTAAATATCCCATTTTCTTCATTGAAGATTTTACACACACACACACATACATATATATATGTTCCTAAAGAAAATAATTTCATAACAGACCCTCTTGACGCTTATCTCATGACACAGCTGCTATTTTCATCACGCAGGTTTATTTCAGCACTGAATAGATTTTCATCATTAAATTACGTTACATAATCTCAGTTACCTACTTTCTGGAAAGGTCCTGAAACTCTCGCTGGGATTATATCTGAAAATCCATCATGATGTCTGATGTCGGACAGGATTTGAAAGATGAGACTTTGTTTCGTATCGAAAGTAGTAAAGATTATTCTGATTTATTGGGTGAGACACACTGCAAAGTTTTGTTCATGCATCATGGAAAAGTATTTTTTAAGTAATTAGTAAAGTAACACATTAATTCAGAAGGAAATATCTGAGCTACTTTTTCAAATAATGTTTCTGATGAAGTGACTGACAGCTCTGGGGTTGCCATGTTGAGAGAAAGTTGAGCCGTTCTCTACTGTACAGACCAGAATTCACTTTTGTCTTTTAACATTTGTAAAAAAATAACTTTTTAATATTAAAAACAAACAAGCAAGTCCTTCCAGGATTTAAAAAGTAACATAACAGATTACTTTCCACAAAAAGTATCTAAGTAACATAATTAGTTCCTTTTTTAGGGAGTAACGCAACACTGTAACGCATTACTTTCCCCGACACGGGTCTCTAGTAGTGATCAAGCTGATCTGAGACAGCAGCTCTAGAGGATGATGGGATGTATGTGAAGCTCTCACCGGGCCGCTGTGTCTCGACTCCGCTCGCTGTGTGTTGTCTGTCTGCTGCGGTTTGGATTCTGATTCCGAGCCTGGATCTGTCGTCATGGCCAGTCGCACTGAAACGACACGCGAGGATATATCTTTAGACCTTTCACAACTGGACTAGACTGGAGCGGGCAGTGTGTTCATGTGGGAATCACACAGGAGTTTATATTTAGCGGGATGTTTACGCTGTATTTCTGAAAGCACAAGAACTTCGGGATCACAGCAGGAATGACGACATTCAGACTGCAGTTCACAACATCCAGATTCACTAACAAACACCACCGCCACACTGATCTGTGACACACCAACGGTTCAGGTTACTCTCTCTTAAAGGGTTAGTTCACCCCAAAATAAAATAAAGTCATTAATTCCTCATCCTCATGTTGTTCCAAACCCATAAGACCTTCGTTCATCTTCAGAACACATTATCTGACCCTCCATAGACAGAAACACAACTGAAATGATCCAGATCCAGAAACATAGTAAAAACATGGTAAAACAGTCCATGTGACATCAGTGGATCAACTTCAGTTTTGCGATGCTACGAGAATATTTTTTTTGTGAAAAGAAAACAAAAATACCATAATTTAACTCAACCACTCTTCTCCCCCGAGTTCTTCTTCTGCCATTTTAAAGATACCTTTAGAGAGCATAATCAGCACTGCTTACATTCGGGGGAAAGTGACACAGGTTTTACCTGTGTTTTTACCATGTTTCTGGATCTGGATCATTTCAGTTGTGTTGCTGTCTATGGAGGGTCAGATAGCTCTCTGATATCATCAGAAATATCTTCATTTGTGTCTGAAGATGAACAAAGGTCTTATGGGTTTGGAATGACATAATACACACACACACACACATTTAAAAGGCTACAGAAACAAATAAAGTGAATTTATGACCTATATGGACATCACTAACAATTAAAGTTAAGTATAATCATGTAAAAAAATAAAATACTTAGCAAAATGCTCTTTACTAGACTTCATTTCTCTAGCTTAGCAAGTAATGAGCTGTTGACACTGAAGACTTGCCTAAGGTAAATTCAACGTGGTATTTTGTTTACAAGCCATTTCACTGATGTTTAAACAATACTTGAGCAATTATATGAGGAGTGAGATGTTCGGTCATGTCTTATATTGTATTAAAACTACCAATAAAAGCTGCAGGGAGGATCAGAACTGAGGCGTTTATAGAATGACCTGTTGTGCCAAAACAGCAGTTATTGCTGAATTATTTCCCAAAAAAATTTAATAAATAAAAACCATAAGATTTGTACTGAAAATGCCCTAATATAAACACATTGCCCTTATACCGTATCACTTAAAAAACCCCTGATATATTGCAGAAACTCAATATACCACCCAGCCCTAGCACCCACTCAGAACACCTTCAGCATTAGTGCTGTGTAACCTCTCTTCAGAGGTGTGACCGTGATGGAAACCATCAGCAGATCCTGGAGAGCAGCAGTGGAAAACCACAGGAATAACACCACTGCGTTCTGTCACACTCAATCCCTGAACTTTAACACAAATGTAGGTCAAACTGAAGCGCAGAACAAACCGAGCGAACGGCCCTCCAGATCTGCTCCAACGTCACAGAACCAACAGAGCCGCTGATGTTCCTGTTCTCTGAGAAACGGAGGAAACACTCGTCATTAATGAGGAGCTACAGCAGCTGTTCTGGGACTCTGACAGCAATTACAATAAAAATCAGTCTGGAACCGCAATTATGTGCGCTCGAACACAGGCGGCTAAAAATAGCTGCAGCACTGAAGAAAAACATTAAAAGACAAACGACCGAGCGCACGCTGACTGAAAAATGAATGGATTTGAATTTAAGAAACGCAAGAGACAGAACTAAAGGGACTGAATGCATTAAAGGGACAGAAATAAACAGTAATGTTAATAAAAATGAACATAAATAAAGGGATCTTACTCATCTTGACTTATTCAGTTCACATTCTGCTCTGTGTTTTATGTGACTAAATAACGTAAAACCATTTTGAATGCTGATAACGGCTCGTTTTCTTCATATTTGAAAGAGATTTTGATGCAATGCAGTCCTCATCTCCTCATATAATAAGTCAGATATTACACAATAATGCTCTTGTAACAAAACAGCATCTCTTTTCATGAATTCAGAAGGGCAGCTTATACTCACTTTATGGAATATTTCAGGAATTTCCCTTCAGGGATCAATAAAGTACATCCATATCTCCAATCAGAAACACACTGAGCTGTGAAATACACTCCTTTAGGAAATCTTTACACCAAATCCTGTTAACAAACCCTGTCCAAACAGAAGATCCTGGAGACCAATGACCCATCCTGACCTGAAACCCATTAACTAGGCACAGATGGGTTAAACCCTCTTAAAGGCTTAAACCTCCACCCCATCAAAAACGCAACGGAGAGGCAGTCTGAGCCGTCTGTGACCAGATAATGCAGAGTTCATGGGTAAGTTTGTGTTAATCCCTTTATTATTCAGTTTCACATTAAGCTTCAGGAGAATAACTGACTGCATACAATACATAACAAACACTCGCCATGCACGCACTTATTTGATCAAAAATACAGTAAAACTGTAAATATTATTACAATGTAAAACAGCTGTTTTCAAGGTGAATCTCTGTTAAAATGCTATTTATTTCTGTGATCAAAGCTGCATTTTTAGTATCATTACTAAACACTTGTGCTGCCCAATATTTTTATGGAAATTGTCTTACATTTTATTTTTCAAGATTCAATCACAGGTGAATAGAAAGTTTTAAAGAACAGCATTTAATTGAAATAGAAATATTTGTAACAATATAAAAATCTTTACTGTCACTTTTGATGATTCAATTGAATGATTAATTAAAGTCTAAATAAAAAAATACAAATCTTACTCCAAAAGTTTTCACAAAAATATTGAGCAGCACAACTGTGTTCAACACTGATAATAATCAGAAATGTGTGTTGAGCAGTAAATCAGTAT
>JAUCMR010000051.1:18595065-18608334 GCA_032357425.1 Enteromius argenteus | reverse complement strand
TTTTTTTTTTTACACAAACGCTATTCCTTTATGAACACTTTATGGGGGGAATAGTAACAAGTTCAAACATAAAAAAGTCATTGATTGGACCACATACAGTACAGAGAAGACATTCACATTTGATTCAAATTTCATTTTGAAGTCATTTACAAGAATATTCACAATTCTTTGGAGATACAAAGGTCTGAATAAGAAATTCAAATGAAGAGTTACACAAGAAACCTTCCCTTGATGCTCAGTGAGGGAATTAGGCAGTCTTTCAGACTCTTAAAAATGCTAACTAACCAGCTTGGATCTTTTCCAAGAACTGTGTTCTTATTGCTACCTGCAAAGCTAATTGGCAACAACAATGCACTTTATGCTTTTATTCACAAGTCAACACGACATATGTCTGCCAAGTAAATGTTAATGTAAATGCACACGGAAACTGTCTGGTGTTAATTCCCGCCACCACTGCTTGTTCTCGTTGCAGATGGACTCGAGGTCATCAATGGTGTTAAAAAAATAACACAGCTTGATTGTTATTACAGAGAAACTGTCATGTACGCGCGCTCTCTCTCTCTCTCTCTCTCTCTCTCCCTGTCTTTCTGCCACAATAGACCACATTTCATTAGAGGCATCAGCGAGGTAATTCAGGATAAAATATGGAAGCCTAATTGCTTGGCGTGAGATGCCTTTCAAAGTAACGGCGTTGGAGGGAAAACCTAAAGAGCAGGAGGCCATGTTAATAAAAGAATGGAAAACACTCAAAATGAACACGTGCCTCTTCATATGGCGTGTATTGATTGGGTTTCACTTCATCAGCTGGAGGATTTTTGCGTCCTTTACACACGGTTTAGAATAGGGTGTGTTTGTATTCCTGATACAGGCAGAGCTCCCGTGACCTTGACGGCAGCATTACAATGTGTGTTGAGCAGATAAGGGCTGTGATTTTAAAGCCTCCGAGACAATAAAGTGGATAAAGTAAACCAACAAACACTGGAAATTAAGCTTTCACAGAATAATAAATAAATAAATAAATACATTGAAGAACGAAGCAAATTTCTAATTCGAGACACACTGTCTCTCCGTTTTAAAGGTCACAGTTCTATTTGTGTTCTGTGGGGAAATTAGTCTTCCAAAATAACAAATTTAATCTACAAAAACGCGGTTGAGACATTTGTAACAGTGGAATGAGGTAAAATCACTGTGACATCTTCATGTAATCAGGTCGGCGTGACTCAACCGCAATGAGCTGGCGTTTAACATTCAGACTGGAGCTAAAGGACAAGAGCCTGATATTCAGAACAAATTACATCTTTTCCACATACAGACAGTTCTGCAAGCCTACCATCCTTTGTCCATAACACTTTAGCATTCCGTTTATCTGGGTATAAAGACTTGAAATGGAAATGGCGCTGTGATCCTTTCAAGTTAATTTTTCCTTTTTGTGCTGCTGAACGGCGTCTTGAGGATTAGAGGGCACTCGTGCATACAGTACTTATGACAGATTCATGCTGTTGCTATGATGCATGTGTAACAAAAACATACCAACGATGAGCTGACTAATGATTAACCGCCATTTAGTGTAGCCTGTCCGGATTTTTATTATTGTATTGTTTGAATTAAAAACAATACACTGTAAGGAAAAAAAAAATCCATAGAAAATTTTATAATGTCTAGGCAAAAAAAAAAAAAGTTTCCTTCACTGCTAAAACACAACACACTTGTGAAAAATCAATACAGAAAATCCCCTTCATCTTGAAATAGTATTTTTTGGTTTATTTTTTATTTTTCTGACTTTTCTATACTCTTCACACATATGAATGTTTAGGCATTTTTTATTGCAACATTTTGTTCATGCAGCCCAAGACTGAAACATTGCAATGTATTTTTTTCAAGCATTCCTAGCTATTACATGCAGTTAAAACTTGACAGTCTCACTTAATTTGTACTTTCACGAGTTCGTACTTGCTGGTAATTACTTAAGATAAGCGAGCTTGTTTGGCGTGCTGGCCAGGGAGAAAACTCAAGGTTAGGAGGGCTGCCAAGCCCTAGGGCCAACAGCCCTAAGGGCTCGGGAGGAGGTAAAGATAGACGGCCATTTCCTAACCCTGAGTGCTCCCCTGGTGGTAACTTAAGAAGGAGCAGGGGAGGAGGCGGGATACTGAGATCGAGATGCAGGAAGAAGGGTTCCTGATTATTTATAGGGAGTAGCGAGAGATATGATAGGAGGATGAGATAAGTGGAAGATTGGTGAGATTATTACTTGCGCGAGCTCCTCCCGAAATTAAGTTTATAAAACAACATTTAAAATTGTAGTTTTGTGGCTTTTACTTTGTTATTTTTCACATGGTGATCATGGACCTTTGGTATTTGTGTGTTAAATTCATTGGAATAGTTTGTGATATGCAGAAACCTGTTAGCAATGCAACAATTCTCAGTGGGATTTGTTAAATATACTGTATAAAGTCGGAAACCTCAAGTTTTGACACAGAAGTTATTTTCACACATCACAAATCTATTTATAATGGAATTTCTTGTAAGGCTCTGGCACAATAAAAATTTCTAATGATATGATACTGTGTCATTCATTATTTCCAGTTATTTCTGTCATATTAATAACAGTGGCTAAAATACAAAATGACATTAAATATACTATAAAAATGATTAAAGAGGTCATATGATGTTGCTAAAAAGAACACTATTTAGTGTATTTAGTGTAATCCAATGTGTTTATGCGGTTTAAGGCTCAAAAAACATTATTTTCCACATATTGTACATCATTGTTTTTCCTCTAAAACCTGCCTGTGATTTTTACAAAGCTCATTGTTCTAAAAAATAGCTAGGTGTTCACTGTTTAGTTATCCAGTGCATTGTGATTGGTTGAATATCTCAAGGGAAATGTTAGTCCCATTACCATATCATGATGACGTGTCCCGGCGCTATGACACAAAAACAATAAAAGCCATTACAAACAAGGCAGTTGTTGTATCCAGTGGAAACATAATTACTGAATATAATGACTTATACTGTCTTTTTACGCGTTGCATTGTATCTGCATTTGTTCATTGGAGAAATGCCAGACAACAAGCACTACTCTACACAGCTTAAAACTCATGAGTGGATTGTAAGTAGCAGGTTCTTTTAATAAGAAAACGTAACTTACTTACAGGTTGTATGTCAGAAGCACCAGACATTTGCAGTGACACCAGACACCAGTTTTTTTTCACAACGAAACACAGCACCTCCAGAACATGGCGCCGACTGCAACACTACAACGAGATTAATAGTTCGACCTTCTTTCTTAGAGTAAACGTTTGGGCAGTGTTATGAAAATAATCTTTTTTTTCGTTTTTTTCTTAGTTTTTGTTTTATGTTAAGTTATTAAGGTTTTGTTACATATTGTTTTTAAATGAATGTTGCATCATTTTTGTGTCATATGTTACCAGGATGTCATATGTCACTTCGTGCACCTGTGAAAGAAATCTGTGAAATTGACGGAAAAAAATGGCAACTGTGATTGTCAGAACTTGTTTACTCACTGAATCAAACTTTTTTAACAAAAAATGTTTTATATACTTTATTATATCAATAAAAGTGGCAAAAAGGTTATAGTTTCATATAGCAGAGAAGAGCTAACTCCATCCATTTAGCTATGCAGACCTGCCAAACTTTGATTTTACATAAAAAAAAACCCTCTCCCCCTCTTAACGGTAATTTATGCACAGCCGCTGTCAGCAGGAACAAGCTCTAACATTGTAAATGTCTCCGAGTTGTTTTATCACTCATCTTGTGTGTAGCTGGCAGTGATCGTGAACGAGGCCCTGGTCATCCTCTGCCCGCGGGACTCCGAACGCCCTTCCCATCACCGGCCAGAATGATGTACAGCGTGAGGCCGTGGTTAGCGGCGTGAAGGAAATTGAATACACAAGTAAGTCAAACATTTGAATGCACTGGATTATGAGTGCCAGAAAGAGGAGCAGATGTCTGGTTCTCACTCTCTCCTCGTATCAGCCTGGCTAAGACAGCTGCGGAAGAGAGCGTGGGATGTGGAATTGGAGAGATGGAGAGAATGGCCCATTATCATAACAGCAATACGGCAAACAATCAGGGAGAGAACGATGGCGAGACGGCAGAGAGTGGGATGCAGAGGAGGATGAGTACATATGAAGACAAGTGGAGAGAGGGAGAGGTAGTGAGGGACGAGCAAAAATGAGAAATGTCAATGACGGAATAAGAAAGAGAAATGCAGGAGCTGAGAAAAATGGAAATGGAATAACAGCAGAAGACTATTTTCTCTTTAAAATCCATTTCTCTTCAAATCCACCATTAGCTGCTAGTTCAAAGAGACCACAATGTACCTTTTAGCTGATTGGCACATTTCCATGTTAAGGTTTGAACTGTATATTTCACAGAATTCTACATGCTAACAATAATTTAGCATATGAGTGGAAGCACACACAAAGCATTGTCTTTATTCACTTAATGTAACCAATTTTCTTAATATAAACAATTGGATTTATTATTGTATTGACTTAATGTGACCAAAAATATGAAGGAGCACTGCTGTACTTCATTGAATCATTTATTACCAAAGTCTTTCACTCAAGAAAATAGGAAAAATCAGGGTAATCTTGGACAGCTACTATAGACTCGCTGTATAAACTTACTGGGTTTCGAAAATTATAAAGTCAAATTTTTTGGTCCAAAGTATTGAGGTGGCAGTCACAGTAACCTGTAGAAGTCGAAAGCTCAAAAATGTACCAGCTTAATCTAATGCACCTACATCTTTTCTATCAACAGGGACCTTTAGCTGCACAAGAGCTGAAGTCCAATGTGGCCCCATTTTGATCATGTATTCTAAAGAAAATGTGGATTTGAACATGACAAATGGGCTTTAAACCTATAAAAATTCAGCTTTTACATCACAGGAATAAATTACATTAAAACAGAATAACATTTATTAAGTTGTAAACATATTTAGCAATATTATTGGATCTTTGATCAAATAAATGTCAAAACTATAAAAAATAAAAATCTTATTGAGCCCTGAATGGTTGTGTATTGCTTGCTTGTGGGCAGGTAAAGTTAGTAAAGAAGATAGTTATGTTATTACGTTGAGTAAGCTTGACCTATGACTAATAAAGTTAGAAGTTATTGAAGTTCTAGAGAGGTTACATTTCTTAAAGTGGACAAAAATATTTGGTAGATCCATAGGGAGACAGAAAGAAGACTTCACATCCCCATGGGAAGAGGAATCTTGAATATATTTTTCTCATGGAAAGGCCACAGGCCTCGCAGGAGGCTACGTGAACGCACAGTAATGAAGAGTATTCTGCATAATTAGAGAAAAGATGGATCTGCCCAGCATATACAGCTCTGAATCTCATTATCCACTGCCGGCTGGCCTCTTTGTCCGGACGGAAATCTGCACAGACAGATCTGGGGCCAAATGAGTCTTCATTTATCAGGCAGGGATTAGCACTGGCTTAGGTTTAACAAGTAACTGATTGGCAAAAGTTTTTATCCAAACTCTTCCCTAACATTTCTCAAGACTGATTTTGGCATCAAGTAGGTGTCAGGAGATTCTTGCATGTATGAGTTTCACCTAATTTGTAGTTATTTGCATGGTTGACCGCATCTCCTAATACCATAAAACAAGCAAATTACGTATCGTGCATACCAAATACCACCCAAATAAGTAATGGTGCGTTGGCTCCACACCTGAATGAGGGCATTTGGACCATTGCTCTGGGGTATACAGCCTCCACAGGACCATGAATCTCTCACACAGCTGCATCTCAGTCTATAAACTCACCGAGCACAGGCAGCAGTGTCTAGAGGGAATCATCACTCTCTGGATTCAATCTTCTGGTGTTGAATGTATCATTTCACACTGAGATTCAGCTTCAGCAGCACCTCTGATCTGCTTCCTCCACAATCTGGAATGAGGATTACTGTGATATCACAAGAGGGAGAAAGAAAAAGAAGACATGAGTGGAGTAGCACGCTGTACAGTACCATGCATGTTGGGGTTTTCTCATGTGTTCAAGATTAACACCGCATCCCCTATCATATCATATTATATCATTTTAGAATATGCTGTCAACAAAACTTAAAATGAGTAACTATACAGTGTCAAATCAATAAGTAGTAACTAGGCTGATTTAATTTGATTCACTAAAAAAGATTTGACACTTCAAGTCATTCTACCAACCAATAATAGTAATTAATTTGGGAATCATTTGGATTACACTGATGTGCCTTATGGTTTTGATTCACTAAAAAGATCCAACCATAAGAGTCCTTTGTTCAAGAATTAGTTACAATTATTTAGGTTTGATTCAATAAACAGAACAGACTCATAAGAGTCATCCACTCTGGAATCAGCTGGACTACGCTGGTTGTGCTGTATATGGTTTTGATACACTAACCCTATGACACATTAATTATTAACTAACAAAGTAAAAAAAAATTGCATGTTTTTACTTTTAAACAAGTAAAAAATCATACCCTAGGAAAAAAAAAAAAAGTCAATATATATTATATATTTTGAGGGAGTTACATATATGTCCACTGTAGTAGACAGCATGCGTCAAAGTGAATCAATAGAAATAAATGTGTGGTCTTAATTATTTTTATTTTTTTTTAAATATTCACTATGTGAAAACAGCTTAAATACACACAAGAACATCCAGTAACAACAAGCTATGTCATGACACCACAGAAATATGAAGTGCAACAAACAAAATGCATGAGTGTGTCTATGGGCCAGGCGTGTGTGGGGCCGTGGGGGGCAGTGTGTGTGGAGGGTGGGGGTGTTGGGATATTCATACACATGTGAGCACCAGTACAAACACACACAAGCACACACACCCTCCCACCACACACTGTAGTGTCTACTGTACTGGACAGATACAGTTTCTGTCACAGAAAAAAAAAAATACAAGAGAAATATTGTTAAAATCTGTATGAATCTATTTCTGACATCCTATTTAACTTAAAAATATGTTTTGTCTGGTTTTCTGAGAATAAAAATATTTAACACTTATTCCAAAGATACATTGTGCATACCCTTTTCCCACCGCCATCTTGAATATATTGTGCAATATCTCAAAACAAAAAAAAGATAAAAATACAAATAAATGGAACTTTAGACAACCCTTTGGGGGTTCACCAGTTGGTGGTTGGGACATGATGCTACATACTAAATGGCGTCCAAATAGCTGTCTGTCACAAAGTGGCTGGATGGAGTGAAAGACGTGGAGACGAGAATGCAAAACAAAACAATGATGAACATTTATTTAAACACTAGAAAACAAAGACAAAACAAACGGGTGTACGATGGCAACAAGGAAACACGTAACTTCAACATCCGACCAGGGAGAACTCAAAAGACACGGATTAAATACACGATGAAACATTGGGGAAACTCAAAACACCTGTGGGACACGGCTGGGATGAAATCAAACACTAATTACACAGACAGGAAACTCCAAATAAGGGCAAGACATGTGAACACTGAAACCGAAACCAAAACAGAATGACAAGACATCAGACAGGACAAGACAGTGTAGTGACCACGATGCATCAGAGGGTTAAAAAGAACCAACTCATTAGACACTTTTCTTCAGCAATTGGTTGAATTACACTAGTTGGCTGTGGTTTTTATTTACTAAGAAGAACCAACACATAAGAGTCATTAATTCAGGAATCAATTGCACAACACATGCTATTTATATTTTAATTCACTAAAAAGACCGCCTCGTAACAGTTATTTGTTCAGGTATTAGATGAGCTTCACTGGTTGTCTGTTTTGGTTTAATAAAAAGAAGCAACACATAAGAGTCAACTGGTTGGACTAGATTGGTAGTGCTGTATTATTTTGAATCATTAAAAAGAAACAACATCTAAGAGTCATCCTTTGCAGAATCAGACCGCGTTTTGATACTGAGCCCCAGTGGCCATTATACCCACTCAGAATGCTATAAAATAAGCATGTCTTAAAATATAGATCCTGCTCTTTGTTAGCAAGTGTAAAATTAATAATCATGTGAAACGGCCTCTGGCAACTTCTGCTTGTCTAAATGTACATATGAATGTTGAAAGAAGTTTATGAAAGCTTTATGAGGCAATAAAAAGCAGTTCTACAGTCTGTTTCTGCCTTTTCTCTCTCGCTGGTGAGGGATTCTCTGCTCAGCCTCTCTCACACAGCAGTAAGAGTGCTGCTCTCTTCATTGTGTTGTGAGATGGCCTTCTCCTCAGGTTCCTGAACTTGACATCAATTAGTTGTTCCAGGTGTCTCCAGACGAGATGTGCAGAACGTCAGCGCTAGAGCTCCACATATAATAAGGTGATCATTTAGCCTACCATGTAAGATCAATGTGAGACTGTACATTATCTGTGTCAAAGGTTAAGGAGCTGGTAATACTCGTAAAGCTTTAAATTGAGGTCTTACACAAGCCAAAACATCCTTTGTCCTACAAAAACAAGCACATACAGAGAACGGTGAACTCTCACTAAGCTCTTAGGTTGATTTCAAATATGTTTCTGTACATCACATCTGATCTGAAAATTTGTGTCTCTTAGTTAGTGCCTGTTCTCCACCTTCTGAAAAATAATGGTTCTTTACACATAATAAACATTGTATTTAGACATTCTTGTGTTTCTTTATTCCTACCCTTTGTTTTCAAATCCCTAACTGTTGAAAAATGGCTTCAAAGCACGTCATAACTGGTTTTCTTGAACTCAGTCAACCAATTACACAGGCTGTCAACACAATCTCTACAGGTACACTTGATGTCTTAAAATTGAATTTTAACTTTTACATTTTTACTGGCTTGCAATTATGTTTTTATTCTTTTTCTTTGTTTTTTTCTTTGTTTCTTTTCTTTCTTAAAGCATGCAACTTATTATAAGTTATGCTGTACATAATTTTTTAAAAGCCTAAGGAAAGGAAAGGTAAGGACGTGACATGTGGCCAGGTATGGTTTTCCATACTTGAAATTTGTGCTCTGCATTTAACCCATCCAAGTGCACACACACAGCAGTGAGAAGTGATCAACCACACACACACACCGTAAACACACACCACTCTATTCGTAGTAATGGAACTTATGACTATAGTCACTTTCAGGAGTTCAGTTGGTCAGACTAGTTCTGAAGGCAAAGTGGTAACATTATGTTACAATAATAATATTAAAAAAAGTGTTAATACTATTGCACTTTATTTTTTTTATAAAATAATAAGCTAAATAATAAAGTGTTATAATAGCCTATTATCATGTTTTGAAGTGATTTTTGAAAATGACCTTCCATGCAGCTCTAATGAATAAAAACAACCTGCAAAATTTTAGATCTGAAAGTGTACACTGTATAAAGTTTTTGTCTCTCAAAAGAAAGAGTCATCTCTAAATCATTGAAACGAGTCGTTTTTTAAACTAATCAAATACAAATTTATTCTTTGCCACTATAGATGCCTTTGGAGTTGAAAAATAGCAGTTTCCCCAGTAACGCTGTACACAAAGCAACACTGCGCTCACAAACGCTGTTTTATCAGGCATTACAGAATGAAATTTAATGAAATTTTAATGAAATTAAAAACTGACACCAATCAACCAATTACCGCAAATTAGCATCACGCAAAGGAAGGCTTTGAAAAAAATGAATCTTTGAGTGAATCGTTTGGGAGTTGTTGAACAAATAACGCAAGTGTTTTTTGACCTTGCATGTATGTCAATCTGTTGTTGGGGACTCCCAAAACCAAAATATGAACTTTTCATAGAGTATTCAATTAAAATACTAATTAGGTGCTGATATTTGAATTTAAAATGAATTTTCATCATTTTTAAATGTAAAATCATCAAGCTTTTATTTTTGTGGGTTGCCATGCTTTATTTAAATTAATACAATATTATTTGTATTAAAATTATGGCAGAATTTTCATATAATTTTTCCTCCTTTTGTGGTGCACAAAATATGTTGGCAACACTTTAGAAAAGGTAACACTTGTTAACTATTAATTAATTTGCTGCTTAGTAATAGTTAGTAAGGTGGTTGTTAAGTTTAGGTATAGGGTAGGATTAGGGATGCAGAATAAGGCATTAACATGCGCTTAATTAGCACTAATAAATGGGCAATTTTCAAGTAATGTGCATGCTAATAAGCAACTTGGTGTAACTATAACATAAAGTGTTACCAATATTTTTATTGATTGATTGACTGACTGAATATAATGCCTTTAAGATTCTAAACATGTTGAGCTGTGGTTCTCATGTGGGAGATGTACAGTATGTTGAACTTTGGCCCACATTGTGTCTTGATTCCATTAGCTCCTTCTCTCTCCCCTATATTTTCTTTAAAAATATCTCTTTAAAACCTCATATCCTGTGTGAAACAGCATGAATTTGATTCAGTTGCTATTTCTCTGTCTGGGTCAAAAAGCAAAAGTTCATCCATTGACTGTGATTCAGAATTACCCAAGCCCAACCCAAACAGCATTCATCTAGAACTCTCGATCTCTCTTTGTCTTGTTTTCCTCGCGCCTCACACTCAATCTTTCACTCTCTTTATCTTACAGCCTGTCTCGTTTTTTCTCCGCCTCTTCTGGTCTGATGGCTGTCATTACACTCGTTATGCTCCTCTCGAACTCCTCACTCAGCTCTCTCTGCTGTGTCTGACTCTGACAGAACGTCTCAGACCGCTGCCATGACTGATATCACCCTGCCGCTTGTTTCTCCGTTGGCTGATCTCATCCCTCTTTCCTTCTCTTTTTCGTTTACTCTTCACACACACACCGCACTGAATAGTCTGCGCTTAGCCTCATCTAAAGACTATCGCAATCACCATCTTTCTCTCTCCGTTCTGGAACTGATTGGCTTGACAGCTCAATTATGAAGAGAAGGATGTGATTGCGGTCCGAACACGCTTCTCTCGTGGATGCACTGTTTCCTGTTCATGACTGTCAAAGCTTTGCTGGGAAACAGAGGTTGCTACACCAGTCTGCAGGCCGGATGGAGTGTGGTGAGATGGAGAGAGTGAGAGAAAGCGCTCGCTTGGATGCTTTCCACATCCTGAGCGCCCTGTAGGGAAGATTACAGCGAGTCTTTTTGATTTTTGTTCATGTATTCAGAAAAAATCTTTGTAATTTAGCTTCACACATTAGCAATCACAATGTGCGACTTAATTGAGTCAGATAAAATTAAAGGATAAGTGCATCCAAAAATGAAAATCATTTATTCACCCTCATGTCTGTCCAAATCTGTACAACTTATTTTATGTTTTTTTTTTTCTTTCTTTTTTTTAATTTCTCCCTGAAGCAGTTCCAATGCAGTATTGCAGTATTATATTATTCCATCTGCTGGAACACATAAAAAGCTATCTTGTTTAGGTAAGACACTACAGACAGACAGAAATAAATAGTTAATTTTGAGGTTTTGGGCTGTTTGGCTTTTCACTTTTTTTTTTAAATCTTGTATTTATGTTTTTATCATTTTATCTATTTACGTATTAAATTTTAATTAAAGTACATATTTTATTTTATTATTTCAATTTTTTAAAAGAGAGGTTTGCTCAAATTAGGGATTTGCCTGATTTTATTAAATGATTTATTCCTAAAAAAGTAGGTTATTATTATTATTATTATAATTTTTATATTTATCTTTTATCTTTCTTTTTTATGGGTTTGCTGTTTAGAGTATTTTCTTCATTATACTAAGTGATAATTAATGATAAATTGATTCTTGTAACAATCTTCAACTTTAATATGTCTTTAATAAAGCAATTGGATTTTAAACTTTGCTTTACCCAGTGTTCAGATATCTGTTATGGATTTGCGTATTTAATTACACAATGCCCTATTTGCGTGTTGAAACATAACATTTAGGAAAATTTATATTACAAACATGACTGCAATTCTTCATTTAATTGATGATTTATTTGGGGTTATCTATTTTTATATATATATATATATCCTATTTACCTGGGCTGACTTGCTTTATTAATGTACTGGCCACTGTTTTCCATGCAGTTATGAATAATGAATGAGAACTGGAGTTTCAAAAAGGACCATAAAAGTATAAAAGCAGTCCATATGGCACATATGCACCATATTTCAAATCTTCTTAAGTCTAGAATAGCTTTGTGTGAGGAACAGGCTGAAATTGAAGTTGTCAGCGAAAAACCGTTCTTGATAAGAGAGTTATTTGCTGAATCTAAATATAAAAGAGTTTTTTGAAGCTATTTAAAAAAACTACAATGAGCATTGTAGCAACTACTGGTGGGATATTAGAGCTCTCTATTGATTGAAGTCACTTTTCAGTATAAGGAGTGGAGTGGCGTTTAGAATGGTCTATGATGTCCTTACGACGAACAACCAGTGGCTATGACCATATTACAGGACAAAGTGTGTGTGTTTGTGTGTGTCAAGTATTCAAAATGATAATTAAAGGTGAGTCCCCCTTTTTTAATTTGTTTTTAATTAATCCTCCTGCACTGCACATCCATCAGTGAAAGTCAAAGTGCAGCGCAAACACATTTCCTCTTCCCGAACCACTGATCTAAAACAAATAACAAAATCAACAGCTGAGTCCTCACAACAAATTACCATCAAATATTCACAAAATAAAAGACACAGGCATAGCTACACTAAATCTGCTCTCTAAAACACACCAAGTGCAGTCCTTGGGTTAAAACGAAATTACAAATGAAATGGCTAAAATTCATTCCTTTATTAGTTATAATGACTAATAAAGGAGGCCACATTACTGTTATTCAGACTAAATGTTTTCAAGTTCAATTAATTTAAGGAATATATTGCACTCATAATTAAACTCATTTATTCACCCATCATTCAAAACCTGAATGATTTTCTTTTTTTCTGTAAAACAAAAGCAGATGTTAGGCAGGAGGTTGATGCAGCTCTTTTTAATACAATGAAAGTATACAGGAATACAGCTGTCAAGTGCTAAAAAGGACCAAAAAAAAAGCAGCAAGGTACATAAAAAGGAGATGTTAAGCTATTCCAAGTCTGTTTCAAGTTTTGGAAAAAGAAAGAAATTCAAATCTATATTGACCGGCTGCAACGTGATCAATGTGATCAAGACTTCATTTTAAACCCTTAAAATAAATAACATTTCTGCAATAGCCACAAAAGGGGTCTTCTCTGACATGCTGTGAATACACAAAAAATGCAACAACTACAAAATGAAGTCATTTTATTTGTGCACTGTAATCCTATTCTTTCGCATCCATGCGAGGAACACACCCAAATCCAAACCTTTATTCGGC
>JAUCMR010000051.1:18568571-18585704 GCA_032357425.1 Enteromius argenteus | reverse complement strand
CTTTGAAGCATCCTAGGTTTGTTTTTTTCTTCTTTCAGATGAATCCAATCGGAGTTAAAATAAAAATTATCCAGATCATCTGCTGTCTGTGGAAACCAGTCCCGGTGGATGTATGTGCGTGTGCCTCTGGGAAAGGGATGCTGCTGTATTAAAATATATACACAATTATGCATATAATGAAATTGCTTGATTTGTTTATTCATTCATTTGAAGTCCACGTGAACTCAAAATTGACTATATTTATTTTGTTAGCACACATTGCTATTTTTGTGGTCAACAATTAATCCAGAAAAAAAAGTTGTTTGCCTTCGTAATCAATCCAAATGTCCACTACAGAGTGAATGTGGTACTCTATATAATGAAAGGTGCAATGAGTGCATTCAGACACCGTTCCTGACAAGTCCCAGATGATTAAAAAATCTGGTTTTAATCAGAATTCAAACCACATAATGGATGAGGCTTGAATCAAAGCTGTATATTTTATATATTGCATGTTTTTTTGCCCCTGCTGTTCAAACAGCATGGATTTGAAGCGGAAAAAACTTCAGCTGCCTATCTGAACTAAGCCATTGTGTCCTTCAGCAACACACTGCATACTTTAGCATACTGAATGTCACTTTGTACTTGATTTCAGACAGTGATGACTACAGTGTTATGTAGGCTGTGCAGTTCAGTGTGTGATTGAAAACTCATTGGGTAAGAGAAAAACTGTGTTTGTATTTACATAAACAGAACAAATCATGTGGAAAGTGTACACTAAACGCCCACATACACGCGACGAGCCGGCACCGATGCGTCCTAAAGCATCACACACAGAGCTGCACAGGACGGCTGAGTTATTTGTTATAATTCAGCTGTAATTTCTGAATTTTCAAATTTTCTGAAGAGATTTATAAGTCCGGAGGGAGAGAGCATCAATCTTCCTCTGGCTTTAGCCGTGTGCTGTCACAAGATAGATGCTCTCAGCAGCCCCCCGACACCACAGAGCGGTCATATCGGCCTCCGTCAAGCCTGGCTGACCACTGCTTCCCCAACACAACCTCTAGCACTTAAAACCCACATCCTCAGCTCCCATCCACATGCCCACCCTGAAGCAGGAGGGCTTTTTATGCATGGCATTTTTTTGCACTTGCACACAGAGCTGTGCAGGAGTCTGTATTTAAGGCTGTCATGCTGATAAATGGCTGTTCCAGATTAATTTCTCTTTTAATGTTCAAATTTTTGCTTTTCCAAATGAACCCAATGACTAATTCTCGTTAGGCATGTGCCATTTGCTCTGCAATTATACAGAACCACATGGGAACCACTGGAATTGAATGCTAAAACGTTAGATTTTAGATTAGCAGAGTCACAACACGTGACGTCCAAGTGAGAAATCAATGTGATGTGAGTTTTTCTGTTTTGTAAAGAGTGGATAAGATGCTTTTTTGTGCATATTTTAAATTACACCATTCAGAATTCTATAATATATTAATTCCATATGATGCATTGTATAGATTCAAATTGAAATGCCTAAATCCAAATTTAAACTGTAATTCAAATCTTTTTTCTACTGGAAAAGCATGCTAACTTCAAATGTTGGCTTAACAAACCATTCTAGAATTTAAAAAAATACTTTGAAGGTTTATAGGCCAATAGATAGACAGATAGATAGATAGACTGATATTATCAGTATGCATAGTACTGTACATTACTAAATTATTTATCTTTGCATCGATTGTTATCTTCATGAAAATGGTTGAGATTTTTTGGACTGCTCATGCCGTGTTTGAATAAAAAGCCAGCATAAGCTTCACATTATTTGAATTCAGTCACAGTGGTCACAGGCACTTGAAAAGATGCCTATTTGGGTCCTATGAAGCATTCATGCACCGAGGGTAAGCTTGCCTCCTTGACTTTGTGCATTTGTGTGTGTATGTGTGTATCTGTGTGTTTCCAAAGCTCACAAAATGGCGCTTCATGCTAATGTCGTGTTCCCACAGAAGCCATTTAGCTCCCGCCTGGTCACACAAATGCAAACACACATGGTTCCAGGTTTTCAATGGATTTTTGAGCCATTGAGCAAAAGAGTAAGAGGGATTTCTGGGTGACAAAACACAAATTGGATGTTATTGCTCTGTCCTTCTAGTACTGGTTTTCAGTCAGCTTTTCCATATGCCACATCTACTGTTTCGTGGGTAAGAGCTCTTCAAATGCTTCAAATCAATAGCCCAACACACACACACACATACACATTGCATGCAGCAGGTAAATAGACTGAGTGATAGAGGATGAATCTCATCAACATGTCATGCTATTAGAGATGGCTCAAGCATATATTTATGCTAATGACTACTGTAGTAGACAGTCAGTAAATCATTTGGTGGTATGGGGCAATGGTCAAAGCTTTCCTGTAGGAAAGAAAAATCACTATATATTACCTTACTTTAATATGAATACTATTATATAATACTACTTAAAAAGACCACAATAGTCTCACGTGTTTAGGGTTCTAGAAATGATCTAAACAATATTTAAAACTTTGCCAAGAAAAATAAAAAAAAATGTTTTAAACATTGATAACAATAAGTGTTTCTTTTGCAGTAAATCAGCATTTACAATGATTAATGAAATATCACGTGACACTGAAAAGTTAAGTTATTGCTGATGAAAATTCAGCTTTGCATCACAGGAATACATTGCATTTTTAAATCTATTTAAACAGCATTAATTTGTAAAAATATTGCATAGTATTACTACTTTTGCTGTATTTTTGAGTTTTGTATGTATTGTATGTATATGGTTCCTATTAATAACCTTAACTCTGAATTATGTATAGGTCATAGTTGCCAACCAGGCGCTCATGCAAACACTTGAATTATTTCCTATTGGGGGGCCTTGCATAATAATAATAATAATAATAATAATAATAATAATAATAGTTTATATAGTGCCTTTCCCAAGCTCAAGGACGCCGGAAGATACAGAAAGCTTGAAATGTCTATTTTTAAATGAACCAATTCAAAACGAAAGCGAATACTCTCTGATGTAATCTGTGAAGATTGCATTTCTCCATAAAGGTGCATCCAAGAAAACATTAGTTTTGGTTGGCCACCTACTGTAGCATAAAGTTTAAAAAAAAACTTCCTAAGGACTCTTACATTTGCCTACTGCTCCACTATTTTGTCTTCTCTCTCTGTTTTTCCACATCTCTGTCCATCACTACAAGCTTTGGTTAAAAAAAGCAGAATTTCCATACTTATGGCGGGTTTAATTTTAATTCAGTGTCTTGATGATGGGTGTGCAGTAGTTATGGCCTCAGGTATAAATGTGTCTCGGTCCATCTGTAATAGACTTTAATTATCCATTCACTCCCCCTGTGACGTTTAATAGAAGCCAGGCAACATGCTGGCAGCAGTCGTTACTGGCTTATACGAATGACGAGAGTGACAGGCCTGACAGAGATCAGTGACAGTTTTACTGCGGCCCACACTCACAGACCCCTGTTTACACCACCAAAAGAAGCTCTGCTCACACACACACACTATGAATAGTAACCACTAGCTGACCTTGCCTTTCTTTTAGTCTGAGATAATTTATACAAATGTAAGCATTCTCTCTTCTCCTCTGCGTTTGGACTGGCTCAGGCATTTCTTAAAGGTGGAGAGGTCTTGCTTCAAGATATCCACTGTAAGAGTCTGAGAAATCAGACTGCTTTTGTCCTTGGGGAGTCAGGCATGCTGGCAAAGGGCAGGGTGTGTATGTGTGTTAGAGAGAGAGAGAGAGAGAGAGAGAGGGTTTAACATGGCAGTGAGGGCATTATCCAAACTGAAATTAAAGATTTGCCTTGGTTCACTGCCTTTGTGCATTTCACAGGGGAGGTGGAGAGCGATTTTAATGAAATTGTACGTTTGCCTGCACCAAGGCTTCACACTGCACCAGTAATGAAGCTCCGGCGATGAGCCCAAAGGGGGTAAAAACAGGAATATGTTTTTCTGCGAGAGTAAACAATTTTGCTAAACACTGACATCGGCGAGCACGACACTGTTTGACTTCACCAATAAAAGCTAATGGCGTGACACTTAAAATCACAGTCCTTCCTGGAGTAATTGATTTACATACATGATAAAAAAAAAAAAACGTGTTTGTGAGAAGATGAATGGTTTCAGGACAATTTACTTTCAGTACTGTTTCAGAGTGTCGTTCAAAAGAATAAATGGATGAAACGGAGTACGGCAGAAGGAGAGAGAGCAACCAGAGTGGTGTCTCATGAAAGCTAAATGCTAATGGCGTTTCTTTTCACAGAGTATTACTAAAAACCCTCATTCTCGGCTGCTGAAATATTCATGTTGCACGGTTCTCACGGGTCGGTAAGTAACGTATTTTCACAGGCGCTCGCCGGAATGTGGGTTAGATTTGTTGTAGTGCTGACATGAGCGGTGGTAATGACGTGGCCGGGGGGTCGATGGGTGAATGTTTGTCGTAAACTGATACTCAAGAGCTCTTACTATCCTTCCATCTGTTTCTCTTTGTGCACTGCTGGTGGTTGCTGCACATCTGCTTCATGCAATATTTCCAGATTTAAACAAAGATTTGAAAAGAAATGAATAAATAAATAAATGAATCAGAAGCTGAAGATAAAACAGAATATATATATATATATATATATTCTTTGAGAGATAATGAGAGTTAATGTTGAGCTGAAAAATGAGCTTGACAGCAATTTCTACCCCACCAACCTTGTATAGCTTTTGGACTACAATTGTAAAGTTTGTTCCCCCTGTGGTTTATTCAAAACAAGAGAAGCCCATATGTTGCATTCTATTCAAATCGGGAAGTCAGATTACTAACTTTGATAACTTTGAAACTCAATTAAGTAGCCTAACTGATTTTGCAGAGATGCAGATATATTATGTTGTGCTAACACAGGGAGATGCACAAAATTAATGGTAGGTATTCAATTTTAAGCATTAGTGAGTCAAAATTCCAACAATAAAGTAAAGCAAATAAAACATTGTAAATTATCCACTCTGTTCTATACCTGTAAAGAAAATGCTAGCATCATTTTTCATATATATCACCTTGAAGAGTTCAGCAGCTTGTCACTGGGGCAGTACTCTCAAAGGGACTCAAATAGGTTCTGAAGGGTGCATATAAGAGTAAATATACTTTAAGGGTACATACAGTATTACTACTCTAAGGTACTAATATGTGCCCTTTAATGGTAAAGAAGGTACAAATCTTTGCATGCTGTAAACTCAACAAAACACAAGTTTGTTTCCCGGTGGACGAAAAACCTGTGCACCTTGACTCCTGTAAATTGCTAAGCTCAAATGAAACAGAAATCGACAAGAGTTCTCCTGTTCACCTCTCGTCCTCTAATGTTTGTTTCACAACCGCAACAGGAAGGGGAAAAATGCATGAGAATCTCTCTGCTGTTTTCATTTTTTCATTCCCAACAGCTGTTGGAGGCCCTCATTGATTAAAGAAAATAGGAAAACACACTCTTAACGCTTCAGTACTTCCACTTTATGCGCACACACACTCACAGGCGCGCCGAGGCTCTCAGGATGAGGCCTAAATAATTAGTATGTAGAGAAGGCCATCGAGGGTGAAAAATCCTGCTATTCATTAATTTAGTTTTGTGTTAATGCAGGGCAAAACCCGCACACCTCGCAGCCTTCCCCACTGTTCATGTGTGTGTGTGTCTGTGCATATGCACCACTGTGGCTCCCAACCATCACCGAAGCTGTAGGAGAGACAATTAAACTGTGAGACAGCTAGAGAGACAGGAAACTAACAGACATACAGAAATGAGAACCCATCAGGAGAATACAATCACTACACCACAGGCCTATCTGCGTGAAACCACGGCTTAATCTACACTCTTCCTCTCATATATGTACACAGAATAATTATTCTCATTTGGATGAATGTAGATTTTTTGACGGTCTATTACATACACTAGAGGGGAAACTATAAAGTCACCCCTCGCTATAGATTTTTGAAATGTTTTGTTCAAACCAAGACCTGCCCACTTTGACTGAAATGGGCCTGACAGACATATAAAACCAATCACAGTTGGGAAAACTGAAATTTGCCCATTTAACTCATATAGAAGGAGTTTTACAAACCTTTAGCATCCTGTTTTTCCATGGAAATGTTCATTTGCAGCAAACTGGTATCTTGGAAATACCTTTATTACGCAGCAGAATGATGGAAATCAGTGCACTCTCACTTCTGGAAAGCAAACCAATCAGATTTGAACTCGATTACCACCAGCTCTTACCATTATTGTTGTGCAATATCCATCAGAAGCTCTGTCATGCAATCTGAGAGCAAAGACCACCATAATTCACCACAGGGTGTGTTTGCCCCTTGACCCCTTTACCTTTATTAGAAAGTGACAGTAAAGCAGGTGCATTTGACTGATAACATTTCAGTTAATATACCCTTAAATTTGAAATTATTTATCTACGGCAGTCTTTTCCACATTTAATGCATGATTTTAGATTTTCTTAGATAAAACTGATTTATACGAAATACCTCATGTGTGACCATATGTCTTTTCCTGTTCTTGCAAGCGTCATAAAAGAAGCTCTTTGCAGAACATGAATTATGAGACTATTTAGAGGACAGGTTTACAAAAACGACTCCTGATAGATATACTCTACCATCTCATTTTATAGACTCGTAACCTGTAAATGGACTGTTCATTTAGTTAATGAACAGATACACATAACAATGGGCGTATTATTGGCTGTGCATAGAAATCCCTCATTAATGCAGACTCATGCACAGTTACCGTGGTAATGGACGGTGTGCTGTTGAGATTGTCACACGTGTTAGAACGAATAATTGCTTCTCTTTACGCCAAATCACTCCAGCATGGGGGACGAAATGACGCTTTATTAGGGGCCCAAATTTCAATCCATACTAATGTAATTGTGCAGCATATCATTAATGCAATTTTCATCCAGTAACTCTCTCATCCGGTGAAGATATAAAGTGTGATGCTACAATACACAAATATAACACACACTAGGGCTTACATGACAGCTCATTTTGACAAGTTTACTAGCAATCCAGAAATGTAGTAGATTAGTTGGTGGGTCAGTGTTTACCTTTAGTAAATGACTCGACAGACGGCATGCAGCATCAGCAATCCTTGCTGTTTCTGGTGACTCCAACGCAGTGTTGATGGAGAGTGTGTGAGTGGAGAGCTGGTGAGAAAACAAAGTGTGCATCTCTCCATAAACTCTGCAAAAACCGTCACTTGGTTATAGTTTCTGTCAGCCTGTGGGCGAGACTTAATTAGTTTCAAAGTAGTTTTTACGCTTAGAATTTACACTTTACACTCAGATGTCCGCAGCATGATTCACTCTTAACATGCATTGTGAACAGAAAGTTATTTATTTTCACTTTTGTGTAAAAGCTCTTGCATAATTAGTGCTCTGCAGTGAACATGTTTTTTATAAGGTATGTTTTTAGCATCACTGTAGTGTTTTTCCATTGGCTTTGGTTTTATTCAACATTGTAGTCTTCCCAAATAAACACAACCTTAATGAATTTTAACACCTAAATACAAATAAAATTTTTAAAAGTAAAAAGCTAATCGTTTAATTATTGTACTTCATAGTACACCACGGTTTTATGACTTCACCATCACTAAGCCTCTGACAACTATTTTAATAAAATAAACTTTAAGGGAGATTTTATTTTATTTTGAGTCGATGCATGATTATAAAAACAAGGCTGTAAAAATGTGTTGGCCCTTTGTTAGGCTGATTATTAGTATTCAAACCAGGCTCATTGGAAATACGTGCCTCTACATACATTTCTACAACCCCTGTAATTATGTACCTTAATGCACGTTTCACAGCAGTTTCAAAGTGAAATGTCCAGAGAGTGGGGCTAAAACACATTTAATATTTTATCGTGGCACATTTGTATTAGGTTGGTACAGGTACGATTGCAGTGTTTTTATGATGCTGCTCGAGGTACGTTTTGAGGCCATTGAGAATTCAAATATCCAGTGTCGCTAAAGATAAATGCTCTATCATGTTGGAAATATCCCCTACACCTAAACCTAACCTACCCAATAGTGTTAACAAATACAAAAGTAATGTAAAAACGGATTTGCTGATGCAGTCATGCTATTATAACTTCCTAACAAAAAAAAAAATACATATTGGCTCATTATTGGTTGGATCTTTTCAATGAATTGGTTGAATCAGATCATGAAACTTGTCTAAATGCAAGTTCGTAGGAAAGAACTGATTGAATCAAGACCCATCTCTGTTAGGTATGTCTGATTTCATAAGACGAGAAATATAATTTAAATTAACCAAACAGTTCACTGATGTGAAGAAATGAAAGATAATAGTCAAATAGCAGAAATATCACAAATAACATGCAATGGAAATATATTTATTATAAATTGATTGTATGATTACCAATGCGTAGACAGAGTTCGTTTAAGGTAAATTCAAATTCTATTAGCTTTTCTAGGCTTTCATGAGCTGAATCATGGCTGCTATCAACTGAACACACTGAAAGTACAAGAAATAGTAATTAAACTTCACAGTGAAACAACAAAAACACCAGCACACAAATTTATTGAAATATTGGAAGGATTATAATATTCCACATCAGGACGTCAGAAACCTGTGATGACAAAAGAATCGCTTTTTCGAATCACTGAAACAAACCATGTTAAATGTCACGCTTTGCTAGCTTATCTTTGTTTACACTCTACCGGATAAAAGACAACATCCATACAATGATAATTGAATCGAGCAGATCCCATGTTTCATGCTAATACAAACATCCCTGATATACTGCAGAGAGTGTTATCACAGCAACCAGAATCACAGAGAGATGCGAGAGAAGGTTAAAAGGTAATACACACAGATGCAACTTGGTTTATTCATCTGCAACCCTTCCTTTAAGAGAGATAACACTCATCTGAAATGTGTGTGTGTGTGTATAAGAGATAGGGGTGATAACACTCACAGAGGAATATTACCAAGCAAATTGAGGTTATGTGGGAATAAGCCTGGTGCACAGCGATATGACTGTCTGTTTTTGTGTTATAAAGATTTCAGTGCATCACCAGAATTTATCTTTTTACACGCATGTATATTTCTGACATATGTGCAGCGACACCCTTAAAACGTTTTATCATTACATACACACACACTCTTGTCTCTTCACAGATGAACCGCTCATGAAAACGGCCCAAATAATAAACACCGTCACAGAACATTTGCACCAACAGGACCTCTGATAGCTATGACACACGCCGAGTCATTTCTTCGTATCTGGACTGATAAAATCGCATATAAAGACCTCCGCGCCAAAACTGAACACATATCTGGTCACACAGTTCTCTCTTTATCTCTTCAAATGCATTTAGACTGCAACATCGAATTCACAAGATCTGTTTTTTTTTTTTAAATGTGAACCCAAATACTTTACAGTGGCCTCAAGTAATATTGACACTTATGAGCAAAACCGGCTGTTAAAATGTCCTTTTTTTCTACCAACTACTACAACTAAACTAATTTTTATTTGTTTTTGAAAAAGTATTTTATGCTCACCAAGAATACATATATAGCCATGCACACAGAATAAAAACAGTAATATTATAAAACGTTAAAGTAAATTTTTATTTTAAAAGTGATCAAAAATCATTGTACTGCCTGATTTCATGATAAAAACTACTGTGCTGTGTAATATTAAAAAGCATATTCTTTTTTTTATGATTTTTTAATGAATAGAAAGTTCATAAGAACAGCATTTGTTTAAAATAACAATTGTCTATAGTATTATAAATATCTTTAGTGTGTCTTTTTGGATCAGTTTAATGCAGCTTTTCTGAATAAAAGTGTATATATATATATATACATATATATATATATATATATAAAACTAGTTCAGCCAATTAATTGAAAAGATCCAAACAATAATGAGCCAATATGTATTTTTCTAGTTAGTATTTTAGTGCAAAAGATACTGAGTTGAGCTGAAAAAGAGAGTTTACAAGTTTAGATATTATTTTTTTTTTATTACTTATACACAGGCAGCAATGCAAGAATATAAAAATATCCCTGTCCCATTATAGTGACTGAAACTGTCATTCTTTTGCCCTGCAATCTTCAATAATTCTCTTTCATATTTCACGGAAGAAGAAAAACAATCCATTTAAAGGACAATTAATTAAGTGTTTACTGTAGATACAGTATAGGCCATGTCAGATGCAAGATACATACACATATATCCACATTTGAAAGAGTTGAACATTTGATTTCATTAGCACATACTGTGCACAAACAACAAGATCAGATCTGTGCCTGATGCCATGCAGTGAAAAAAAAAAAAAAATCAGAACTGGTTGAGAGCCAAAGCAGCCATACGAGACAATTTTATTACCTTTTTGTGATGGCAGACGCCTTTGTTAATGTTTGATAAAACACTCCTTTTTACTTCCTGTCATCTTCCTTTATGCTGCGGCAGAGGAGATAATAAAACCGACTCTGAACATCAAAGCAAAGCGCACAATTACTAAAGACAGCCTATCACTCTCCGCGCAAATCACCATGTTTACCCAGACTTGTGTTGGCGGAGTATAATTTTAATCAGGTTTGAGATCTCTCTCGCTCTCTCTCTCTCTCGCTCTCTGTCTGTCTGTCTGTTCTCCAGACGAGGCCTAGTTTGTTTCTGTGTTTGGGAGAGGTGTGACTGAATTAGCCTGTGTGCTGGGTGACATTTAAGAGATGAAGAGCGTGCCGCTGCTCGTTCAGAGCGAGAACGGCTGTTTTCCGCGAGACGCCTGAAAATGAGTCAGCGGGGTTCAGGGTTCAGAACTCGCTTTGATCTGTTCATTAGAATGTGTGTGGGTGCGCTAAACAATCACTCTGTCCAGATTGCAGGTGTGCGCTCGAGTCTCAGGTGTTGTATGAAAATGAGAATCGCCTCCACAGGTGTTAAGGAGATCAGAGCTAATCTACAGCCTTCTGTATCCATCAGGCCTGCAAAGCATACACACCAAAACAACATCTACTATCCATCAAACACAAAGAATCCATGTTTTTTTCCTTTCTTTTGTACATCTACCAAGCCTGAAAGAGACCGTGTTTGAATCAAGTTCAGAGCAAGCAACAAGTTTCTCCATCACAATTTAAACAGCCTCACTCGTACAAATTCATATGATTTTTGCTAAATTGTACGTATTTTACGATTTGCCAATTCGTATGAATTTGTACAAATGACCTACACTTAACCCTGCCTCTAAGCCTACCTGTCACTGGGGTTTAGACAAATCGTACTAAATCGTGCGAGTGAGGTTGTACGAATTAGTACGAATTAGCACGAATCTACCACCTCGTACAAATACGTACAAATTGGTCATGAGACTGTGTTGGAAACTCCTATAAATGCATATCTAAAAATAATTCTGATGGTAGTATTTTAACGGCAAAAACTGTCTGTGCTGCCGCAAGCTGTTAGTAAATCTGGTCCTAAATTTATTACGGTAATGTCAGAAGTAAAAAGCTAAATGTATGGAATAAACGTACACCAAAAGTACACTACGATTGCATGACTTCAACATTTAAAAAATTATCTTTCAGTCTCTAAAAAAATAAACAAACAAACAAAAAAATCACATTGTCAAGACATAAAAAGGCTTAAAAATACTAAATATATAAAATAGAACAAGGTCATATTTTTAGTCGTTTTTCCAAAAATCCATTAAAAAAAAAGAAGAAGAAAAAATTGACTTGGGGGTGATGGAGCCAGAAGTGAAAAATGCAACTTGTTTCCATATTTTAGTCTACAAAAATATGTCATCCCTGCAGCACTATACATATTGCCCCATTATTAGGCTGGATCTTTTCAATGAATCAGTTAAAGTAGGCCATGTTTCGGCCTACTTTTTCTTCAGCCATTTAACCAAAAATCCATTCATAAAACCCACACACGATGGAAACAAAAGGGCTAACTTTTAGGATTTGGCCTACAAAAATACATAATTCCTGAAATTTTGGAGTAAGCCTCCCTGCATGCTTTTTCAATCAATATTACGACTGAATACTACAGAAAAAGATACATTTGTGCAATCTAAAATGTTGATAGTATGCAATTCATATAACGTAATGCAATTTTAAGTTGCCTTCTCAGGATCTTAGTGTAAACTGTCATCTTTTACAGGTCATTTTTCTTTTTCAGCTATTGTCATAAAAGAATCACACAGAGCTGGATAATTAAAGTCAGTTAAACTGTCAACATGTTTACAGCTAGTGCAGACATTTAAAAGTATCACAATTGCACCCTTGAGTACTGAGGTTTGTTATGCCACAATAAGGCAAGAAAGCACATCAAATCTATAAGATATGACAGCATGCTTGTACTGTTTCTGGACTGTGTCACAATGCACTTTCCCATCAACAGACAACTACGTAGATTTAGTGCAAAGTATAAGAATACCAAATGGGATCTCACCCGACCAATTAGAATCTGCATAAGTGGTCGGAGAGAAAGCACTGACCCAAAATACGTCCATTGTTTATGGTTATTATGGAGATGAATGTTAAAAGTAGTGGTCAGTAGTAAACAATGAGCTGACTCTCTGGTGATATTGATCTGTGAGTGTACAGACCTGCATTCGAGCCACAGAAGACAGTGAGTGGGCTGGCAGGGCGTGGAACACTTTATTGGGTAGAGAGTAATGAACTGGCAACATATCAGCGGTTACGGTATATCCAGAGCAAATTCTCTTACTGGAAACATCCTGGAAGTCCTGACCTGTATAACTTAATGAAAACTAAGTATTTATTTTTAATGAATAATGTCATCATGTCATAAAGAAAGAGTGGCCTGTCCATTTTGTTGATTATATACATCACTATCCAAAAGTTTGGGGTCAGGAAGTTTAAAAAAAAACTAAAAAAATCATTTATTCTGCATTGGTACATTAAATTGATTAAACGTTAGAGTAAATAAATGTATAATGTTACATAAAATAAATAAATAAATAAATAGATAGAGAGAGAAATAGAGAGATAGACCAGCCCAGTCTCACTGCAATTCGTACATATTAGACGAGGTGGCTAATTCGTAAAAAAATCGTACGAATTCATACGATTTTTGCTAAATTGTATGTATTTTATGAGTTGCCAATTCGTATGAATTTGTATGAATTACCTACACTTACAGTAACTACACTTGAGGTTTCTGACAAATCGTACAAAATCATATGTGGTTGTATGAATTCGTGCAAATTAGCACAAATTAACCACATCGTACGAATACATATGAATTGGTTGCAACACTGTGTTGGACAGACACACACACATACATGCACATCATGTGAAACTGAAGTCTGGAGTAATTTTTGCTGGAAATTCAGCTTTGAATCACAGGAATAAATAATATTTAAAAAAAATACTAAAATATACATTTTAATAATATTAAACTATAACACTATTTTTATTTTATCTTTAATCAAATAAATACAGCCTTGTGGACCAAAAGATACTTTATTCAAAAAACATAAAAAAATGTAACCAAACCTTTGAATAGCACACTTGATAAAAAAGAAAAAAGGTATTTAAAATAAATAAACAATATATTTTTTGATCAGTTTATGTGATTTAAATAATAATAATAAAATACAGTAAATAAATAAAGGCTTCACAGTCTAACTTTTTGATGCTTTGACAATAATTTTTGGTCAACCAAACATGCTAATTAAGCACTTAGCGAGAGAGAAAAAATCCAGAAGGGGAAAGAGAAAGTCTGTGGCACGTATCTTCTCTCCTGTCCTCTTCAACCCTCCTGTGTGTGCGTGTCTATATGTGTGTGCGGACTCAGGAGTTGTTTTGCATTTCAGAGCCTTTTTCCGAATCTCTCTTTATGTCAGAGCACAAGGACATGAGGTAGCATGGGTCCTTGCAGCTAATTGGTCTGTCCTTCTCTTACAACTTTCTCTAACACTCTCAGAAAATAAATAACTAATGCGCCCCTTGGTAGTCTCATTAGCTCCCTGCAAATCTCCCTTCGTAACCTCCTTGTCTCCCCCACGCACACACTCCATTTCTTCTCTTTTTCTTATTCTGTAAGCGCACCCATGAATAAATCTGGTGTCCGTCGAGCCAGCGGGCCACAATGGTCTCTCTTTGAAGGCGGAGTAGGACTGGCAGCACATTGTCTTTCCCAAACAATGGCCACTTTAGCGTGTTACCTCAGAGGACTGCGTTAGCCATATGGCTGCCTCCGCTTTGCCAAGGAAAGCACGTTGGTGTCGTTGTGAGAGAGGCTGATTTGGAGTGTGCTTTTACTGAGAACAGCCCCGTATACTTATCTCTCTCTATCCTTCTCTCTTTTGCTCGGAAAGAACAAAAACCTCCCCCCGTGAACATTAAGAGAGTTCTTGAAGTGTTTCCAAGGAGCCATTCGGATTTTAAATGGTCTTTTCGAAGACAATACACAATGGAAGAGCTACGGCAGAAATGGCAGGTCCAGCGCTCGGCCAGAGGATGACATTTGACCCCTGAGGATGAGATCTGAAGCATTCTACCCCACTCAGGATGCCACTGTTTTCATTTTAAAATATGAATGCAACCTAAACCCAATGTAGAAAAGATGAGGAAAAAGTTAAAAAATAAACATGAACAAATCTTTAACGATGCAGAAAACTAAACAATTTAAGCAGGACAAAACTCTGGTTGTTATGGCAATGCTACTTTATGGTGTTGTGAGTAGTTGCTAGAACATTGCCATTAGGGATGCTACAATACAGTTAGCACACGGCTCAATAAACAAAAAACGTTCACAAGTGCATCCTGAACTGTGGATGTCGTATCAAACAGTTCAATATTATATTGAGAATTGTGATTTCCCTAATTGCTATGCAGTTGCTAAGGTGTTTTGCTTTGCAGTTGCTTATGGGGTTTTAGTGCATTGCTAATTGTAAGTCACACTTACAGTTTTCGGAAAATAAAACACTGAAGGAGAGAATCTGAGCTATATGTAGGGGAAAAAATAGATACTTTAGAGCTGACTCATTTGACTTTGCTTTGAAAATTGTCTTACTAATGTGTGCACGATGAAACCGTCTATATCACCTCCTTCTAGTCTAAATGAATTGATAGACCACACAAACCTTTTGACTTCTTGCTGGGACATTCTAATGTGGTTGCTAAGGTAATCTAAATGGTTTTTAGTGCATTGCTATGTGGTTTCCTAGATGGTTGGTAGAGCATTACGGTGCAGTATTTTAAGGTGTTCTAAAAGGTTTTTATTGCATTGCTATGTGGTTTAACTCTAGGAATCTCTAGGAAAAATCATGGTCATTAAATATGACTAAGGTCCATCCTTCTATATTGTTATAATTTTTAACTTTAAATATAAGCACTCACAGCTAAATATTAATAGAAAAAGTAAGTAAATAAATAAATAATCAAATGAATAAAACTTCTTTTTAAAAATACTTTAACTCTTTCCATGCCATTTGATGGAAATTTCCAGGTTTTTGCATTTCCAATGGTATGTACTGTAGGAGGCGCTATTACACATCTTCTGAAAGAATACTGAATGTCTGGATCAAAACACAGCGAGGAAGAAGCAGAAACCAGTGATCGCAGATGTAACTGTAAGCAGATACATATGCAATACAACATGATCATCATACTTTAAACAGCATATATAAATCAAAATGTTACCAAATGAAATATCAATCCAAAAAAAGGTATAGGACTGTGCAAGCTTTGGGGCTGTTATTTCCATGTTTCATTAAACCTGACAACATTCAAGTGTTGATAAAAAAAAAAAAAAAAAAAAAAAAAAAAGATGAAGCAGAAGCTCTGTTCTTTCTTTTGACATGTTGGCGTGTTTTATGAATATATGTTCAGAAATTTGTACAACAAAATATACAGAGGGCCAAGAAAGTTTTGTTTAAATGATCAAAAGGGCAGGCAGTGGCTGGCAATTAAAAAAAAAAAACAACCTTGGCTGCAAAATTATCGATTAACTTAGACAACAGAAAGGTTATAGATTCCAACCTGTGGTCCACAGACTCCATTAGTAATATAATGTTCATGGCCAAGTCAAATGCATTCGCTCTTAAGACTCTATACTCTTGTTCTTAGATGCAGATTGTGTCTCTCTGATGATATCAAGCAGTGTGATTTGTCACAAACAAGTAGTATATAAGCGACACAGTCATTCAGAGTTTAACGCATGCTTACAGCTGCTGAATATCCTCTGTCTCCAGAGAATTGATTGTGTGACTGTTCAAGATTAATCACAGATGTGGCATGATAAAATATCACGTTAATCATGGCATGCAGATCAGCCGCTAACGCACTAATGCGTGAAAATGTGAGATGCTCACGTGCTGAGCATTTCATGAAGACCATCCCCCCGCTGTCTCTCCATTATACCAAAACCCAAATACCACTGAATGTATTTTTAGTTTTTCTTTATTAGACATGCTGACCTCTAAATGCAGACATATTTTCATCAGTCAAGGCTTATGTATGCTGTAATTGCCACATGATTATTCAAACTATTGTTTGGTTATTTCTTCATAAACTCTCTTAATCTTACTCACAAAGGAGAGCTAGGATTTAAAGAGAAAGCACTGCTCAAAAAGAAAAATTCTGTCATGTCATTGGCAAACCTGTATTACGTTCTTCTATGAAGAAAAAGAAAAAAGGAAAAAAAAATATATATATTTCTTATCTTTTTCACAGAAGGCAGAAACATGTATATATATATATGAAGAGCTCTTTTCCAAAACGCGATAAACGCCAAATTTAAAATAAAAGAGTTCATCATGCCATTTTGCTGTGTATTGAACCCATTAACTGCTCCATTAATGTTTCATGCCAAACCACTATATCTCCTTGTTTAAAATGCACGTCAAGATGCAGTTTTTTTCCAAAACGCTATTACCGCCGAACCTGTTTTTAGTCTAAATGCGATATGTCCTCTCGACCAATCAGAATTCGTTCCGATGCAATCCAACATAGCGACGCTTTGAAGCGCTTGTTTGTGCTCAGTCTTCAAATTGAGTGCTTTAAACTCTAATAACACTTTTGATGGCCTGGATAAACCAGTGAGACCTACACCTGGGGGTAGAAAACGCTG
>JAUCMR010000051.1:18517643-18548847 GCA_032357425.1 Enteromius argenteus | reverse complement strand
AAACAATGCAGATTTATTTTCACAGCCACCTTTGCTCAGATTTGCCAAGGGTGCCAATATTAGTGGAGGGCACTGTAATGCTAAATTATCATAATATCATATTATAATTATTGACTGACTGCTGCTATGTCAGTCGATAAATAGTGTAGATGAATGTACAATGTTTTATAATAATAATGTATTATATTTAGTGTCTCTCTCTTTTAACATTTAATATTGGGGGCATCCACGTTTGCCATTTGAATTTTCTTTTTTTCACACAATAGTTACTTTCCCTGGTAATTAGTTACTTTTATAATGATGTAACTCAGTTACTGACTAAGTTACTATTTGTGAGAAGTAACTATAACTAATTACTTTTTTAGTAATTTAGGGAGAAACGTGTAAGACATTTTTTTTTGTTACCCATTTTAAAGAAAATGTTCCATGGATGTTCTTCGTGGAACCGTAGATAACGAAATATAATAAAGACAATAAAAAATCTTTATTTTGAGTGTTTAATATTTAACACACAATCATACACTTTTCATACTTTGCATGTCTACAATCATAACAACAACAACAGGGAGATAAAGAGGGGAAACAAGAAAGAGAGACATCGCTGAGAATGACAAATGACCTCTTATGCATTTCCTGCAAGATCGGCCGTATGCACCCGCAGCTCTACTTGACCTCTGCGACCCCCACCACTGTTGCCACATTCAGAACAGCCTGACCTGACGAATGAAAGAACGAGACGAGGCACATGTCTACACATCCACACAGTGCTCACTTTGATTCCAGTCTCACCCAGCACTGCAGATCTCCTCCGAGACCTGTCTAATCACAACAGATATCCATCCAGCCATCTTTCCTCTTTCCCCTGCCACATCCTACAGTCAACAGAGCTGAAGAAGAGTGAAACCACAGAAGATGATATCAGAGCTGTTATTTGCTGTTTTACTGCTACCAAAACCATGTTGACGTCTACGGAAATTAGAGCAATATGCTGTATGAAAGCGTGCCAAATCACACAGTCTCCTGTTAATAGCGGCCTAATAACGCCTTCTCATGTTTTTTATTTTTAATGCATGCCTTATGAAAGCATCTCTCCAGGGGAACGTGCATGCTAGTACATTTGAATGAACACAGCGCCAATAAATCTTAAGTTTATGCAACAAATAAATGAATAACAGCAAAGGAAATATGAATCCATCTTAACAGCCCCTCTTCAGCGTCAAAAGAAAATATTGCTCAATTTAAATTTAATGACTGGTTCCATCTTTGCTGCCGGAGTGGCTGGGCGCAGCGCTGCTGCCGTAATAACAATAATAGACTGTTTTATGGGCTGCCCTTCACACAGGAGAGTCTGGCGAAGACAACACACAACATAACCGCAGGAGTTTAACCAGCAACCGAGGCTCGGAGACAGGAACGTGACTGAGTGGAGGCTCACACTGGAGATTTCAATGCCCGACAAGGTAAAAACAAAATTGTGCTTATAGCTAGACAAGTGACTCAATTATGAATATTTCTGTTTTTATTTTACAATGTGCAAAGTAAAACATTAGTTATATAAAAAAGGGGGAAATAACTGAAATGAACCAAATTCAAAAGAAAACATTATGAAAATATGCAACTTTTTCTCCTTCTCTAAGTACAGCGTGCACATGCACAAATAATAAACGATTTTCACGAGTGTTCTCAAACTTTTAGCACACAAGTATTTGCTAATAAAATAAAACACATTTTTTATTAAAATGTATATTTAAACAATAACCATGTAAGCATTACTACTCATTATTGCATGCAAAACATTAGCCATATAAAGACCCAAGGTAAAGTAGAGAAAACTAAGATTAAAGGGTTATAATAAGATGTAATAATTTAGCTTGTCTGCATTTGAATGTCCAGTTTCTTTCAGCTAAAACAGATATTTGATGTTTAATAATGTTAGTTAAGTGGGACTGTACATAGCAATACACAATTTCACAGTGAGTGTGATTGACACTGGTAACTGCAGGAAATCTTATTAATTGCTAAAATGCTACAAAACTGGACATTTTAAATGACCTTTTCTTGAATAACATTTTGCAGGTGTAAGTTCAGTGAAAGAGTTTGGGTGGAAGTGGGAAGTGATTAAAACTTTTCCCATTGTATCCTCTGTTCTACCTCTGTGCTGCCGGTGTGAAGCTCCAGGTTTCATTCTGACAGCGTTTCATTTCCTATCTGAGCAGTTTGAATTTGATTGACAGAAAGCTCAGGAATCTACCAGGTGCTGTTCTCAGAACTGGACCAACAGAACAGCTAACCTTTCTATCACTCTACTGTATGTAGAGAGAGTGAGAGAATGATTCTCAGAAGGAAAGACGACATAGTTTTTCTTATCCATACATCTAATAACAGAGTTATTTTAATTAATTAAAATCATATATTAAAATCATTTGTGTTATTTGAAATAAGGCTGAAATTTAATTAAAACAATGTTTACACTGTAACTCTGCAAAATTTACTGCCATAGTCATATAATAAATACATTATAAACAGACAGAAATAGCACAAGAGGAGAGAGTGATAAAGAGAGCTAGACCAGATACTGTAAAGAGAAATGGAGAAAAAGATGCCATATCCTCTAGCAAGATCTGCTGCACTGCTTCAATTAGAATTTATTTTCCTTACCAGCAGTCTGGTGATTTGACTCCATCTCAGCACTTCATTTTAAAACAAAGACACAGTCAGTCACTTTTACAGCCAATTACATTTGTTATATTGGATATTTATTGCCAATTCGGGATGATATACATCACGTTTACAGCTTTTGCTAATGTTTTGACTTTTAGCTGAGCGCAGTTGACCATTAGCAAACTGTTTTCAGAGCCCATGTCAATCTGTCACAGCCGAGTGGTCATTACCATCTGTCATATTCAGACAACTTAAATTCAAATGGAGAACACGGCAGTGGCAGAACACAAAAAATATGTAATATGAGTGACACACACGAGGTATAAAAGTTGTCTGAAGTCAATTAAACAAGAAACGATGCACAGGCAGCAGTGTTTATGTGAAAGCATCTGTTGTAGCATTTTAATAATTCACCATGTGAAGGTGCACCAGTGGAACACTAGTTTTGCTGTTTTGGAACAAGTGAAATGGACTAAAACCACAGTCGTGCTCAGAGAAGTGTTTTTTTGTGAGCTCGATCCAAAGACACCCACATTGTTGTTGTCTTTCTGTTTGGATGAATTTGGCTGTCTCTTCTCAGCCAAATAACAACAACAGATACTAAAATTTGCACTCAGTGAATAGAAGATCAGCCCACATACAACAGACTTCAGCTCCTAGAAAGTCGGTGGTTAAAAAAAATAAAGTATTTTTTTTTTAATGCAAGTCTGTTTACTTGGTGGCCATCTTGTGAATGCCTTTAGCCAGCTAGGCCTGGTCTCATGGCATGAATGTACCTTTGTGCACTTTTAGAGAGACACAAAATACACACCAACAAGTACATACAGTATCACTGCAGTTTACAAAAGAAAGGAACACTAGAGGCAGTAAAACTCTGACACCTTTTATTTATTTTCACACAAATTTACAGAATTTCAATAAAAAAAACCATTATTTTCACAATTACTTGAAGAATATCCTGTTGACTTCAAAACAATATGACACGGTTACATCAACAAATGTGTTTTTATATCAGTTTTGCATTTGTTAACACTATCGGGTAGGTTTAGGGTTGGATTGGGTGCGGGCAAATTTTCAACATGATAGAGCATGAACTTTTTGCAGCAGTCTACTGATATTTCAAATCTGAAGTTACACAATACATACCTATATTAACGTTATAAAAATGTACCAGAGTTCACATATAGAACCTGCGTTTTAGAGCCACTCAGTTGAAACGTGCAGTAAGGAATGTAAAAATGGTGTTGCAAAAACGTGCACAGAGGTACATATTTTTATGAGACCAGGTTGCTATTACAGTCAGGCAAGTTAACTTTAATAAGAAAAGACCAAAATAGCTAACTTTTCAACTGCGACATGTAAAATCGCCAACAACATCTGACAAACTGCCTCATACATTCTGCTGATTCAGCTAACATTCACACTTTTAATTGAAAGGTAAGATTACTTTTCTAAAGCCAAGAGTTTGAGCAATTTATCCCATTAATTGTTCTGCCCATCTTTTCTTCATTTTTGTTTCCCTAAAGAGAAGCAGTGAGTAATCACAGCCCAGATGAGCTCAGAACATTTTTGGTTCCTCTATCATAATAACCTATTATATTAAAACCCATGATCTTTTCAAGTCACTTTCAGTAATATAAAGAATGATAGCAATGCTTTATTGATCCCAGAAGGCAACTTCAGCCGTAATATTAAACATTAAGTGCACAAAACACACACACATTGTAATCAAGAAAGAACATTGAGTTTAACAGCATTACAGACAAAACACAAATGCATTATCTGGCAACGCTATCTGCATGTGAATGGGAGAAATGCTTGAGCGCACTTTATGAAAAAGCTCATGCAGATAATGAGCTGTTAAACAAGTAATAATAAACGTTCTGGAGGAGTATGTTCATCTAATCCTGTCAATCACAAAGCAAGGGAGTGTAATGGCTGCTTGCCTTGCTCATGGGACAATTCTTCCAGCACTTCTCCACCAGCTCATCTTTATTTTTATTGGTTTCCAAAGTGCCAAACTGCAAATGTTTCCTGCTTGCTGTTCTATGAGACAAAAATAATCTAACAATCACACAAACTGGCTCAGATCATCCCCACATTTTGATAATTTTAAAAACCATTTTAACAAGTTAACATTATTTTGAAGAACCGGAGGACTGATCTTGCCACTATTTTGACATTCTAAAACAAAATTAAAAGTACATGACCCTGAGAGCAAATCCTAAGGGTGTGTGCATTTTCTGATAAAAGTTACAAATTATTAACGGTAAAATCAGAGTTTGTGCTAAAGTCCACCATTAAAGTGACCAAATCTGTTTACTCTAATCTCAATAGGGCCTTTCGCACCACTTTAATTCCAGATCTAAAAGTACAGTAAAGTACTGGGATAATTTTGTGTAAACAATTTCCTAGTACCATTTAAAGAGTTGCATTCGCACTGACAGACGTACTAAGAAGTAAGCCAGTCAACAGCAATGTCACTTTTACGAAATGTTCAACGAGGGAAACAAAGAAGAATGCAGTAGAAGAAGTCGTAATGTAATTGTTGATACAATGTTTACACAGTATATGTTTATACAGCGTTTTAAATCACGGCAGGTGAGGGCGTTTTCGTGCATGTTTAGCCAAAACATTACACTTACACCACCGATAGTTTCTGGTACTTTTTTAGACCCTACTCTGAAGTAGGAGCTAACTTAGTTCCTCCAAATGGAGTTCCTGAAACTAAAATCATTCCTAGTTCCTGCGGTGCGAACACGCCAAAAAGTGGGTAGTTCCACAATTAGTTTGGGTCCCTATTCAAGAATTATTTGTGTCCCTGGACCACAGAACTAGTCATAAGCATTGATTTTTCAAAATTAAGATTCATACATCATAAATGAGATTTCCATTGATGTATGGTTTGTTGGGATAGGACAATTTTTGTCCAAGATACAACTATTTAAAAATCTGGACTCAGAGGGTGCAAAAAATCTAAATATTGAGAATTAATAATAAAAATGTGGATATAATTACAGTAGGAAATGTACAAAATTCTCCAAAAATCTCCATTAAACATGATCTTTATTTCAACTAATAATTTTTGGCATAAAAGAAAAATCAGTTATTTTAATTATAATAATTGCTTCAAAATTTCCCTGTGCTACTTAATACTGGTTTTGTGGTCCAGGGTCATAATAACGCAATAATTAACCCCCAAAGGAAAATCTCAAATCATAATTTCCTGACCTTTATAATGTTACAAACCCTTTTGTCTCTGAAACATAAAAGTAGAAGTTTATCAGAAGACAAAAAGGCATCATAAAAATTTTGATTATTCAAAAGTCACACTATCTTTGTGTTAAAAGCTAAAACTGAAATTGTAATAATCTGTAAAAATCTTGCTCTACAGCCATGGTCACCATTCACTTTCATTTTATGAAAAAGGGCAATCAGGAAATTCGGATGTATATTTGAACTTTTCAGTGAATTCCCTTATTTCTGAATGAATACCTGGAAAGTCTGAACATTTGAAAACAAAAAAAAATATATTTTTGAGGAACTTTGCATCTGAGTGGCCATGATCACTGTCTCTACAAGAACAAGAAAGCCCAAGAGAGATGCATCTGTGGGCACAAAATGTGCTTGACTGAACTGGTGTGATTTCTCAGAGAGTTAGGGATCTTCTGACATGTGTGAGTCACTCACTCCAGAGAGCCAATCTCACCCAGAGGACCCTTGAGGAGGTAAACATACGAGGATTTCCAACGGTCTAATCTTCTCTCTCTTTTCTATGAATCCATCCATCGCTATGACACATATGAGATAACAAATGCAGATAGCATGTTCACCCACCTCAGACGTGCAGTTTTGTACAGGCAGCAGCTGAAAATGTGATATTTACAGCAGCAACTGCCATTGAGATGAATGTGAATGCTAACGGATAGCTTTCTCCAAGTATTATAAGACCTCCTTGTGAGTAATGCATTCAACTTTGCATGCCATTTACGAAAAAATAGTATGCAGTATAGTGCACATACAGTGCAGTTTTCCATTTCAATCCACTTGTGAGTGAGCGTGTGTGTGTGTTGAATGAATGCATTAGAGTGAATGAGATGATCCATCCAGCTGTAGTGCTTTTATGTGTGTCGGTCTCTCAGAGAGCGCTGAAAATGAGTTTGACCTGCTCGTCTGCTCTTTGACCACTGTGTGTCCAGTCTGGCTTTCTTATGTTCAATTAATGTACACCCATCCGGCCGCTGACTCACTCTTTCTCTCTCCTGAGAGTCTCCATATTTGTCCTCTCACCCTCTCTGCTTTTGTTTATCTTGAGAGACGACCAAAAACAGAAGCAGGCCATCCTCCAGTCATCCGGCAGGGACTGGAGGTGGAATCAGAACATTAATCTGCATCTGTGTTGCGTGTCCACATCTCAGCCTGCCAACAAAAACATCCCCACACGTCTGACTGCCACATCCGTAAATCCAGGACCTGCTTTTAGCCTTCTGTCGTAGCATTCGAGGGATGGGAAACCAGACGCTGCGGCCCAAGATGAGAGCGAAAGGCGTGTTAGCGGAGCAGCAGGGGTTCTGGTAATCCGCGCGGGGCTGTAGGGAGGTGCTGTTCTCTCTCACACATGAAAAAAAGAAAAACGACCAGCTAATCCAGCGTAGCAAGACTCCAGAGGAAATGGAAGCTGATGGTATTAGCGCAGCCACAAGCACCTTTGATCCTGAGCGGAGTCTTCCACGCTAAATACGTGCTTTTCTTTTTCCAAGTCATATTTTTTCGGGCGAGAATCTTCTGCTCTGATCTGTTTCATCTCGTGTTACCTTGAATAATCGCCACTAAATGGTTTCTGGATTTGTAAACAACAAAAAAACAAAACATTTTCATGGATTGTCTTTTAGGCTATTATGATGGCAATCGTATTAGAATGGTTTTTGAGTACAGTTCTTTGAAGTGTATTATGCGTTTACACAATACTGTAGAAAAATGGTACACATACATTGCAACAGTAAACATCAAAGCACCATGGTCTTACCATTTCTGGATAACATTTCAGAATATCATGTTATGACTTCAAAATAATATTTATATGCTGGGATATTTGAAAACTGATGCTTTTGAACGTTAGCATCACACATATCCAGCTTCATGTCTATGGGTTTTCATAGATGATATGTTTGTTTGGTAGCTCACGGAGTACGGAGACATACTAACGAGGCGAGGAGCTCCAGTTCGAATCCTGTGTATAACTGCGGTTTGAAAAAAACAGTTCAAAGTTGAAGTGACACAGTAGCATCAACATATACGTAAATCAGTTTTGCATTTGTTAACATTATCCAGTACATTTGGGGTTAGATTTGGTGTAGGTCATATTTCCAACATGATAGAGCATTAAATTTTAGCCACAGTCCATGGATATTTCAATTCTGAACCGCCGCAATGCATGCCTCTATCAACGTAATAAAATGTGCTAGGGTTCATATGTTGAACCTGTGTTTTAGCGCCACTCAGTGGACATTTCTCTGAAAATGAAACGTGCAGTAGGGCACGTAAAAATGGTGTTGCACAAAAATTGCACAGAGGTACATATTTTACAGAGGTACAGGCTGATTTACTTTTATCTAAAAATAATACTTTGGACCACTGAGCAACAGTTCAGTTCTTTTTCTCCTTAGCCCATGTAAGATGCTTCTGATGTTGTTTCTGTTTCAGAAGAGGCTTGGCAGCCCTTTCCCTAAAGATGTCTGAGTGTGGTGAATCTTTAGTCCACTCCTTGTGAAGCTCTAACGTGTTTGAATCTGCTTTACTTAATTCTTAACCTTGCTCACTCTGCAAACAGTCAGCCCTTTCAGCAATGACCTTCTGTCACTAACCCTCTTTGTGGAGGGTGTCAATGATTGTCTTCTGGACCATCGCCAAGTCTTCCTTATTATTGTGGTTTCAAAGAAGAGATAGCCATAATTTCTACGGTAGGATAGTCATTTAATGAAACTAAAATGTTTTGAGATGGATTTTTGAATTTCATGAGCTGTATATTTATTTAATTATTTTTTTTTTTTTTACTTTTAATGAATCTAGAATATATGAAAGTTTGACTTTAAAATAAGTTACAAGAAAAATAAACTTTTTCCTGATAATTAATTTGTAATAACTAATTAATAACTAATTTTTTGAGATTTACCTCACTCAATAACTTGGTATGTAATACAAGTGTATGTGCTTTCCCATCACCAGTGAAAAACATACTTTTAATACAAAGCAGAAGCGTGTGAATTGGAATGCCGCCTCAATCTATGAAAAGTGGCAAAATGCCCCCCAAAAGGTTTAAACCGAATGCTGTTCAATGGTTTAATCTCACTGTAACACATTAAAGTTCTAAGTGTGTTATACTGCCTGACACAGCAGCTTAGCTAGAGAAACTCTGCTGCTGAGTTCAAAGCTCAAACAACTGTAGTTATCTTCTGTATGGATACCTGCTATTGCCTAACGAAACTTTGATAAGTGTCTGGGTATGGTTTTGCATGGATATCACGTTACTTATGAAGACATATTACTTTTCCTATCCTTAAAAGCACACAACTGTGATATTTATCTGAGCGTATGTACACACATCCCTTAACGCTCACAGTGGGAAACGTCACTTTGATCAAAGTCCCTGCCACGGCTTGGTGTGTAACACTTCTAAACCCTTACAAATATCAGGACTGTCAGCTAACATGTTTGCAGAAGCACACGAGAATTAGTTAGAGACGGCGTCAAGATGAATTGCTCAGGGTGGCAACTGGAATTTTGGAGAACACATTTGTGACTAAAAATGTGTAAAAATTCTGTCATCACTTATGGTGCATTATGTTCATTATGTGAAGTGCATTATGAAAGGTTTTCCTTCAAACATTAGAAACTTAAATTTGGACTCAGCATTTTGTTAGGGCAGCAGATATAATGAAAGGTACTTTGTGACTTCAGACAATTTTCTTTTGGGAGATTAGAATAGAGTTTTGGAAATTTAGCACCCAATAGCACCCTAATAAAAACTATAAAATCAAAGTGGGGAAAGGCAAATAAAGCCTTTTTGGAGACCCAAGACGAGTAGACAAGTTTCAGCAGTGAGGATAGCATCAATTTTTCTAATGGACTTATAAGCAAATTAAAAGGAATTCAGTAAGTGCTGCGGCTGAAAAGATATACCTTTTAATGAGCCTGTCAAAGCATTTAGAAGGGATGTTAATGCAATAAGGCATTGCATTACCTGACAGTTGAGGTTTTCCTCAACAGTTTTTCTGTATGCTGATCAATGCATGATAAACTAAAGATGGAAACATCACCTGGAATGAAGTATATTAAATAATTGTATAACAACTGAGAAGATAAAACATTGTGTCATAAAAAAAACAAAACAAGAATAAATATAATTTGCATTTTGTTTTGTTTCAGTTGAAGCAAAGGAATTTTATTTTTATCCCCCCATTTTGTTTAGTGTTCCAATTCTGTGAAAATATGCATTTTCAGCAAATTTCTGCATCTATATGATCCCTTTCTTTCTGCGTTTGAGTTATTTGATAGTATCACCAGTAATTTTTAAGTAAGAATAAAATAGTAAACAGTTTTCAGTGTCCTCATAGAAGGGGAAATCATGCTCATTTTCAAACTGTTATTCTTAGCAAAATATTACATGTGATTTATTTCACCATGCTCAAAATCAAGGACTTTTGGCATTTATTTTTGGGTTATGGACTGCTCTAAAGCAGGAATAAACTGCCTTGGGCCTGCCATTGTCAAGAACACCCACATTTACATATAAATTGGGAAACTGAGTGAGCAAGAGTAGAGAAAATCAGAGAGATAGAAACAGAGAAGGGGAGAAAAAAGAGAAAAATCTAACGATATGTTGACAGTGTGTGGTCTTTAGTGAGCGTAAGAGTGCCGCTTGTGAGTGTAAAGAACGACACTTTAATATCTCATGATTTCTGGGTTGCAGCTAAAGGCCTCTCCTGTCATCTGCCTGTATATGTGAGCATAAATTCTTTATGATAGTGGTAACCCTGAGACGACGCAAGTTTTCTTCAAGTGGTAAAAATATTTAAACAATTGTTATTTAAGACTCAACTGAAAATACAGTTGGTATACAGTATGCTTAATTTTGAATTCACATACATTTTGCATTCATATTCACCTGGGTGAGTATATATTCAAGGGTTAACTTAGTACTGATAGATAGGATAATTAGCTCCTGTCGGTAGATGCACAACTTTCCTATTGACAGCCATTTAAACAATATATTTAATGCAAATAAAAAATAGCAAACACACAGGACAGACAAAATTGCATTATATTGTCAAACATAATGCACATGAGAAGGAATAGCTCTCTCCAGATATATTAGACATCACTGGTTTACACCTAGAATGAATCAAAAGCACAACAAATTGTCAACATTGTGCGCTCATTCATATATGAAAAGAATATAAAAAGCACTTTATGGTCATGCTTTCATGCAACTCCACAAGCCCAAAATACAAATGCACTACAGCATTTAAAAATATACTTTAAGGGATTTGTACTTCTTGAACTCTTCCAGTTTGTTTACTCTGTTTACTCAGGTGTGTAAAACTCTTTCAAAGTTCTGTGGCAGAGTTCACTGTTCCCGTTAAAGTCCTTGAAGAGCACGACAAAAGCGACCTTAATCAGTCATTGTTTTCAGTCCAGGTGAAAAACAACACAGCGGCTGTGGATTGTGTCCCCTGGTGGCGAGGCTTTGATGGGCTGGAGCAGATTAAAGCCAGTGCAGTAATATGGACACATTAAGGGTAAATTGATTTTGCTTGGAATAAAAGGTCAGGATAAGTGGTTTTGTGAGAGACTGGCCTTTCTCTTCATTAGCTTTCAGTCCCTCGTCTAACAAGTTTAGGCATCACACACTCTTTGGTCACCCAACCAACAGGAAACAGGCCTCAGGGAAGCAGCTTTTCTCAAATGTCACTCTTATAATGTCAAATCATAGATTATGTGTCAAAAGCACAAAGCCTCTTGTGTCAACTGACAAAGACGGTGAATTAGGCATCAGAAATAAATCACAAGTCTCATGGGGGAGTTTTATTGCTCTAAATTAAAAATTGTCTATAAGGCTGGAAGCGAGAAAAAGACTTCAGATATTCTGACAACATTGCAGAGCTCATATGCTGGCCCGTTTGGTCTTAGACATTGCAGAAAATAAAGTCTTAGTTATGACATATAAAGTCACAGTGCGGGAAAATACTAAAAACTGTAATAATAACTAAAAATATGAGAAACAAAGTTGTAATTATCAAAAAAAAAAAGTGAAATATAAACTATAATTGTGAAATACAAGGTAAAAAATAATGAGAAATAGCAGTTTTCTGAAGTGGAAATATCAATGTTACATATCCCTGATCGCAACATAGTGTTGGCCCATATCTGGCCTGTGTGCAATCGATGCAGGCCAGATTTGAACCGGATCTGGGCCATATCTGCTTGCTGTCTGGGATTCTAATGGGTTCACGGTGCTGTAATCTACATATACTGTAAATCCAGATCAGTGCTCATTTTCAGTCATGTTTTATTAACAGGATAAGTGGATAAACACTAGGATTATTACATGCAGGTGGATTGGAGATTTTGCATTAGACTGCTGTGACAGAACATGTGGCTATATTAATATTTTAATATCTCTCCACCTCCTTATCACATGTAACACCAAATTGTTTTGACATGCCAAGTTAAAAGATGTATGAAAAATGTCTAAAGGTCCTGTATGTGACTAGCTAATACACGCACTACCGCAAAGAACATGATGAAATATTATACCAAAAACACAAAGAAAAAAGATACATTTCCATGATGCAACTGACATATTAGGTTTATGCATGAAACATCACAAAATTATAGACCTGTCTGCATGTGTGAGCTTCCACGTATATGCCTGTCTCATATTTATGTCAACCTGATTAATATTCCATCTTTAAGGGCCTTCTCTTGGAAATTAACTTTTCCGCTGTGCCTCTGAGAGGAGATTGGATGTTTAATAAACTGTCTCAACATTTCACAATCACTGAACACATCAGATCGGATGTGCACTAAAGCACTTAAAAAAAAAAAAAAAGCAAAACCCTGAACATCAGGTCCCGCTGCATCCCATATGTGAAGTGGATGCAGTTGCCATGACAACAGCACACAGCTCTATGATGATTCAGTGATCTTTTGCCTAAATGACCCTGATTAGGGTCCTCTAGTCTTCTAGAGTAGTTCAGTATCAGTCAGAGGACACACAGCAGCGTAGGAGGGAAAGCACAGTTGTGTAATGACGCCCACCGTGGTTCAGAGAGATGTACGGGCATATTAACCCTTAAATGGGTTTGTGTCCTGGGGAATATCTGAGAGGCTGAAGGAAGGGATAATGAGAGAATGGATGTCATTTTAGTATTAAATACTGACAAGCGGGGTCCCAAAATAACTTGATAGCAATGAAATATTCACATTTCTCATACAAAATGTCTGTATCTCAGAGAAGATGTAACTACAAAAAAATAAGCATTGTTAAGCATTGCATAAAGAAATGCAGCAAATCATCACATCAGAATGAATTCTGAAGGATCATGTGACACTGAAGGGTGGAGTAATAATGCTGAAAATTCAGCTTTGCAATATTCACAAAAAACTAAAGTTAGAATTTCAGAGAGGACAAAGCCAATATAGAGCGAAACATACTTATTTTTAAAAGAGACCTCCAGGTTTTATGACCTGTGTTTAATAAAGTAGTCCAATATCAATTCCACAGGAAAGTTTTTTTATTTTACATGTCTGTTTGTTGGCTGGTTGGGTAAAACATGGCATTAGCATTAGCATGTCTAAAATAGCAATTAAAAATTTTACTATGGTACATCTTGTAAGGAAAACTCAAATTTAAAATTTAAAATATAATTGAATTACTGTCTTAATAAGCCATTTAAAACTTTTTTTCTTGAATTAAATTAATATTTCTCTGATTTATTATAAACTTGGATTTCCTACAAACTAAAACTTGAATCAGAAGACAATGCTTACTTGATTACTGCTCCTAAAAGCATAAAATAAATCACTCCAGCCTTTCTCTTTGTTCTCCAGTCGACTGTCCTGTAGGTTCAGTTGCTACTGTATGTGGCAATAGAGCATTTTTTCCCCACTGTACTACAGAGTTGTTGTTCCTGTAAATATATGCCAGATAAAGTTGATTAACAAGATTTTATAACTGATTAAAAATCAATCAATCAATAAGAAAGAAACAAGCTATACAGACTGTCCATTATGGTATAGTATAGTAGCACAAGGATTTTCAAACTTTTTGTCAGCTGAATCCCTTTGGTGTAAAATATTTATGTTATATTTCAATAATGTAACACCACGTTCACATTCACGCTTCTCCTGTGTGGTTTAAGGGTCACATGCCAAGCAGGTAAACCAATAAAATATTTGACATTTTTTAGTAAATGTTTTAGGGATAATGGATAAATTGGGACCTTTAACAGAATCAAATGCACAAACACAAAGCCTGTCTAAAGAGCAAAACCAGAGGGTGCTCTTAGCAGCTTTATGGGTGACTCATTTCCAACTGCACTTCAGCATGTTTAAGAGCACTTTTCAGCTGCTCGAGAAAGATTTGACAGATGAAATTGATTCCACCTTGGCTCAATCATCGTGAGTGGCAGAAACAGGATATTGTATCTTTAACGGATCATTAATTCCTCAAAGGCAAGCATTTGGCTCAGCGCTGTATATTTACAATGGCAATAGTCCAAAATAAAATGTCATAAATAAATTGCATCATGTCAGTCAGGGATACTCTGAATAGAAAGGTATCAATAGTGGTTTTTAGAAACATTCTCAGTGGGACTGAGGCAGCTACAGAGTTTCAGCAGGAGAGTGACATTTTTATTAGGTTTTATTCATCATCTGACTCGAGCGCAGAGTGTGAATTCATCAGCGTATTATACATACATATGGAAATTATTCCACTTGAGATGCTAAACCTCTTTTTCCCCCCACAGTAATGTCAAATCTGTGATTGGTATGGTGAAAGAGGACTGGTGCGTATAGTTATGTTATTAATTCCCCATTTAACATGAACTCACTGAATTTAAAGAAGAAAAGAGAAGTTTCCAGAAAGATAGATTGAGAGTACTGCTTTGAAGGGGACATGAAAAGGTGCGTCTGCGGACATCTGGTGATCCGATGACTCTGGTACCGGAGGGACTCTGGCGAACTCTGTTTACAACTCGATGAGCTCTAAAAAAAACTCAAGGTTCTCCAGCACACACGCAATTCCCAGTGCATTTCAAAACACAACACAAGTACATATTACTGAGTTCTGGTCTTAACAGCCACTCCATGTCAATCTACACATTTCGATCCTTTTTAGATGTCTGTAAATGACAGAAAATCTTTGCATGACAAATGGTAGAACCACAACCAAGACCCCGTTTACACCTGAGATTAAAATCCGTCAAACAACTGTCAATCATTCACTACACTAAGACATGAACTTACTGTAGATGGCATGTGGCTTTAAATGAAAATAGGGGTTCAATATTAATATTAATAAATAATTCAAATATAACAATTTTGTATTTAAACATTTTGGAATAAAAAATAAATAAATAAATAAAATAAAAGCTTTGTATATTCTATTTAGTAAAATCCTGACAAAAGGACAGTTTTAGCAAAAACAAAGCAGCATGACTGTTTCTGATGTTTCTTGAGGAGCAAATCAGCATATTAGAATAACTAAAAAAGGATCATCTGACACTGAAGACTAGAGTAAGGATGCTGAAAATTCAGCTTTGTCATCACAGGAAAGGAATAAATTGCTTTTTAAAATATGTTAAAATAATAATAAAAAACGTACCTCTGTGCACATTTGGTGCGACACCGTTTACCTTTTACTTACCTTTTTCATTTTACCACTTTTTCTAAAAGTTAATACTCTATCGTGTTGGAAATATGCCCTACACCAAATCCAAGCCTAAAGCTACCCGATAGTGTTAATGCAAAACTGAGATAAAAACACATTTGCTGATGTGACCGTGCCACACAGTAGTTACACAGGATTCGAACCGGAGCACCTCGCCTCTTAAGTATGTCTTCGTACTCCGTGAGCTACTGAATAAACCTACCGTCTATGAAAACACATAGATATGAAGCTGGATATGTGTAATGGTGATGTTCAAAAGCATCAGTTTTCAAATATCCCAGCATATTTATATTGTTTTGAAGTCATAACATGATATTCTTCAAGTAATTGTGCAAAAATTTCACTGTATTAATCAAAACTCTGTAAATTTGTGTGAAAAGGAATAAAGACTGAGTTTTACTGCCTCTAGTGTTCATTTCTTTTGGAAACGGCAGTGATATATACTTATTGGTATGTATTTCATGTCTCGTTAAAAAAGTTCACCAAGGTACATTTATGCCATGAGACCAGATACCCTTCAAAAACCCACTTTCATACTGAACATGTAACGCAACCTCAAAAGGATCTAGTATGAAAACATTTGTCGACTTTCAAAACAATAAACCCAACAAACAAATATTACTGACCCCAAACTTCTAAATCGTAGCAATTTTAGTCTTCTTTTCTCAATTCTGCCAAATGCATAAATGTAACTAAAAGTAAAATAATGGGTATATAAATGTACAAGTCTTCACAGGTTAACTTTAATATGACTAAAATTAACAATTAGCAAGAGATCATGTGTAGCAACTTTCTTGACAAAGAGAAAAACCTGCAAGGTGGAAAATCCTCTTTAAAAAGTACACTCATAAAGAACCCATCTGTCTCTGCTCAGCCCACTTGATGGAAGTGTCATTAACACAAGTCCAGGAACAGTAATAAATATGGCTATACACACATGTTCAATAGTTTGTGCAAGTAGTTGGGACAACCCCATCTGTGATCTCACCATACATTTAATTCACCACCTGTAGGGTTGGAGGCCTCCGCCATGATGATGAAGAATAGAAGGGTATGTTTAAATCTGTTCTTTCATTGTGAGGAATCCCATAATCCCACTGGCGTGATTCAGCAGCAGGAGACGTCTGGATTCAGATGAGCGTTCCCAGATCCAGATCGGAGCTCTTGCCAGACCTGCTGATAAACCTCCTGCATCATCTCCGTATGTGTGATCATCCAGGTCCTTCTGTAGGAAAGAAAATCACAAATGAGTTCACTTCAATAGCTTGACAATGTTTGCATATTAAAGCACTCTACTAGAGTTTTAGATAAGATAATATCACAAATGGTGTTTGGATTTGGCCTGATGTCAAAAGCTGCAATAAAAGTCTGAGATTTCAATATAAATGCAAACATTTGTCAACAAATTCTTACACAATCTCCTTGAGCTATGTTGTCTACTATAGTTTTATAGCTCTATACTCTAAGGCCTTGTTTACATCTGGTATTAAGATCCATCTCAGTTGTTCTGATCATTCAGCCAAAACTACTTGTTAACACCTGGCAGGAACATGCATCTCAAATGCATCTCAAATGTGTCTAATGTGACCACTTGTGAGTGGATTTCTAGGGAAGGCTCTTATGATTTTGTGACTTTACTAGCCCAATCTCACGGCAATTCATACATATTTTACGAGGCAGCTTATTCGTACAAATTCGTACAACCTCACTTGTACAAATTTATTTAGCAGTTTTTTGCTAAATAGTATGTATTTTACCAGTTGCACAATTCGTATGAATTTGTACGAATGACCTACACCTAGCCCTGTTCCTAAATCTACCTTATACTGACACTTAAGAGACAATAAGATGCCTTTTTCTAAGTAGAATGATTTTCTGTATAAAGCATTTATAAATCATTTGTTTAAAAAGATCAGCCATGGAACTGAATCCAATAATGTATTCAGGAAATCTTATGCAAATTATTTAGATAAAAATCTGTTTTGCTTGGGTTTGATTATTTTAAATCCAATGACACTCCAATTACGTATATATATAAGAACTCCATTAAGTCTCCTAAACTCTGAAAAGAGCAATGTCTGAGCAACAAAACTTTCCTCAGGGTAAAGCCTCTACAAGCAATCCACTTCTGTTTTTAATAGAGTGAAGCATTTTGAAATATCGCCACAGAAACTCTTGAAATTGATGAATCCAAACACTAATCTGAAGTTAGATAAAGTTTTTAATAACTTTGCCAGCTAATAACATTTAATCGATATACTCTCTAATGAGTTGGATGCTTATTGTAGTTGGAGCCATAATTCAGAAGCAGGATGTGTTTTGAGTGAAAGAGTCTCTTCTCCAGCTTGAATTATGGGCTGAGCGTTTGACAGCTTTGGGTGCAAGAGGCTCATTAGCTTCCCGCCTGACTAATAAACCCAACGCAGAACAAATGCAATATTAATACTGCCAGTCTATTCTCTCCCTATCATTTACATACACTCCTGGAAGTGTTCACCGCACCTCCGCAAATTATTAATGCACCGATTCGGCAGCTCTCTGTGGACACAGGACTTTAATGACTTGCTCTGTGCTTTGGTGGATTTGAACCGAGACAAACCGTGTCTCAGAAGATGATCTTCATGGAACTCTCTGCGTTTAGTTGGAGGGATTATATAGGGAAGCTGTCGGTCTCTGCTGGAGAAATAAGAGGAGTTTATGAGCAGGTATGAGTGAGAACAGAAAGATCAACAGGCACAGAGAGCCATGGCAACTATACTTTTGTCTAAGGCATTATGGGATGTTGATTATTTCTACTAGTTTGTTTACTGCAGTTGATTCTTGCACCCTTAGTTCACAATTACAATGAATAAGGGTCCTATCTAGCGAAATGATCGGTCATTTAAAAAAATAAATAAAAATGCATTTTTGCTTTATAAACACAAATACTCACCTTGCTCTAATCTGCGATTTATGTAATGTACATAAGTCACGCTTGACATAGGTGGAAGAACAGAGTCAGTGTTCACAAATGTGGAGGAGGAAGACTGTTCAAAAGGCAGAACAGCAAGGTGAGCATTTGTGTTTATAAAGCATATATATATATATATATATATATATATATATAATGACCGATCGTTTCGCTAGATAGGGCCCTTATTCATCGTCTGGTATCCCTTTGAAGCTGTACTGAAACTGTAATTTTGACCTTCAACCGTCTGAAGTCCATTCAAGTGCACTGTGTGGATTTAAATTCTGGAATGTTTTCATTTTTCATCAAAAACCTAAATTTCTTTTCGACTGAAGAAAGAAATACGTAAACATCTTGAATGACATGGGGGTGAGTAAATGATCAGGCGATTTTAATATGAAAGTGAACTAATCCTTTAAATACAGTGTAAGATACTATTCCAGAATTATCCTCTTCCAGTCAACTAATGAATGCAACAACTTCTGTTTTTTGGAAATGACCCATAGGATAAAACTGTGCCACAAACTAAAGCAATTTTCTAACACACTATTCCACTGGCATTATTACACATGCATAATCATTGTTTTAAAGTGCTTTACACCATGAGGATGCTACAAAATGTAAACATCTCACCTCTGTGTTCAGTGGCCATTTCATGTGGCTCACGTGACTTTGTAGTAATTGTGAATTACTAAATGCAGTTTTACGAATATTATGATAGAAGCATGTTGATAATGAGCTAGCCTGGCTGGGCTGTAACATGCAACAGTAGTGCCAACTACCGTTTATACCATGGTGCATCCACAGCAATTAAAAAATACAGTCTACTGCGCAAACTGTATGGCAAATGAGTGCATCTATTGTAAACAGCTTAAATAATTACAATGGGAGTAATTTAGTCTCTGTCTAATGTAAACAGTTTAATTGCAAGTTGTTTCGCTCTTTTTTGCCATGCAAAGTCACATCTTGGCATATAGAATTCATCTTTTGTTCAGTCCTTTTTTGTTTCCAGGATTCTTTGATGAAAAGAGTATTCAAAAGTACAGTATTTTTTGATACAGAAATATTTAGTGACATTGTAAATAACTATACCTTTACATCTTTATTATTGTCTTTGCTGAATAAAAGTCTTTTCAAACTTCAAACATTCGTTTTTTTTTTTTTTTTTTTTTAAACAATAGTTTTGACTGTGGATCATCAAACCAATTTATACCGTTTTTTTTTTTTTTTTTTTTTTTTGTGGTTTGAGTTTAATGTAAATTGTGTTAAATCTAACTGAATCCATCAAATTCCTGATAACTCACATGAAATACTGGATTGTGGGTCCCACTTTATATTAAGTGGCTTTATAATGTGTACTTATATTTAAATTAATAATCTGATACAGTGCACTCATTGTGTACGTATATATTTTTTACACATTGTACTTATATTTTAAACCTACATATAATTACATCTGTAATTACATTTAGAATTACACTGTTGACCCATACCTTAAATCGTAACTCACTCTTAAGCATACCCAAACCTAACCCATATCCCACCATAGCAGCAAAAGTATTTTGTAATAAAATATGAACACAATAAGTAAATTTCACTTATTTTTTGATGTAAGTACATAGTAGTTAAGGTCACCTAATATAAAATGTGACCATACTGTGAAACAAAAGTAACTACATTAATACTGTACATGTAATACATTTCTAAGTTGAATTTCCAACCAAAACAGGTCATGATGTACACTGATTAAATTATCATACTGCACCATATGTTTTCATCACACCAAAGAGAACACATTTTCCACTTGTTTCAGCATTATAAAATAATTATTATATAAAATAAGTGTGTTCGGCCCTTGAGGTTGAGGCCGTTTTGTTGCCCCTAAGCCTTCCAAAGTATAGCCCAGCTCGGGCTGTTTTTTAAAAAGCCTCCAAAATCATTACAACAGTACAGTGTCATCTAATCAGTCAGCCAGATCCCAGGATTCTGATATAATAACATTAATAAAAAATACAATCTTCTTCATATTCCAAGCATCTTTTTTGTCTTTTGCCCAAGGACTCAAATAATTACCAAGGGGCTACAGCGGGCAGCCATCTCGCATATCAGCTCTGATTGTAAATATTTCATTACAGGAAGACGTGTAGAGTGCTTTAGGCTAACTCATGAAGTGACAGGCCCAGTGAGGCCACACCATCAATAAAAGCTGAAATTTTTATTATGAACGCACAGTGATGTGGCGCAAGGGACCGTGGGTTTGACAGACTCTGGAGGTCCAGATAATACTGTAAAACATGATTAACGCCTTATCCGCAAAGACTTCATGGGAAGAAAAAATATTTTAGAGTTAGAAATGCAATTTTTTGAATACAGTTCCTATTTATGCTGTAACGAAGGTACCGAGGGCCGTGTGGGATCCAAATGCAAAGGCTTTATTCAAAAAAACGTAGTCAACAGGCAGGGTAAAACACCAGCAAAACAGAACAATCCAGGCAAGGCAAAAGAGTATATCAGATAGCAAAGCAAGGGTCAGGGCATCCAGCAAAACACTCAAAAACTGGAAAACAGTCCAAGGTCAAAACACACTGAAACAAGGGAACAAGAAAACAAGGAATAGGCTAAACAATAATCAGCATAAGAGAGAGGGTGAAGGCTTCTTTTACGCTAGACAGAGGGGAACACAAGACAGAACCAACCAATGAGAATGAGATACATGAAACTAGGGAACCAATCGGAACATGACACATGCAATCAATGGACCAATGGGGACATAACACACAGACAGGGGTGACACACATAACAGTCCAGGGTGGAGTGCCCTCTGGAGGAGCTTGAGGGCACTCTGGCTGGTGATCGTGACACATGCATATGTATGCGTACTTAAATAGTGAAATCAAAATAAAACCAAACCAGCATGTATGGTACAAATTAGGCTTAAAAACACCATGGTTATATTGAAGTACTTTTCGTAAAGACTATTATAAAAGTTGCATTGTTCTTTTTAAATGCTCCATACTTCCTTGTGTTTAAGACATGTTACCTAGTAATCGTTTCTGAAACATCAATAACCCATTACTTGAAAGCAGTCGAATATCCTTTGAAAAAGTCCTGTTGAACCAAATAAGAGGAAATTTTGTATTCTACTGCTCTTATGCAAACTGTATGTATAATTAAAAGCTCCTGAAAGCAGGTCTTGCTGTCTCTCGTTAATCAATTAAAAGCAAATTAGTGTCTGTACTTAATGAATCCCTGCCACTGAAATGTGGTAGGTGTTGAAAAATATAATAAATAAGAATGGGTAAGTAATAGAAGAAGTGTGAGGTGAGAAGAAAAGAAGGGAAAAAATTAGATGCAGAGTGTCTGTCTACTGATGTGTCAAAGAGAGAGATTCCTATTATATTCTATTTCCATTAGTTTGTAAGTGGTGCTTGCTAGGGCACAATAAATGGGCAACTTAAAAATTAATCATAAGGATTACATTTAGGGATCAGAATATCATAGAAATCTTGGAGTAGGCTCTTTTGACTCAGGTCAATAAGCAAATAATTCTAGCTATGTCCACATTAATATGAATGCATTTTAAAAATGAATCCTTTATCACTGTTTAGGCCTTTGTTCAGTGTTTTTTTGTGTGTGAAAATTTAGCTTTTTTTTATGCTTTCCCAAGTAAGTACATTTGAAGCTATGTTCAGAGCCAGTTGTAAATTCTCAAAGAACTGGCCGAGGTGAAGCTGCTTATCACTATATTGCACTCCTGGAAAAAGTTCTCAGCCAATCAGAATTTGTTTCTGTTGTATATAACTTTATACTTCAAGCGTGTTGCATTGTCAACAATCATGCCAATAAAGCTTTGTAGTCTGAGACAAAGTGACAGATAAGCAGAAAAGCAGTGAGACAGAAATGGTCTTAGACCCATACTGTATTTCCAGTTTCTTTTGATTCAAAGTGAGTATGTTTTTATTCAGCACCATCTGTACTGTTCCACAGATCATTGTCTTACCCTCCCCCGTCTCTCTCTTTCTCTGTGCTGAGATATCATTGATATTGAAGGCCAGATGAGACCATGAACCAGTCTAAGGTACAGTCAATGGTGCTTGTTGTATCACAGGAAATTAGCTGTGCAGGAGATTTGTCCTATAGCAGATGAGAGAAAGACAGAAAATTACAAGCATGATTGACAGACAAACAAGAATGAAAGACAGCTGCTGTCTGTCCTATTCCTGTTTGACCACCTCACCTCCTCTTTTGCTTTCTGTAACAAATGCATTGTGCCTGCATCATCTCTCTTACTGAATCATTTGCATTTTCATTCCTCAGAAATATAACGGATGGCAATTTCAGGTAAAGGTCACAATAAAATCAACCTGCTGTATCTCCACATATCAGTGTCTTCCAGGATAAATGCCCCTCGCTCTGCTGCCTGCAACCATTGCATTCGGGGTCCATGCTAACAAGGCAAACCTTAACCCCTTGGTTGCTGCACTGTGTTTCACTTCAGGGATTTCTGGTTATGTTTAGGTTAGGATGCTGACTATGAAGACAGTAGATAACGAGACAGCGCACTTGGTTCTGGAACAGAAACATGGTTTCAGTAGCTGGTGAGTGATTGAGATGAAGGACCAGCTCTGCAATACACTGTGTGTGTGTGTGTGAAAATGGTATTCAGTCTTCAATCTCTGAGTGACAGCTGCTGTGCAGAAAGACAAGCCAGAGCTGATGCTGTTGGAGCCATGACACTGGGAAATAGCAATGGTGTGCTGTTGAGAAATGAGAGATATTTGCATGAAATATTTGCAGTATTTGAAAGAACATCAATTACAAATATTGCAAATTTCATATTGTATATTTTATACCTATGCATATAAAGAAAAAATAAAAATTGTCATATTTAAAACACAAAAAGCACAAAATAAACATGAATGAATATCAGCAAATATTTTATTTAAAGCATAAAAAGTCATCATTACACAAGTCCATTGGAGTTAATCTACTCTCCTGTCTAATTTGCTTGTCAGACAAAATGCCGTATTTAGTGTTATGGTTAGTCAAATCTCCTGTCATCCTGTCCCCTATGCTTCCTACGAAAGGTCAATTTGAGACTACTTTTGCCCTCATTTCATGTTAAATGCAACTGTACCACTTATCCTATTTCACTGAGCTCTTCTTAGTGCATTGCCAGTTCCTTTGAGATCATATGACATCTATAAGAGTTGAAGCAGATTGTTTGTAGGCTACATCAAAAAAGCAGCTGAGACTGGAAATGAAAGAACGGCTTTCATTTAAATTGCCTTTCTGCTCCTTGTCTCTCCATCCGTTTGTCTCTCAATGTGTGAAACACTCCAGCTTTTGAAAATCAGGTTTTTGGTGCACAGTAATTGTTCGGACTGGTTAGCTGTATGAAAATAAGCGATCAGTTTTGTATCTTTGATTTGGTGGCAGCCGCGGTAATACACGTTCATTTGCGCTCATCTTCGAAGTGACAATAGAGGAAATTGTTGAACAGATTGATGTCAACAGGGGACACATTTTTTAAAAAAAACCAACAAACCACAGGAAGATGTGCCAAATCAATTCAGAAATATTGCTTCATTTCATTCCCTCGCTTGTCAGAGTCTCACACCTTGTTTTTATGACTGATTTACATGACTCTTGCATCATTGACGCACGGCGGGCGCGCACTGAATGCGATGCTGATAATAATCGAGCCAATGGCCTGTGAATGACAATAGCAAAAGATGGACTGTGATCAGAGAGATTTTCCCTGTTTGTTATGGAATCCGTGCACCGTAGGCTGATTTTCAAACGGCATACTGCGGGCTCCATCTGCCAGAGAGACTAAAGGACTGGCACCATTTTCGTTCTCTGGTTGGGCTGTTAACTTGTCACGGGCAAAGCTGTCTCACAGAAACAAGAGGACGAAACGGGAGAAAAAGCAGCATCCAACAGTGTTAAAAGCAATTACAGGTGGAGGAGATCTCAGAAAAGGGCACCTGAGATGATAACAGTTTAGTTTATACTACGTTTGATGTGCGTGTGTGGGATTGCGTGTTAATTTAAAGCTTTCTGATGGCTTGTTCTTCCAGCAGGGTTCACAGTGTTTAGATGATGTTCCCACGCTAAGTGCTTGCATATTAATGTTGGGTATAAAAGTGCAGGAGAATTGAGGAAGATGTCAGAGCCACATTGAAGGCCTTGTGTAAAGGAAGCTGTGGAAAAATGCTAAATCCTTCAGGTGGGTGAGAAATTAGCTGATACCTTGAATGCATTCATTACATTTTAGCTTATGGAGTTGTGTGTGTTTTCATTATGGATGTGTGGGAGAATATAAATGCATTCATGTGCTTTCAAAAAAAGGCCTGAAACTACTCAGCTTGAACACATCCAGCTTCACCAGCACAATTGCAAATGTCATTGCGTTCCAAAATGTGTTAGGTACAAATAAACATAGCCTTCTCAGCATCAGCATTATTGAGTAAACTGTCTTCTTGTAAAGTCACTTCTTGCTTTTAAAGACAACTACTGACATGACACAATAACAGGTTTCATCTGGGTTATTGGCACAGACATTTAAAGATAACTCTGTCACCACCTTGGGGATAGTCACCAGCCCATGACATTACTGAATATTTAATATAGTGCTACAGGGATGACATATTTTTGCTGCATATTTTTGTAGGCCAATAAAACTAGCAAATTTGTGTTTTGTTTTTAGCACTGGAGTAACAATGCTGAAAATTCAGCTTTGCCATCACAGGAATACATTACATTTTAAAATCTATTAAAATAATAAACAGTTATTTTTCCTTGTAAAATTTTAGCTTTTACCGTTTTTAATGTATTTTTGATCAAATAAATGCAGTCTAGGTGAGTGTAAGTAAAAAAAAGTCTAACTAGTTCCAAACTTTTAAAGGGGTCATATGATGCGATTACAAGTTTTCCTTTCTCTTTGGAGTGTTACAAACTGTTAGTGCATAGATAAGATCCATAAAGTTGCAAAGGCTTAAGTTTCAAAACCAAAGAGAGTCATGGTGTGGGTTTATTTTCATAACACTGCTCAAATGTTTACGCAAAGAAAGATGGTGGAACTATAATTCTCGCTGTAGTATTTTTGCCGGCGCAATGTTCTGGATGCGTTGTTTGTCGTTGTGAAAGTAAAACTACATTGGACACAACTAGAAATCAGTGGTCAAAGTTGTTTTCACAACACTGTTCCAGAACAGTTTAACACAAATATTAGAGTGTGTTCAGCACATTTACAGAGGACTGATTCATTAACCTGCAGCCTATGCTGGCTGTGCGCAGAGACTATAAAGTGAGGCAATTCCAACTCTGCAAGAACAGTCTGGCGCTTCTGACTCACGGTCTTCAAGTAAGTTATGTTTTCTTATTAAAAGAGCCTGTTACTTACTATTCAAACGTGAGTTTTGAGCAGTGAAGGGTAGTGCTTGTTGTTTGTCGTTTCTCAGATCACAAATGCAGATGTTTTTATGTTTGCGAAGCACAATGCAATGCGACATGTAAAAAGACAGAACTAAGTCATTAAAATCAGTAATTAGGTATGTCACTAGATGCAACAAATGCCACCTCTGTAATGGCTTTTATTGTTTTTGTGTCATAGCGCCATGACACAGCATCATGTTATGGTGAGGGGCTTAAGAAACCCATCACATGCTTAAGGGAATTCGGCCAATCAAACCTAAACCCACATAAACACACAAACAAAAAAAAGAAAAAAAAAAAAAAAAGAAAAGAAAGAAATAGAGTTAGTGAAGTATTCTGTGGATGCATTTTTGTACAGACCGTGATTCTGTCCTAAAGGAGAGAATGACAGACAGAAAAAGTGAAGACTAGAGAAATAAAGTCATAAAGAGAGAGGGAGGTGTGAGAGATCTGGCTGTTGTTCAAGAAATATTACAGTTTAAGAGTGTTGACTCATTTACATCAGAACAAAACAGACAGCAGCTTGACAGCAAGAAAGGGACATCTGCCCTCATATGTAGACTGATATTTCCCTCTGCGAGCACAGACTTCAGTCAGACAGAAATGAGGTTCTGTTTTCATGTGCCTCAGTAGGGGTGGAGGAGTTTTCATCCAACAGAAGTGTGATTATGTCACTGAAACTCCTGATATTACTTTTGCTTATTGAGTTCTGTTTCATATGAGCGCTCAAATGAGCCTTTCCTTGATCAAAGTTTGACTCACCACAAAATCAACATGAAGTTTTATCAAACCTCAGAAGTATAAAAACATACATTCACCATCTCCTCCCCCTCTTTTTAATAAGGCAAATAAAGCACAGAACATGATCAATAATCAATTAAACATAAGTATAAAACATCCAACCATTGTAGCTTTTTAAAGCACTCAGGTACTATGGAACCGTGTTAGCTAAACAAGATGAGTATTACCATACTGACTCGCCTCATCCATCATGGCTGTCTCATCCTATCAGAGAGCAGGATCTCAAATTGATCTGCCCAATAAATGTTTAGAAATTTCACTTTCTCTCTTTGCGTTTCATTTTTACTCAGGGTTCTATTAGTCCAATAAATTAGTCCGGTTTTGCATTGCCAGAGGTGACCGGTATGGAAAAGTGAAGAGCAAATGAAGAATTCTAATGTTACTTTACATGTTTGATTGTCAGCTAATAAATCTCATTTCAACCTGAAAAATATTGAAAGAGACAGTTAGATGTGGTAGACCACCTATAGAAAAACTAACAAAACTGATACAAAACATTTTTACATCTAAATACCAATTTATATATTGTAAAGATAGTATAAAATGTGATTATTAATACTGTTGATTAAAAAAAAAGTATACAATTGGTTTACAAAGAAAAAAAATATAAGGATTAGTTTATAGTAACAGGAAAAGACAAATAAAACTTAAAATAAATAAATGAAAACAGGTGTTAATAAATGAAAAGGACCATTTTTAAATATAAAGACCCATTTTTACAACAATTTTATTTTTTTAGCTTTCAGCTTTTTATAAAAGCCTTTTATTAAGAAAAGTTTGCCATGCATTCCTTTCAAAGGTTTGTATATTTCTGCATTTGATTAAACTTGTTTAAAATTAAAATTGTTTGGGTATGCATCTACAGCTGTAGCTGCGCTTTGTGATTGATAAACATCCGCCATGTTTTGATCACCAGCTCATTTGATTCGTGTCGCCTCTGGCGACCTATGCAACAGATCGATTGTATGTATGTGACTTCAAAAGTATAAACACCCCCTCATAAACCTGACACGTTAGTTTGATGTGTGACACCTCTGTCGTCTTCGCTGACTGATGTCTTTCATCACACACACCGGTGCTCTGATATCCACATCCTGTTTTCATATTGAACCTGTCTTAACAGATCCCTTTGATGGATGATGCCAAATAAAACAGATAGAGTTCAGCGCCGGCTCACTTTGCGAGTTAGATTCATCCCTACTCTGTTTTCTCTAATTAAGCCAAGGAAATATTAAACGCGCATCTTTTGACTTGACGGAGAGTAAACAGCTTGTGTTTGTTAATAGCGGCTTGTTAAAATTTTGCATGGGCGGATTATCGCAACTTCAACAAAGCGCTGCTGGACAGCAAGTTCATACCACTCCACGCGCCACGTGCAGCTTCACCAGCCCATAGTTTTTTATTTATTTTACTAATATGTTGTCAATATGCAGAGACACATGGCATTTGAGCAATCTGTAAAGCCGTCTTATAATCCCCCGAATCATCTGCAACAAATAGCGTCACCTACCGCAGCTGCATGTGTTTACGGCATTGGCAACATGCTATGGCAAGAGAGGAATGTGTATTTTCATCCAGAGCATGGATGGATTTGCATGAAATAACTTGGCTTTTTTTTCATACACACATACATATTGAACATCTGATTGTGTGTCAAACTCTGATGTGACTGTTTTGGTCATTGCTACTTAGAAGAAAGTTCAAAGTACAAATCACTGTCCACAAGCCGTTGATTACAAACTGCTTGCTTAGAAAATAAATGTCCAAATCGATCATTTGTTGGCCTGATGGACAGTCATTGCGCTAACCAAGAGGTCTGAGAAACACACACACTCAGAGTCATCAAAAGCTCTTTGCAGTTTACTGTGCAGTTTTGCTAAAGCTAATGATTTCAGCTTGTCATTTTGTTTCTAAAGACAGAGCCAGACAGAAACGGACTTTGTGTAATGGCTTGATCTCTTTTCCCAACCTATGAAAACAGCTGTCATGTTCTATTTACATTTCAAACTGACTGTCTTATTAAAGAGTGATCAGGTCATAGGTTGCTTTACTTTGAACTAAGCTGACAAAAACTAAAAAATGACTGAGCCATTTGAGTAATGAGTTGGTAAACGTGTTTGGTAAAAAAATAATTGTACAAAACACCATTTCGCCACAGTTTCAAAGAGAAATGTCCACTGAGTGGCACTTAAACACAGGTTCAATACGTGAACCCTGGAACATTGTTATTACTTTGATATAGGTATGTATTGCAGTGGTTCAGAATTGAAATATCTGTGGACTGTTGCTAAAAATTAATGCTTTATCATGTTGGAAATATTCCCTACACCAAACCCAACCCTAAACCTTCCCAATAGTGTTAACAAATGCAAAACTGATATAAAAATGCATTTGTTGATTCCACCATGCCATTTTAACTTCCTTTTACAAAGATTTGAACTGTTTTGTCAAAGCGCAGTTATACAGGATTCAAACTGGAGCCTCTTGCCTCTCAAGTACATCTTTGTACTCTGTGAGCTACCGAACAAACTTAGCGTCTATGAAAACCCATAGATAGGGAGCTGAATAGTTGTAATGCTAATGTTGAAAATCATAAAATGTCAAATATCCCAGCATATTAATATATTTTTGAAGTCATAACATAATATTCTTCCAGTAATTGTGTGAAAAGGAATAAAAGGTGTAAGAGTTTTACTGCCTCTAGTGTTAATTTCTTTTGGAAACTGCAGTGATATGTACTTGTTTGTACATATTTTGTGTCTTGCTAAAAAGCGCACAGAGGTACGTTTATGCCATAAGACCAGGTAGCTAAAATCACAAATGTATTTTATTTTAAAATATTTATTTAAAATTAATACTTTTGTTCAGCAAGAATACCAGAATATAAAAATTCTGCATTCTATTTAATTCTGCAGCACTTTTTTTTAAAAACATCATATATTGTGTACAGTACTGTATATATATGACTCTGGACCTGTGACCACAAACTCATCATCTAAGCTCGCAGGAGCTTACTGGTTTGACTCTGACAGTCATGACGTAGCGCACCTGTCTATGACACAGGTGTCGGTTCGAGCCCTTGGGTCATGAACTGGCTGAGAAGAAGTTTAGGCTGTCATCTATATTATCTGAGCGGCGCTGGGTCAAACACCATGCTCCTGTGACAGGAGACAGAAGGATCAGTGCAAATCTCTGAATCACGATTACCTTAAACTCAGGGCTGAAGAGACATACTCAAATCTGTTGACTTTTATCTTCTGTGGAAAGCTCACTGCTTGTGTCCCATCTCTCTCTCTCTCTCTCTCTCTGTGTTGATCGACAGGTGCATGCTTGGCGGGGTCAGGAGGTTGAGGCCGTCCAGGTGTGGGTTCAGCGATGCATGTGCTCCTGAGAGAGTTCGTGCTCAGTCTTTCAGAGGCTACCAAGGCTATAAAACACCACTTCAGCCTTTGCTTTGCTGTTTGTTGACTGTTTACAATCTTTTTTCTTCCTCCAACATCAAACTCTCCACCACAATCCCCTTGATGTCTCCCATTCCTCACAATCCTCTTATCTGTGAAGAAACATTTTAAAGTGGAAGACATTAGAAAACCACAGACGATTACAGAATCAATTTAATAAGAGGAGCATTTTTAATTAGCAGTAGGTATGTTTATGTGCACTAATTTGTCAATCAAAATGAATCCAATCTGCATATGAACTGTAAAAATTGGTGTATATTTTTCTGAAGAGCTATTTAAGCAAATATTTATAAAAAAATCAGTGTCACTACTACTTTGTTCATAAGATATAAGATGTAAATAAACATACTCTTATGTCTAACATCTTATGTGCTAATTCATACAAATTTGTATGAACTCACTCGTATGATTTTGTATGATTTGTTTAAAACCCAGTGACAGATAGGTTTAAGGGCGGGGTTAGGTGTAGGTCATTTGTACAAATTCATACAAATTGGCAACTTGTAAAATATGTACAATTTAGCAAAAATCGTGAGGTCATACTAATTTGTACGAATTAGCCACCTCGTATGATATGTACGAATTGCTGTATCAGGCTCCACAGCACTTTACATGTGTGCAAGGCATATTTGATTTGCGTTTGAGGGTTTACATGCTTTTTTTCTGTTGATCAGTGTGCATGAGGTTTATACTAGCTCTTTCCATCTAGTTAAAATTTCATTTGAATCAAGCTCAATTGGCTCAGTGAAAGCTTTTTTGTCCAACTGGGCCATCAATCCTATTAAAAATGACCATTTGGATGCATGGAAACGTTGAAGGGATAGATCATAATGTGGGTGACCAAACAGTTGATGGTATTGCTACGCTAATTTTGTTCCTATTTGTTCTGTTTCTACCATGGGATTGCCATCCCGTGGTAACTAGGAATTCACAAGC
>JAUCMR010000051.1:18492185-18511534 GCA_032357425.1 Enteromius argenteus | reverse complement strand
TTTCTGGAAATATCTGTTTTAGGCTTATAATCATAGTTAGGTGCTTCTACACCCTTGTTAATCAGTTATCATTTCCCACTGATTTTGGGCATACATTTTGGGTGGGGTTAGGTTTAAGGGTAAGGATTGGGATTGGGATGAGTTTATATTTTTGGTACAGTAATGTTGATCCGGGATCAACAAAAGATGTTGATCCAGGGTCTTACTTGGCAAAATCATGGTGACCTGCGCTGCACTCTCAGGCTCAAATGCGTCTAACAGCGACTAGTATAGCAGCAGCTGAGCACAACGCAGGCAGAAAGTGAATCAGTGAAATGGTGAGATCTTTAGCACCTGAGTGACAGTTCTGGATTAAGTTCTCTGAGGCAGCCATCTGAGGGAATGAACCTGAGCCCGCCTCGCTGCCCGAGAGAAGAAAAAAATGGGGAACTGTTGCTGCAGGCTGATGAATGCCGGACTTTAACCCTCTTTAGCTTAAAAGTGGACACAAGGCTGACATATCCCATTACAGTTCAGAGACTCAATCGATCCTCTTTCTCTCTCTCTCTCTCTCACTGTCTCCTGACTGCAATTAACCCTTTCAATTACAGATTCAAATTTAGCCTTTCCCACACTGTAGATGCACGTGGCCTACAACATCTGTGGGTAACCTATTGAATTGTGTGCGGGGCCAAGTTAGGGTTAGGGTTAGGGTTGTGTTAATTCCTACTGATTTTTAACACTATCTTTTCTTCAGCATCGTTCACTGATGTGTTGATGACTTTGTCCCTAAGCAGATCTAAAGAGTCACTCAAATCAACCGCCTGAGGAAACACTAGAGCCCTGTTGAAAAGACCAGAATTAACTTCTGTGCGGTTCCAGACTGGTTTTACATAGCTGGTGAAGCTGGTTGACCAAGCTGCTTAAGCTTGTTAAGAAGCGGACAACATATGCAGGGATCTGGAAGCACAAAGTGTGATTGTTCTGAGCTGCCAAGGGTCAGGTTACAAGACCGCTCTAACCTCAAGGGTCCATCTTTGCGATGATGTCAGTGAGTTGAGCTGGGAGAACATCACTGTCTTGATGAGGGGTGACAGTCGAGACGTGAACCCCTGACCTTGGCTCTTCTCCGACTTTCCTTGTAAACGGGGGAAGAAAAAAAACAACAAAGGAGTCTTTTGTTGAGGTCTAATTATCTAAGCTAAGGAAGGCCGTCGTCTGCACAGCTTTCACATTCTCCACCTCATTTTCTGTGGGAAAATATTTTATTGATTTTTGCAGAAGAAACAGAAAGGAAGCCGGGATGGGAGCGAGCTCGGCGTGGGATTAGTAGCAGTCGGGGGTCTGCGTGTGAGATGGCCCCCCTCCTCGCCACCCGGGGAGATCTGCCAATTAGAGACCTTGATCCCTTGCCCATCATAGTCGACTTCTCTCCCACCCTGGTTTGGTTTGACGTTCAGCCATGCCAAATCTGTTTTTCTGCTCAGCAGAGGGTGAAGGCACAAGGCTTTCTATTAAAAAGTAATCAATACGAAAACTCCCTTATTGTTTGCGCTGGCAGACTGGCAAACAAATAAACAGACGATAATGCTTCGACAGTCAAAGAAGAGCTCATTTGTTCATTATTAAAATAGCTAAAATCCATGTGCCGGGAGCCAAATATTTGGCCACTTTTCATGCGGTTTACAAACTGAGATAATCCCTCACGCTCTTGTTTACTGCTAAATGATCGCTGGGTGTACATCGCACAAAGCCGCCTCGCTCTTTGCGTCACCTGATGTAAAGTGCAGGCTGATTTTTAATCAGGACTATTTCATGTGTGTCGGTGCTGGAATCAGAAAGCTGTCGCTTTGGCTTTGTCTCTCGGTAATCACTTATTTTCTCAATGACAAACGACAGGCCACGCTGTGCCAACTGCCACCATATTCCCCAGGAGACAACACGAAAAAATGGCCGAACGGCCTCTCTCTCTCTCTCTCTCTCTCTGCAGTATTCGGCAGTAAATTACATTGCCGACCTGCAAGTGCCAACTTCTACTCTGAAATGATTATTTCTACCTCACAGAAGATTGCTTTAGTAATTATACGTATCATAATTAAATTTTGCCAAATCCTATGAGAGCACAAATCTTATTCACCCAGGTTTAGAGTTTTAGCTCTTGCGTTGAAAAGACGGGGACTTTTCATACGCCATTGTATATGCATTTAGTTTTGTGATTCTTTCCTGTGGCATGTGAGTAATAGAGCTTTATGACAGATTTATCAATCTATTCAAAGCTGTGATTAAACAAATCCTTTAATTCAAATAAATGTTCACCGATTTCCTGAAAAGGAATCTTTCATATTAAAATGTTTTATTGAAAATATTTGAGAATAGGTGAAATTTGCTTTTTACTTCTCATTTTGTATTGTATAATAAATCATTACTCCATGTGTTCATTTTCTTAAAAATCATTCTAAAAAACAAACACTAAAATAATAGTACCCCTATGGACTAGATGTGTTAAAAACAAGCACAACACATTTTGTGTTACTTGTAACTCCACCATGTGTTATTTCTACAAATTTTCTACACACTAATGATTTATAGTTACACAATTTGTGTCAATTATGAACTCAAAATGACAAAACGTGCCAAATAGTTAAAAATTAACACATCGTTTTTGAGAGTGATGCTGCATATACAGTAGTACTGTTGTATTGGCACAAGCATGAAAAAAAGTCTATAACACAAGAAAAAATGAAAATCTGAATGTAAAAGATATTAAAAGCAGAGGCTAAGAAGTCCCTTCTATCCCCAGTCAAATCATATGCTGGTGATTATTATTATGTATATATTTTATGAATATATATGTATAGGCCTATAGGTATCACCCAGCCTTTTACTGTATATATAACAATGTTATTATTATAATTTTAGTATCGGTATAATATCAGTTTTGTTGAGAGAACTGATGTAAGTCATATTATTATACATCAGTTGTCTTAGATGTTAAAACCAGTGTTGTAAAGTGAAATTGGCACATACATCACTGTAAACTTGGGATCTTCAGTTCTATGTGAACAGCTACATCATACGATTCTGTGTTAATCCACCAACTAAACAAGATTAAATAGGATTTCACTGGATAAATCTGCTATTCTCTTATTTCCAAAGGTGTAGTAATCACTTAAGCCACAGCAAATAAACGGTAAGGAAAACAAGCAAACAAACAAACAGGAAGTGAAGGTCAGAGTGGCTGCCCTGTCTCTCTAGCGGCGCTGGGTACCGAAACAGACTACACTCGAATTCATGTGCATGCTGGGACATATAATTACGGAGTCGCAGTCTGATGATTAAAATCATGATGAGGTTTCAGGAAGGAGGCAACAAACTTAGGAGTGAAGTGGCCTACGGTAAACATACTCACACAATTATACACTCGAGTTGCATGATACTGCACACATACAGATATACAATAATAGATGGACTGCACACAATTAGTCAATAGTGGGAAGTAAACAGACCAAAGTGCACACTCAGACAAATGCATTCAACTGAGAACATTTACTGGGCATGAAACTTTGCTTTATTTTTATTATTATTATTATTATTATTATTATTATTATTATTATTATTAAAAGTGCACATTTGTCTCTACAACTCTATATATTTGTGACAAGATGAATTGGTTTGGCAAGTGTTAACCTTCCTTAACATCACTTTTATTTTACAGAATCTGCCATCAAGAATTAAGGATGAACACAGACATTTTTCTCACCATTTTAAGTATTACATTCCACTCATTTCTTGTTTTTTATAAATTGTTTGTTACACTCAAATATCTTATCACTTTCAGAGTTCAGACCTTAAACCCACAAGTAAAGAAACTTTAAAAAGGGCTAAACAATTTTTAAACGTTTTGTTTCTCATCAGAATACAAGCAAATTCCTCTAAGCTCAGAAATACTGAGTTTTATTTTGTTTAAAACCCAGACTGCACTGGCTTAATGCAAGGAATATTATACACATATGTGTCACCACATGGAGATGGAAACCCTGAGGCATTTTAGATAAACTTCTCATTGTAAAAGTTATTGGAAGGCACACAAGTTACAGCAGATGTTTCCATAAGCTGATGGTTTGTGTGTCTTTGATTTGAATTGTGCATGTCACAGCATGGAGATCACTTCAATTAAAACCAACTTTGAAAGTTTGTAGGCTGTTTAAAAAGCCCTAAAGTTTTATAAGAAGGTTTATAAGACAGATAGATAGATAGATAGATAGATAGATAGATAGATAGATAGATAGATGGAGGAACAGACGGATGGATGGATGGAGGGATGGATGGAATGGTCAATGGGTGAATAGATGGATGGATGATAGATGGACAGATCATGGATGGATCATAGATGGATGGATGGATGAATGGATGAAACAATGGATAGAAAGAATGAATAGTTGGAACAAACCATGAATGGATGAAGGGGTGGAGAGCTAGATGGAAGGATGGATGGATAGATGAAACAATAGACAGACTGGATGGTAGGAACAAACGATGGATGGATGAAGGGATAGAGATGGATGGATGGAGAGACAGGGAGATGGATAATAGATGGATGGATCAATATGCTTTTCCTGTTGTTTCAGTTCAACTTGTAATTAAATGAAAATTAAAAATTCGTGACCTATTACATTCAAATTCACATCAATAGTGAGAGCAGAAATGGCCAGCTTAGACCAGCTAACTATCAGAAGCTGTTTTTAGCCGGATTCTCCAGTAGGACCAAACAAACAAACACTCACATACACACTCATATTGGGCTCTTTCCAGTAAACGGTGAAGCTCTCTAATGTCTGAAAACACAAACACGTATCCGATACACCTACAGGCTTCCACCTACTCAAATCTGTCTCTCTCTCACACACACACACACTCGTAGAGTTCACTCAAACGCATTAGTGCTGGAGTTGGGCCAGATTCGGCAGCTGTACGTGAGCTGCAGGGAGAAGCTCGCTGGGATAGTAGAAGCATTTTAAAGCCACATTAAACCCAGCACTCCAAAACACATCCATATTCAAAGAGCCTCTCCGCCAAACACTCTGCATATTGCTATTAATAATACCCTTAAAGGCTGTTAAAAACACTCTGGATATTACAGGGGCCACGGTAAACATGTCACCACGCCACCGTTTCCCAGACTGCCTCTGAGCTACAGGGGCTCAAGGAGGACAAAAGAGACGCACTGTGGATTCTGATGAGAGGCTTCTACCTGCTTATTACGCATCACCCGCTGTGGCCAATCAGAGAGCAGGAGCCGGAATACGCTGAGAGGAACAATGGGCCCCCGGACAGACACACGGCTCCATCCATCAGAACATCTATTAGGTATGGCTCTATTACGGCATTTCCTGCGTATCATCATTTTTTTGTTTGTTTGTTCTTTATTTTTTACCTCAATCTGTCTCGTCTGCGGCTTTCTTCACTTCCTTTGTCTCACTCCCTTTTTCATTCCATCAATCTCCCGCTCTTTGGTGATGGCGTGCTGAGAAGCAATCCTCTTCGGCGGGTGATTGCCCTGTGAATATTTATAGATGCAGACAGAGAAAAAGAGGCCTCTAGACTGAACAGTTGTTTAGATTTCAGTACAGATCCTGAAAAATACAAAGCATTTGATCAAATGCATCTCATACAGTAAATGTCTCGGGCAGCTGTATTTAAGCTCGAGTTCTGAGTGCAGCTGATATTTTGGAACAGTCCAGACAGTGTATAAGGACATAGAGTGTGATAAAATACTGTAATACATTTTATAATAAATGTTGAAAAGTTTTAAGTTAAGGCCATTAAAATGAGTTAAAGAAAAAAAAATAGCACTGGATTTTTCCATATTTTGTCTCAAAATGAAAGCACTGTGCAAAACCGCAAGTGTCTAGGCTTGTGTCTTAAAAAATTGTAAATTCCCTAGAAACTTCTGTATATTCTGTTTTTGTTTATGTCTGTGAAATTTGCCAAGGTATACAAGTAAATATAATTAACCAAATTCAACACTTTCTTTTTATATATTCTCTGTGTTGAGCCAAACAGAATGCTGAGGTTTTAAATGAGCCTTTAAACAACATGTATCAGACAATATGCAAAATAATCAAAAACTGTGGCTTATTTACCAGTACTCTGAATTATTTTATTGGTGACAAAAATCACTACACATTAAAAACATAGTAACATAAAGACAGACAGACAGATAGACAGATAGATACAATCATAGCCTTTTTAAAATTCAGTAAAACAGCTCTGTTGCTCCTGTTAGGCTATACTGCTAGTTACATTTATTTTTATATTTACATGTAGACTTGTTAACCATGCCCTGTATGGTCAGTTAAGTGCATGGAAATTATTCAAGAGCTCTTTGCATATAACTACTCAATTTGCATTTAAAATATCATGAGTCATTTGTTCTTTATTTAAAGACAAAAGAAAAAACGCAAAGTGGCATACCTGTTCCGTCACATTTCAAATCTGTGCATGATATGAATGCATTTAGAGGAACAGCATTCAGGTGACCTTTACACAACCGTATGACTTTATGAATTCTTTACAAAATCCTGATGGAAGTTTCTCTAAACCCCTATTGGGATGCAGAGGCATGCTGTTTATTTCCATTGAAAATCTAATGCAGCGCAGAACTCAGGCAGAGTTAAGCTGTCTACAGGCCCTGCACAAGATACACACAGCTTACTTTAAAATGCATCCTGAGAAATGACTTGGAAAGCCAGCGCTATGAAGCTAAAACACTTCTTAAAAGGTATTTCCATGCAATCATTTCTCTACGCACATCACACTGACTTAGTAAAACATGTTGCACGTCTTACTTGCCTATGTAATTACATTCTGTGTATTTATTGAATCTTTTTTTTTTTTATCTATTCTGCAATTTCCTAGTAATAAATAGTTCACCCAAAAATGAAAATTTGCTGAAAATGTATTCACCCTCCAAGATATATATGAATTTATTTTAACAGATTTGGAGAAATTTAGAATTACTTTAGTTGCTCACCAATGGATGCTCTGTGGTGAATGGGTGCTGTCAGAATGAGGGTCTGAACAACTGAAGAAACAATGATCCACAAGTAATCCAAAGCATTGGATAATCTTGCACGGCATAAACTTGTCAAGTGAAAAGCTTCATGTTTGGCAAAAATAAATAAATAAATCCATCATTAAGGCATTTTAATTTAAACCATCGCTTCTGGAAAAAAAGTACATAATAATGCTTCCTTCAGTGAAAAAGTCCATCCCCTGTTGTCCTCTCACATCAAAATTCACTGACCAAAAACAGTTTTGGACTATTTTTCTTGGCATGTGCATATTTCTCTCTTGATTCGCACTTATATTTTAGTTATATAGATCGATATATTGTGAAAATCATTCAGGACCCAAGTTGAGTTAGTCCATATTTGACCAAAATTTGGTTTAAAACAACTCAATATTGTGTGTGTGTGTGTGTATGTAATTTGACCCAGACCAAACTAAATCCAATAAACTGAACTGCCATCCCTGAAAGCCTCATGAAAATGTTTCTTGTGTTTATTAGTTCTTGTAATGCACATGGTGCGGTGTGGACGCGTTTAAGAATCTCTTTGTTTTTATTCACAAATACAGAGGTTTTATCTGCTCCACTGAATCAATAAAGGAGACATTACAAGTCAAGTCTCTCCAGAACACACACACTCTCACACACTCTCCAACGCCATTAATTATCTGTCAGCAAGTATCTTACGTATTCTTTCCCAGCCCTCACAAACACAATTCCCTCCACTTTAATTATATCAATAAAGATAACATATCAATTTAAACAAATGTTTGGGAGAGTGAGCCATGTGGAGAATTATCCATATAAATAGCCATTAAAAATGCATAACTGTCAATTATTGCTCTTGTAGAGTCGCAATTATGCAGTCTCGGTGACCTTGCATCGGTCTTTTCCATTAGGAAGACCTCTCTGAGAAATGAAGTGTCATGTTCCATACGGGGCTCGATCCCATCGGATAATGAAATAAAAGGAAGAGAGGAATAAACACATCTCTAATGAATGCCCTGAGAACTTGGCTGGGAGGCTGAAAGAGAAGTTGTGCATGCTGGGAAAGAGGTCAGCACACCTGGACACGGGCTCATTTGATGTGCAATTCATGTTTGAAATGATCAAGACAATGATCTTGAAATTTATAAGCCAAAATATTAAATAGATAAAATAGGGCAGTTCATTATTGTGACAGATTGCATTGACAAAAAAGTGGTTTTAGAAGGTATTATAAATAAACATTCTACCAGTTGCCCACACCAATTTGTATTATTCTTATTATTTTATTTAAACATTTTAAGCTATTTTTATAATCAAAAAAAAAAAAAAAAAGAGAGAGAGAGAAAATATAACTAAAAGTTATAATGTACTGTATATATATTTGGCTAGGCTAAAATTAGGATACAAATATATACTTTAGGGACATGTGTGAATACAGACACAAATTTGACAGAACCAGGGGTGAAAGAACATTGGAGACATAATGAACATAACGGTGATGCTAAAAGTGTTAATTTCTCACCAAAGGTGCATGATTAAAGGCAATTGTTATTTAACTGTTGAAACAAGGTAGACACTTTAAGTTAAAAATGTTGTAGACAGATGTGTAAATAGACACTGCCATGATTGAATAAATTTATACTGCATGATTATAATTATTTATTATTATTATATTTTAATTTATTATATTTAATGTTATTTTATTATAATGCAATGCATTACTTTATAATTAATTTATTTATTTTTTCTGTAGCAGAAAAAAACAAGAAAACAAACTTGCAGTTTGATTATTTAGTAGTAATAAATTATACTTTTTATTATAATTTTATTAAAATTGATAACTAATATAACAACGAATAACACTAAATGAATGTATTAAACTGACATTATTATATATTTTTATTTATTTAAATAAACAAAACACATCCATATTCCAAGAGCCTCTGCGCCAAACACTCTGCATATTGCTATTAATAATACCCTTAAAAACACTCTGGATAGCAGGGGTTACGGTGAACATGCCACAATGCCACCGTTTCCCAGACTATAATTATATAACATATAAAATATTTAGTTAATTTAATAATTAAATTTGTTTTGCATCATTAGTGCAACATCCGAGTTCCAAAAATGGAAGAACTCAAACTCTGCGCTGAACTCCTAAAAAACACGGAGGAACTCAAAACTCAAAGAACACACCTGAAAGTAAAAAAAAAACTTCACACATCAGAATCATTTAATCTTTCATATTATATGTTTGTTGCAGTCACACATATACATTCAAAAATCAAAAATCTAACCCCAGACAACACCGTCACTTCTTAATTATTTGATAAACTACGTTGTTTGGGCAGTAATAATTACTAAACCACAGCATAGCTGGACAACTGCATGAATTTAATGCCTCGTTAGTCAAATTATTACTCTAAAAATGTGTTCCTCTTCGCTATCTCTTTCAGCCGTCATTGTACTTGGTAAGCACACCGCTGTTGTTTTCCAGACTCGAGGGTCTCAAGAGCGTCTGTAAACTCTCTAACAGCCCTCACAAACACACACTCCCTTTACAACAGCAGCGGAGCGGCTGCACGTTTGACCCGCAGCTTGCCTCATTATCAAGAGCTCTCTCTCGATGAAGATATCACTCGCTCGACATCAGCTTTTCCAAGGTCTTTATTGAGTGCATTTCAGTACAATAGTTCTCAGAAAGTTACAGTTTCAAACTCTGACATACTCATCACAAGAAACGAGTGTTAACTATACAGCCTCGGTGAGGTGAGGGGGGGCTTTCCTTCGTTCGCTATCTACAAAACAGTGCGAACTACAATCCATGCCATGCTAGTAATATCAACAGTCTCTCGAACCCTTTGACTCTCTGGCTTTTAGTTTCGGTTGCCTAAAGTAATGCTCCAACACTTTAATATGAAAGTGTGGTTTGAAAAGCAGAAAGTACGATACAAACACGGGCTCGTTCCTACCGGCGGTGTCAGACGACGCTTTTGTTTGTTCCAAACGCGCTTTTTGTTTGCGCTTGTGAAGTCTGAGCCGTGGTAGTGAACACATGCACCGCTCAGACTTCAGTTGGCACGGGAACAGCATCGCCGCTGATCCTCTGCCAAACACTCACCAGACTCCACAATGTGTCGACACTCCAGGCAAAGAGCGATAAAATTAGACTCAAATCATTTCCGTTCATCCTCTCACTCTCTGCCTGTTCCCTCAACCCTCCGAGAGGAGGAGGAAGAGGAGAATACTCTTGCAAGAGATGAAGATTATCCTCAATTGAGTTGTTGGACATGTGCAAAACGAGAGGTTAAAATAAGAAAAAGAGAGAGACATTCACAATAGAAACAATAGAGTTCATGTACATTTTCAAATATAAATCATGTACTACATCTGTATGGTTGTGTGTTATGATGAAGCTTCAATCTTGTCTGTGCAGATGGTGAAGCGCTGTCACGTGTTTTATTCTATATAGTGATAGATGGATGATGGATATATTGATCAGGATGATTATTTGTCTATTTTGCATGTGCACATAACTGATGCATTCAAAAATCTAAAGCTTCTCAATGAACAAAAGTTTGAGGTCAAAAGTAAATCGTTTCAAAATAAGTCTGCTCACCAAGGGCCACTGCTCTTAGTAGATTGTGCTGGTCATTATGAAAAATAATATGCCAGGGTCTGTATACTTTAATGTGTGCATTGTTAATAAACCACCCGCAGAATTTTTCACTCAACGCTTTTATGAAATTTCGCTCTAATGCTAATTTGCCCTGTTCAGTAAATCTGGCCCCAAGGCTGCATTTACTTGATCAAAAATACAGTAAAAGAAAATTATTTTGTCAACAATTATTATGATTTAATGTAATATATTTACAATTTATTTTAAAATGTAATTTATTCCTGTGATGGCAAAACTAAATTTTCAGCAGCCATTACTCAAGGTCGTTTAAAAAATTATTTCCTTTCCATATATACATGTTACTCTTTTCATTATTGAAGACATTGTGCTGCAGAATATTTTTGTGGAAACGTAATACTTATATATATGTATATATGTATATATACACATACACACACACACTGTCACTTTTGGTCATTTAAATGCACCCTTGCTGAATTGCAGTATTATTTATTTAAAAAGTGACCCCAAACTTTTGAGCTTTTGCATATATTAGGGAGATACCAATATCTATTTTTTATTCTGTTTAATAAGTCTTCATTAACATAGAATTAGTAAAATAAAAAAATAGAAAAAAACAAAACAAAAAAACACTCTACCCTGTTCTAGATATTGGCACTTTCCATTTTTCATATTAGTCAACCACTGTTATACTATAAGCCCTCTCTCAACGTCACACACCTAAGAGTCAACATGAAATGCCATTTGCAACCCATTGCACTTCAATATGCAGTAATTACAAGTGAAACAGAATATAATGATGCGGCTTTAACCACCATGATTGGACTGAAAATAACTCATGTGGTTGGAGAGGAGAAGTTAAAATAATTTGTTAGAAAGAAAATAGGGTCAATTTGTAATTTCATGCCGACTTAATACTCTAATCTATAATGTCTGTAAATTTCTTTTTTCTTCGTTCCCCATTTCTCCTAATTTCTTTCTCAATCCTGCACTCTCTGCCGTTTCTTGCTCTTGTTTTCTCTTTCATTCTCTGACTCGCTCCAGCTCATTCATCACTCTCTTCAGTCTGTGTGCTGTACCCGCAGGTATCCCAGCATGCTCCGCCCTCCCCAGCGTATCTACGGCTTTAAAAGCACGTCAGCCATTTTTCAGCTGGGCCATACGGCAGGACGCCGGACAGCTTGGTTACGCCCCACCGCGAACGAGCTGGACGCGGGCCATGGCGACGATACCTTGTGATCATTAATTGTGCTGCCTTGATGCAGAGGTGAAGACGTCTTCATCTCATGCTAACGCTTTTATAGAGTCAGACATTATCGCTACTACTGTCGTATGGAGGAACAAATTCACTTTTTTCAATGTAATATAGCTGAGGTGCGTGTATGTGTGTGTACACGCACAAAAAGAATATGGCTCTTTGCAGAAGCTGTAAAAGTGTGTCATCCTTAACAAAGAGCCAATACGCTCTTTGGTTGCCATGGTGAAATTCATTGTAGCCAATTAGGTGCAACACCTACGGTATATCTGCGTGATGGATTGTGTATGTGTGTGTGTGTGTGTTGCACATAGAGAATAACTATAAACCAAGAGTCTCATTAACTTACAGGCAATGTAGTAGCTTATTCATTACACACACACTCACATCAGGCGAATGAATGGTACAGCTGCTAACCTCTACAAACTGTTCAGATCTTACATTGGGGTCCTTTAATGCTAAACCTTATGAGATCCTGTGGAGCTGCTTTTAGCCATTATGACCCCAAAAGTTGAAACATTTTACCAATTACTTTTATATTTATTCATTTGCAACACTTTCTTATCCAAAGCAACTTACAAATGAGGAACGCTGCAAGTGATTTTATCATAAAAGCCAACATATTTGCAGCACACAAAGATTAGGCAAGCTTCCAAACATTAACATTGATTTATTATTATTATTATTATTATTGTTTTTTTACATTTAAATTTACTTTTTATGTTTTTATTATTTTTTACTTATATTTATAATTTTTTTAATAAAATGTTAATATTTTTTGTAACACTTAACAATAAAGTTAACTTAATCAACATAAGTTCATGCATGAACAATCTGACTTTTTTTTCTAGATTAATGTAATATTCAATATGGCTCACTTAATTCATGTTCATTAAATGTTCATATTCATTTATACAACCTGAATGTTTTAGTAGTTGACATTAATCTACATTAATAAATGTTTTAAAAGTATTGGTAAATGTTAGATCATACATATATAATACAGAAATATAATATAAATAACTTGGACTTTATTGTACAGTGTAACCTCTAATAATAATAATAATTATTACTATTTACTTTTATATATAATTAATATATTATTATTATTATTATTATTATTATTTTAGATGAGTTTTTAGGTGAGTGTGAGAGTGTCAGCTGTCCATTATATTATTAATAATAATAATAATAATAATAATAATGTATTAATTATATATACACAATTAAATTATTATTAATTTATTGCTATTATCAATCATAAGATTCTATTTCTCCATGGCAACCAAAAAGGAACAGCCTAAAGCCATCAACAGACTGTGTGTGTTTGTGTGTGTGTGTGTTACCCAGTGCTCAACTGACTGCTTAAGTAGAATGTGCTCAATGGGGTGGCGTTAGGCATCTGTTCATGAAGGGTCACACAGATGTTCAATCCAGACACACACACAAATAAATGGAGAGTTGATGACACGAAAGAACATGTACCGCATTTAGCAATGTCATCGAGAAGCATCTGGAGCCGAGAGAGTGACTCGGCCTGATAAAAGTGGTGAAGGGCAGCGGTTTCACAAGTCTCTTCGTTTCCTGCCTGCGACCTTTCCGTTATCTTATCATGTAAACACGTGCTTGGAAACAGATTAGCAATTTTAAAGACCCTGTTAGACCAACATTAGTACAGCTTATTAACAGTGGAACTACATTTAAGTGTACTAGCTAGTTTAGGCGGTGATAATGCACCTTCCCAAGGCTAGTCGACGCATTCAAACACTCTGACACGAAACTAACAAGAACAACTAGAAGAAGTAGAAGAAGAGGTGGAAGAAAGAAAAGCTGTACACGTAAGTGCTCATCAGCGTGGAAACACCTACAATAAACACTGTTTAGTGGCCTGAATGCGTAGCTTTTTTCACCTAAAGTATATCTTTTTAATGCTAGTTTATACACAACTAACTGATATTTACACAACATCGACAAGAGTCAGAATTCATCCCAGATTGTTCTTGTGGTGTCACGCTGACTTAAGCGAGTTCGTATCCTGCAGAATCGGCGGTTCTTGTCCAATGCGCAACATTGCCAAAAATGCAAGCGGAAGAAGAGGGTATTTACATACAGGTCCGTTACACTTCACCTTCAATATGAAGGTTTACTCTGAAGATATACTCGTATTTATTTAAAGATATACATAATTTAGCTCGTATGGCCTAGGGATGGGATGCAGGCATACACGATATCCTTTGGCAACGTCAGCCATACCGAGATCGACAGGTAGTGTAAGTGGGAAGCAGTGACGATAGAAGGTTTACAGTGAAAAAAAAAAGGAAAAATAAGAAGAAAGAAACAACCTTGTAGAAAATGATGCAAGACGTCTCGGAATTTCTGGATAAGCATCGTAAAGGTAATTAATGATGAGAAGTGGACAAAAAGAGTCCGCTTCTTCGGTTTTCCCTGTAAATGTAGCCCGAGGAGACAGACAACTGACGGGATAACAGACGTCTTGCTAGTCCCGGCGGTACAGTTCCGAACTGGTCTGTTGGATATGGGATAATGGTTCCTCTCCTGAAGCACGTTCTCAGATCAGGATGATAGTCTCTATTCTGGCGCGCTCCGATGGGATTGGGCTCACCCGCTGGTAATTCTTCCGCAAGCTGCCCGGCCCGTCGTCCGGCGCCCCCTGTAGTCATGCCAGCGCTGTGCCCGTCTGGCACTGGGACATCTGCAGGTGCATGGACTGAATGCTGTTGAGAATTTTCTTCTGATGGCCGGCTAGGGTCACACCTATCCTCAACAGATCCCTGCAAACACAAGAAGAACACATAACTACAGTTAGGCCGAGTGTCCACCAGCTGAAAACGCCAGGCGCTCTGCTGAATATGCTCAGCTGTCAGCATCGCAAATGAAATGTTTCTCCAAACTTTATATTTCATAGCAGTATTATGGTAGTTCGGTTTAGAAATATATACTCTGAGACAAACAATATTAACTTCTCCATTGCTGTTCAGCTGTAGTACAGTCGGTAGTCCCGCCCCTTCTCCACTGTGATTGGTTAGCTGACTGAAAAGTGACAGTGATGAGTGCAGCGTTTTATCTAAAGCTTTTGCCAATGTCCGTCGTTATAATCCATATTAACAAACATTGATTATTTTAGCAGTAAAAACTAACATCCACTAAAATCATTTTACAGAAAAACCTTCACTCCCTGAACAACTCCTGACAGGCACCTCTCCCTGTTAGTAGAGTAATGGTCAGCACATCAAAAGGCCAAGTAAGATCAAGACATGTCTGCTACAGCATGTGATTTTAGGTGACTGTTTCATTGCCTCCTTTAAATTACAAAGACAAAAGAGCAACTCTGAATAAACGCTTAATTTACTCCGCTATCCTCCAAGATGAGCCTTTATTCTGAATGAGAACAGCCTGTACTATCAATACACAAACCATTCAAACAACACAAGAGAGAGAGGAACAGCTCAGAGCCCCTACAGGTTATAGATGTGAGAGCAAACAGCATTAACACATGAAAGCTGCTTGCATTTAACTTCCTGTTTATGCGTGGGCTCATACTTATGTTGCTAATTAAGCGTAGACCCTCTCTGTGAGCGGCGGCTGCATTAATCAGAGCGTCAGAGACGCTTCACCTCACAGTACGCTTCCCGCCACGAACAAAACACCAGGAGACGTGTTTTATACATCATTAACAGCATATCCACCTGTTCGCTCGATAGAGACTCAAACAAGTCAAATACATGCACACATACCTTAGCGATTCATACTAATCCTACTGTATGGTTCATGAATCAATATTAAACAAGTTTGCTGAGATATCTGGCCGCCTGGCATTGAGTGATCAATGACTGTCTGGAAATCTGAAACCAGCTTTAATCACCCTTCACACAGACACAACAAACTACCTCACAAAGCATTAGACATCATCTGAAATAAACCAATAATATGACAGGACGGCTGAATAAGACGCATAATTGTTGTAAACATTACGATTTTTGGAACAGATGTTGTTAACAGTGTGATATATAAAAGCCTGTTTAAGAAGAAGTTTAAAACAGGAAATAAAGTTGCAAATATGAGGTCAAAAGTCACAATTTTGGGAAATAAGGTTGTAGTTCGGTGGTTGACTAGCTGTATGACCTGCTGATGGTGTTAGTTCAATCAAGAGCTAGAAGGCCATTTTCACTGATTAATGATTAAAGCCTAAGAAATTAATAGATAGAACTTTAGAAATGGCTAGACTTTCCATTAGCTGCATGGTTCACACTGGTTTAGGATATTGACTAGTTGTATGACCAGAAAATAGGGCCAATTTGTCCATGTCCGTCAACCTGGTTAGAGCTGGTGGACTAAGCTGGTGATGAGCTTGCTAACCTGGATAGCTGACAAGTTTAATTTGCTCAAATTTCAGAACACTTTTGAATGATTACCTACAGTACTTTAACTACATTAGACTAGCCTGATTTTTCCAATTAGATAGAAACAATGTTTTAAACAGTTTCAAGCTGGTTTAGGTAGTTTATGAGTTGGACGACCAACTTATTAGTTGAATAGTAGTTTATTAGTTGATTAATTTATTTTTAGGGCCATGTTTGACAGATCATCCAGGGTCAGCCTGAATAGAACTACATTCCAAAATATCTTGGACTGGTTGACCAGCTTGACCATCTACTGTGAGTATGGCCTTTTTAAAGAACTTTATTGACAAATTATGTTAAGAAGTTGTAAAAGTTATTTAGAAAAAGACACTTAAGAGTTCACACTCACTCTGATGTCATCTGGGTGACCAGCTGTAGGGATGTGAAGCCAGAGTTGAGGAAATTGTCTCTGTACTGAGACATCTTAATGGCGGCCAGCCAGTCCTCTACAGAACTAAAGGTAGTGAAGTCTGGGATGGACCTGTCCAACAATGGCTGGGACGGACTGGAGGAGTAGAGAGAAAGGAAAAGAGAGAGTCAAATGCAGGGAGAAAAAGAAGATTCAAACCAATCAAACTTGGTTGTCAAAATTGCTGTCTTTGTAAGGACCACCAAACTCTGGACTAAAAATTTCTAATTTAATATGAAAACATGCTAAATGTTTAGGGTTTGTAAACTTTTTAATATAAATAGAAAAAAATAACAACAAGTATTTTAATAATAATAAAAAAAAGTTAAATATAATTTATTCCTGTGATGCCAAAGAGGAATTTTCAGCATCATTACTCCAGTCTTCAGCGTTACATGGTCCTTTAGAAATCATTCTAATACTGTATGCTGAATATGCTGCTTAAGAAGTGTATTATTATTGATGTTGAAAACAGTTCTGCTGCTTATGGAAGCCTGTTTCTGCCACTGAATAAAACATAAAAAAATTCTGACTTTTAAAAAATTCTGAATAAAAAATAAAAAGAATTCTGATTTTATATCTCCCAATTGCGAGAAAATAAGTCAGAATTGCAAGTCTGTATCATGCAAATCTGAGAAAAAGTCAGAATTGTGACTTTATTTCTCCAAATTCTTACTGTAACTCAAATTTGTGTGATATAATGTCGCAATTCTGACTTTTTGTGAGATATAAAAGATTGCGAGTTATAAAGTCCAATTCTGAGTGGAAAAAAGACTAATATATGTTCTCACAATTGTGACTTTATGTCTCGGATTTCTGGCTTTTTAACTTGCAATTTTGACTTTATAACTCACAGTTCTGACTCTATATCTTCCAATTGTGAAAAAAAAGTCAGAATTGCGAGATTTTTTTTTTTTTTCAGGATTCTTTGATGAATAAAAAAGTTCAAAAGAACAACAGTATAACTAAATATTTTGTAACCAGGTAAAAGTCCTTAATATAAAAATATTATTTAAAAAAGACCCAAAATTGTTGCATAAAAAAAGTTTCCACCATAGTAAAAAACAAAAACTGTGTATAATGAGTTGGTTTGACTCACATAGTGGGCATACTGGCGACTGCTTTAAGGCTGGTGGGGTTGCGAATGAGTTTGTCGAGTGTATTGACGATATCCGTGAAGCGAGGCCGAGCATTCCGATCTTTCTGCCAGCAGTCGAGCATCAGCTGGTGGAGAGCAGTGGGACAGTCCATGGGGGGCGGCAGCCTGTAATCCTGCTCTATAGCATTGATCACCTATATACAAACACACACACACACAGAGACAACATTGCCTTTAATTGTTTTGCTGTAATTTCTGGTGGAAGTATAATTCAAAAACTTTTTTTAGAGAAAAAAAAGTTACAAAGCTACAAATTCAAAAAAAGGACATATTTGTACCTTGTTTACCACTAAATTGTACTTTAAAAGTACATACTATAGCCTAAAGTAGACACATTAGCACCTTTTGAAAGTGTACCACCCTAGTGAGTGACATGCAAAATGCATGGATAAAAACACTAAATAAATCAGCAATTACTTGCTAAATTACTTTCAGAAAGGGCCACTAAACAAATTATTGAACGAATCATTTCAAATTTAAACAAATCTAACTGAATTTTGGAGAATTTGAAAGATTTGAATCAAGGAATCAAAACCCGTCACCACAGAAATTGGCTTTGAGTGCCTCAGCAACAAGAAATAAATAATATCATTAAAAAAAATCCAAAAGCACTCAGTATTGTTTTATAACACATAAATTGCGACATATATCAGTATACATCAACCCATGCACATCGGTAATCTTTAAACGTGATCTGTTGTTTTGCCCTCCTCAAACACTGGACTCTCTTCCCATTTTCTTTCTGATTCTCTGACACAAGGAAACATCAAATGAACAAACAAACACACTGTCTAGCCTCTATATACCAATCTAGAGCTCTGCTTTGCACAAACATGAATCTAAATATTTGAAGCTCAATACTCTCTGCTCCCTCCATGCTGGTCGTTTTTCTCCTAAACTGATTCCACAGGACTGCAGTGAGATGTGGGCACTCAGCGCTACAGATGTCCTGCTGTTTCATTATGCTGATATGATCTTTTTATGGTAATTTGAGACTGGATGATCATTAAAAACTCTAGAAGATCAGATAATGAAGTGTGTGATAGGCCGAAGAAACATTATCCAACTCCTCCACTTTACCTTTGGCGCTTCTTCTGTGTCAGAGAGTACTGTATAATATAGGAGCTCTGTTGTTTAGATACTGGTGCATGTCACAAGGTGTTAAGAAATTTTGTATACTAGAATTAGATAGCTTTACAGTCTGATTCCTTCATAAGATGCTTTTCATGAATATTTAACTACAGAATTTTCAAATACAACATAAGAAATTAATTCGGTCCAGCATGACAAACAACACCTCTCTTTTGAGCCATGGAGACAATCTTGGAAAAAGAATGTATGTACAGAAAGTAGAAAGCAGAGGTGGGTAGTAACGAGTTACATTTACTTCGTTACATTTACTTGAGTAAATTTTTTGGGTAACTAA
>JAUCMR010000051.1:18469056-18492085 GCA_032357425.1 Enteromius argenteus | reverse complement strand
TATTACTTTTACTTGAGTAAATATTTCTGTAAGTACTTTTACTTGAGTACAGTTTTTTGGTACTCTACCCACCTCTGATAGAAAGTAATTCATTTCTTTCATTTATTTTCTTTCATTTAAAAACACTGAATCACTGAATGCTCAAATGATTTTTTACAGCTGTGAGTTCAGCAGTCATTACAGTCACAAGTTCCTCAGGGTTCGTTCTGCATCTCTGATGTGTTAACTGGATGCTAAAAGGATTAGAATTTATGTTTTCATTGGCAGGATTTCCCAAGAATCCCCAGAGAACCTAGAATGAGTTTGCTATATTCACAATTCGAACGGAAAAAAAAGGAAAACTTTTGTCTGCTCTAGGAGATTTGAATGGAGAAATACTCTGAGGCAGGTACTGTAGATTCAGAGGGAAAATTGGTAAGACTCAAAGTAGTGAGCCTTAAAGCCAAAGAGATTGACAGGAAATGAGACTTACAGCAATGAAATTCAGAGGTAAAGCCAAAGGGTGTTTAGTGCTTTATAGTTAATCATACACTTTACATATCATGAATGCATTGAAAAGCCTTACACTTGGGGTGGTACCCTTTCAAAGTTACTGATATTTAGTACTAATATGTATCTTTATGGTAATAATATGCACCCATTACGGAAATATATGGTACAAATGTGTATCTTTTGACAAGTTACCACCTCATGGGAAGCTTTTTTGCTCTTGTACAGATTCACTTTTCATATATGTACACTCTTAAAAATAAAGGTGCTTCACGATGCCATAGAAGAATCTTTTTTATCTAAATGGTTCCATAAAGAACCTTTAACATCTGAAGAACCTTTCTGTTTCACAAAAGGTTCTTTGAGGTAAAAGAATTTTAAAAAGGTAAGAAAGAGATAGTTCTTTAAAGAACCTTTGACTGAACGGTTCTTTGTGGAACCAAAAAAGGTTCTTCTATGGCATCACTTGAAGAACCTTTTGAAGCACCTTTGTTTTTAAGAGTGTATAGTTCCATACAAAGATAATGATTACACACAACAACATGATTTAATTTTAGTTGTAAGCACTTTAATAATGAATATTTTATTTTATTAATGTTTTAGAAATAATAACAGTAATTTTAAATATATATGTATGGTATATAATATATAATAGTATAGCATACACTGTCAGAAATAAAGGTACAAAAGCTGTCACTGGGGTGGTACCTTTTCAAAAGGTACACTTCGGTTCCTATTAGGTTTAAATATGTACACTTTAAATAGCAATATGTACATTTAAGTTCCCACAATGGACCTGTTTAGGTACAAACATGTACCCTTTGAAAAGGTATCACCCCAGTGACAGTTCTGTGAGTGTATTATAAAATATATATTGTAGTTTTATATTTTATTGTATTCAGTTTACTCAGGGCTAGTGTGACTCAAAGTCAATAATAGACAGTCATTTGTATAAAAAAGGACTTACATCTTGGTTGCTCATGTCCCAGTAGGGCCTTTCGCCGAACGACATCACCTCCCACATGACGATACCGTAACTCCAGACGTCACTAGCAGAAGTGAACTTTCTGTACGCGATTGCTTCCGGTGAGGTCCATCTCACAGGGATCTTTCCACCCTGAGGAAACAAACCAAAAATGACAGTTCAGAAAAAATGACAGTGCTAGGATGCTGTCATATGGATTGATCTTGGATTGATATGGATTTTGGTCATGAGAATTCATGTGATTCATTTGTATACACATAACCATTCAACAGCAAAATATATCACTTTCACATGGACGGCTGGGAAGTATGCTGTTTGAACAAAACAAATAAGCAATGGAAACATATCGACTCACTGAGCTCTACATCCATCGCAACTATAAATATTTGCAAACAATAGGCGGCATTTGCATTTTTTAAAATTCAGCACAACTGAATTCAATTATTTTTGCTTTGCAAAACACCATAAAACCTCTTTCCAATTCTTTCAAGATTGTACATGTGTGTGTGTGTTTCAGAGGAGGGCCTAGCCTCGTCCGTGGAGCGTGTCTGTCGGTAATTGGTCTACCTGAGGCTGGATTTGCGTGTCTCACTGATTAAAATTGACAGCAGTTTGTTTTAAGATTCACCTCACACACACACACCCACACAAACAACGACAAAACACACACAGAATTGGTTTGCGATCCACATGCTTTATGTTCCAGTCTAATGATGTCAATTAGTTCAGTCCTGCCTCTGACGTCAACCAGATGAAAACTAAATGACAGGAAAAGATGAGCAGCATATATTCATTCTGGAAGAGAAATGGAGCTTTAGAATTGGTGTGTTTAGGCTAAAAAGTGACAGTAATGAAACTACAACTTTTACATTTTCTAAAGAAAATGTACTGTAAGCGATGTTTACCCAAGCAAAACTTACAGTGCCGCAATGTTAGGATCTGTTTCCTTGCAGTCAATGTGTCCTAAACTGTTTTCAGCAAGTTGCTCTGTGGTTGCTACATGGCTGCTTTTCGTACGCCTTCCAGTTTTTAAAAACAACTTTGTTCCATTCTTTAATGTATGTTTAGGGAATATTCCAGTACCCACCAGATTTACACTTTCTAAATGACAGTTGAATGAAGCTTCTGAATAAAAAAATAAACATGAAATATTTCAGCGAGTTGCAGAAAGTTAAATAAAGATAAAAATACTGAATAGAGAGCTAAACTGCACAATGTATCATGCAAAGCTCTTCCAACCCGATTCAAATGACTGTGAATGATGTCACTGCTTGTGGGGGCGGGGCTTTCTAATTTTCAACACAAAACTGCAGCCTCTCAGTCCTTATAGATAGAAAATGAAAACATTTTAGTAAACTTAAGGAGAACAACAAAATTATAGAATCTCAGACTTCTTTCTCTGTCAATTTTTTATTAAGTTTAGTGACAAAACAGTGGTCAGGAAAGGACAGATGCCTGCTGGGAGTTTGCGTCAGTCTTACAATCGCTCCATCCTACCTCTTTAACCTTTTGTTCAACCTTTATTCCCCTACATCCTTCCTGCTTTTATCCATCTATCACTATAGTTTTGCAACCCACTGCATCTGCTGTGGGTCAGTATGAAGCAGAAAACAATGAAAGTGAAGAAAGAGAGAGTAAGATCTTTAGGGTCTTTCTTGTTGGAGTTCTCTCATTTGGTTTAAACAGAATTTAGAGATAAAAGGACTTCAAAACAAGCACACCATCCTTGTATATGAACTCAATATTCACTTTCATTATTCCTGCAATTCTGCATCACCTCAGTCAGAGATTTATAAAGACCAATAATCTAAAAAGGGTCACACCACCACATCAAAATCAGGTTTTCTTTGCTCTTCTGATTTAAAAGAATTTGTCGTAGTGCAAACAATATACAGTAAATACAAAGCCAAAAATTCCAGCTCACCCAAGACTATATACTGAAACTAAGCTGTAAAAATGGGTCATTCAGAAATCATCACGGTTTTAACATGCAATACATGCAAGGTGCCCTGCTTTGTGTTTAGAAATCTGTCAGGCACAAAACCAGTCATTTTTCAACAGCGAGCACCATGACATACAAAAAGCACAATAACAAATGACCTCTCATGTATAGATATCATAGGTGGATTCAACAGTTTGAACAATGAACAATACTTTGAAGAACTACAATACAAGGCAGTCAGCCAATCACAAAATAGATTACTTGCAATGTCTTAAAGACACAGTAGCAAAAAATACAAACAAAAGCAAGTGTAACTGTCAAGTTAAACGTCGGTGCCTAGTCTAACTTTAGAAAAGGACTTCAGGGAAAATAAAATGCTTTAGAATATACACAAAGAAATTATTATTATCAGATATAAATATATAAAAAATGAGGGATTTGATGATCCTTTCTGCTTGGAATTTCTCTCAACCTTTGTGTTCAGTGACCTGAAAGACTCAATTTCATCTTCATTGATTCTAATATAAGATGGATAGAGACCAGTGTCATACAGGTCACCTTCAATGACCGCTATCTGTGACGAGGCCTGTCACCATAGAGACGGCACATAAACACTGACTTTAGGTTAGTGACAATTACTTTTACATTGAACTCATGTAGTGTGAACATAACAGAACTGAAAAGTAATGTGTAATGCTAAAGTGGCAATGTCGTACACCTACAGTATAGCTTGTTTGAAGTGAGGTTAAAAATGGAGGGGGAAAAAGTACATTACCAATAGGGAAATAAAATTAAATAAACAGCTGAATCAGTGAAACATGATAAACACAACAATGTGGTTTATCATTCATTCAGCTTTATAGAAATAGACCCATTTAAAGTAAATATAGTCTCTCTGATGCTCCACTGTCTGTCACTATTTCTAAACAGCAGTCTCAAAGAACAATGTACATGTATTAAATCTGATAGTGGTGAGTTAAGTCTCGTAAAGTAGTCTTGTGTCTGGTCAAATCACAATAATGTGGTTTATCATTCATTCAGCATTTATAGAAATAGACCCATATGTCTCTCTGATGCTCCACTGTCTGTCACTATTTCTGAGTTGCAGTCTCAAACAACAATAAAGATTTGTCTCTCAGAGAGGCACATGCTCACAGCAAACACTTGAACAACTGCAGAAGAAAGACACACCACTAGCGTTTAATGTCCCAAACACAAACAATCTGCATCGGAAATGTGCCTGCATGAGGCAAGACAACAGTGGCATATATTTCAATCTGAAAAACTGTGCATATTTTTAAGACAGACGGAGAGAGGAGACTCTCTATCTGTCGATACTTTACATTACTTACAAGTAAAGAAACTTACAGATTGATGGAAAAAAGCATGTAATTTAATATAATATGAAAATATAGGCCCATGCCACACTGATGTCAACAAACCAATAATGCTACAAAGTGAATACTAGATCACCTTGTCTAACTGCTTTTAAATTATAACCCATGGCCATTCGGTTTCTCTGTGGGCCTCACAGATCTAATTTGCTTATATCTCCTTCACTTACATTAATTTCAAATTCCAGTCCAATTTATGCTGCATTAACATTAGCAGGCAAATCAGACATCAGGGGGAGGTGCTTCAGATAGCAGCAGACTCACTGCGCGTCGCTAACCTTTCGCCCCCTCGTCCCGGTCCCGTACCACCCCGCCACCGCCCAGACGCCCGACGGGGACAGCGCAAATTAAACTACGCTCACCTAATCCTTTATCATCCTTTCCTTCCAATTTCCCATCCAGGATTTTTAATATTAGATTATGACCTTGTCTTTCATAACCAGGTTAAGTATTCTTTTTTTTTTACCTTGACTGAAACGCTCTTTCTTTTCCTTTGAGAGATCTTTGTGCTTAAATAAAAGAGCGCTTGTTCACCACTGTGTGAGGTTTTCAAGTCCGTCACATGGTGCCGCAGGTCAAAGGTCCAGATAGCATGTTTAAATAATGACAGCTGAGGACGGCGGTGTGGTAAAATGTTGCTCGCACCGCTTCTCTGTTTGATACCCACAGTAACTTGCTAAGCAATCTGCTCACATTTTACAAGAGAGGCAAGAGTCAAGGTTGCATAAACCTATGAAATTGAGACTGACAGTTTAAATTCACTAAAATAAACCATGATAAACGCTGCAGTCCAAATTACATACTAAAAAAAGGCAGACAACACTCTTACTATTCCTCACACTTATTAAAAATCACATAAACATACTTTTAAGGTTAACATATACAGCCTGACCTCACCTCTAGTACTATGGACATAAAGACTAGGCTACCAAAGGGAAAGAAAAAAGAAGACGAGATGTGCAATTACTGTTCCAAGTGATAAAGTGCAAGTTTTGGGCAAAAAAAAATCATTTTCTTTAGGAAAAAACATACACTTTTGTGTGTGTGTGTGTGTGATACTGACCTTGAGAATTTTCAACTATATGCTGTTGTACACTATTAGGATTGCTCAAAGAGAGCTGTTGTGAGATCAGGAAAGATTAAGAGTAAAAAGAGCACACATGTTTAGCTGCACTGTACACACACACACACATGTTGGTTTTTGTGATTTATGAGGACTCTCCATAGGTGTAATGATGTTTATACTGTACAGACTGTGTGTGGTATTGTCCTACACTGACCCTACACCTAAACCTACCCCTTACAGGAAACTGTGTGCATTTTTAGATTTTATGTTTTTTAAGCCTTTTGAATTACGGGGACACCGAAAATGTCCTCAGAAATCCCCTTCATATTGTAATACCTATGTCATACCCATGTCGTTATACAAATTTGAGTCCTCATAAACCACATAAACATGCACGCACACACACACACAGGGAATGTAATAACTGATGGGCTTATACTGGCTTAGCTACCTGTGACACTTGACATTTATCAAACTACATCAAACACACACAGAGATGCTTTTCTCCTCCTTCGTCCTTTATAAGATGTAATTTAGCAGGTGAACAGACTGTACATGTATTAAATCTGATAGTGGTGAGGTCCTGCATTCTCTTTTCCACAGGCTTTAGTCTCGTAATGTTTACTCACTGAGGTTTATGTTAACAAAAAATGTTTGAAAGGCATATTCGAAGTTTAATTTGAGACCTTTAGTAGCAACTAAGTGTGCCTGAATATTTCACATTGTTCTCAGGGTTATGTTTTGTAAACACTCATACCCACCCACTTTGAGAAATGAAAAGCTTATATTTTTAATTCATTTTTCATATGTTGATTAAATCTGACATTTTAAATTTTAAAAAATTGTAAGGGACAGTTTACCCCAAAATGAAAATTCATTAGTTGCCCACCTTACCACCCGAGTGGTTCATGTCATTCCAAACCCATGTAACACAGATTAGGATATTTAGGATGAAATCCAAGAGCTTTCTGACCCTCCCGAGACATCCTTACTATGTTTCTGTGCCTTGATCGTTGTAGTTGAGATTTTATAATTAATTACAACATTTTTATTTTTGGGTCAACTATGCTTTTAAGAATACCTCACTTTATCACTCCATGCATTCCTTTGGAATTTAACCCATAAGCTTGGCTCTGCTGGAGCTGCATGAACAATCTTGCCAACACTGATCCAACAAAACCAGACAACTACATGATGGTCAGATGAATTCTTCATGTCTCAGGCTAGTTCACACTGCCTTAACAAACCAAGCTGGGCAATGTGAACTAGTTTAACTGACAGGTTGTGACCAGAATAAGCTGTAATGTGAGCCAGTCTTGATGCCGACAGGCAAAAGTCTGGCTGAACGGGACTACACAAGTGCAGAAGATGCTATAGGACATCAGACTTCAACACCTGGAACTGAGGAGACAAGCAAGGGAAAACTGAAGGAATTGAAATGGTGAGTAAACAGAGGAATGAGAGAATGAGCCTGTCACATTCTACACTCCGGCACGCCAAATCGCAACCCTCGGATGGGAGAGGAAGAGGAAGAGGGAAACAGAAAGTGACAGAGAGGAGGGTGGCAGGGCGAGGGGGTGTCACACATTCAGATCCCACCTCAGTGTAAATAGTTTTATTTTCCATTTGCAGCACACACTTGTCATGCTGACAGCGAGAGGGAAATCTGTGTTCATGCTGGGAAAGTGAGGGACATTTCTTTATTTCTTCCCTTTCAATTTCACTCTCTTCTCTGTATCATCTCATCCAAGCCCAAGAACCCTCCAGTTTGGGGTAGAGTTTGTGTGTTTTAGTACAAGATTTTTATCTTCAAATTAGACACAGAACATAAATCAGCTGAAAACAAATTTAAAAAGCGAAATGTCAGAATGACAGACAGGCGGACGGGCAGACGTACCTACAAATGTCTCATCCTCAGAGTCCAGATCGTAATCTGGCTGTACTGCGTGTCCAGACTGAACGACTCAATGTGACTGAGCTGTTTATGTTTTTAATTATTCTATCCATGAACTGACAGACAGAAGGATAGATAAACGAACAGACAGATAGATGGAACAACAGAGTGATAGAGCAATAAATAAAGCAATAGATAGATAGATAGATAGATAAAACTAGTAAACAGAGGCTAAAAGCTGACAAGTGAACAAAAACGGCAAAACCCAGGGGGTAATTAAATCCTCTCTCCATCAGTAAGAAGACAGTGAAGTCACATCAGTATCACACCCCTGTTCACACCTTTGCCGCATATTCCTGTCAATCAACAGTCACCACAGGACATCCTGTTTGTGAATGGCGGCTGCCTTTATGGCTTAATGAGCTTTCACACGTTTTAAGAGAGACAAAACGTTAGCTAAATATTCCCTGTCTGTCGTCTCGTCTCCTTATCATCCAGCTCACATCTCTGCTCACCAGCACTGAGGAACCACCCGAGTGTAAAAGATGAAATTGTTTGCTTACAATGCATGGGCCATTTCTATGAGAAGTCTGAAGTGAATTTAAAACGCGTTCAATAAAGGATGTGACCCAGGGCTGTTTCTCTCCAATGCGGAGGAAACGGTTGACCCTGCTAAAAGTACGACTGTCAAAGCGACCAGCGCCTTGAAAACCGGCCTGAATACCGAAATCATAACCGGGCCAGATAAGACAGAACAAGACAATGAATTATCAGTAAACCCAGATAATTACGAACCGCGGCACCAAAAATATCACAGCGCTCTGAATAGAGAGTCTTTAAGGAGGCAGGAGAAAATAGTATTTCATATTAATATTAAAGATCCGCAGCACAGGAGGGCTAATGATGCCCTGGATGCCTATTAATGATACATAATAGAGAATTCTGGAAGTCTGAGCGCTCCATTTGGGAGGCAGGCTATTGGAAGTCCAGTCACTTGGCTGTGTTCAATCACATACAGAATTTAAATGCAGTTTTTCCAGGAAATGGTCATGTCCTGTCAGTGAGACAATGCACGATTTCTTTCTGGAGACATTTTGGGGAATAAAAGACAAAGCAGAGAAGAATGAGAAAATAAAACCAAAGCTTGAGGAAACGAGAGGCAATTACAAACGCTCAATACCTGCTTTTTCAATTATTTCGAGCAACAGTGCAAAACATGGCACCTATTGGCTCCTGTTAAAATGAGGTGGTGAGTCTGACGTGCCGGGGCAAATTCTTACCAGTGAGCTGGTGTAGGTGGGGTCAGAGGTGTCTTCCTGGAGATAGCGGGACAGGCCGAAGTCCGAAACCTTGCACACGAGATTGCTGTTGACCAGGATGTTGCGGGCGGCCAGGTCTCGGTGGACATAATTCATCTCCGACAGGTACTTCATGCCAGCAGCAATTCCCCTCAGCATTCCCACCAACTGGATCACTGTAAACTGCCCATCATTTTGCTGCCACAAAAAAAAAACAACAACAAAAAAAACATGAACATAATTTGCCAAAGCAGGACATTCTCCAGAATACATGACTGACAGAATCGAATTGTTAGTGTTTTTAAAATTAAGATAAAATAAAATAATAACCAAAACATTATTACAGATATGATAGACAGAACAATAAAATGATCAACAGTTACAATAATAGACAGCTTCTACATAGAATAGAACTAGCTAGAACGACAGAACACTTGAACAATAGAAGGATATAAAAGATACAGGATAAATGTGGCATCCCACAGACTCACATCTACATTAGAAGCTCTAGTATAAAATGGTTCAGAGTCTGGAGATTCCCCATAAACTGCTGCTTTATCTCCACTGTATCCTTGATCCAGCTGCAGTCGACTGCAATTAGCGTGAAATCAAACAGCTGCATGTTGCTCTGAGACATGAATGTGCTTTAATCTTTTAGAAACTAATTAATTAATAAAATGATGGTTTCATACAGGAGCAGACCCTTCAATAATTTAAGTTAAACAGCAGCACGGATTAAATATCTTGTGCATGTGCACGATTATAAAAGAGACATTGATTTTCCTTTCTGTGCAGCATTTGTGTTTAATGCTCTTCATCAGTAGCTGTCTGAAACGTGTTTACAGCGCACAGTGGGAGACCTTACAGTTCCTTCGAAACTTCTGTACACAGTCGCCATGTTGCACAAGTGAAAGCTTTGAACCGAACGCACGATAACAAACAGGGGTGGGGGTGTGGATCGATGGCAACGCTACTCGGATGTGGTGGATTTCTAAGCCAACTTCAAAGAGCCCCTTTATTGCGGCACCAGATCAAAGCTAGGGAGAACCAATCCATGAGATTGAAAAAAATGGGCTGAACATCGATTAAGCAGCGTATTTCTCCACACTAGAGGGAAAGAATGAAACAGACAGAGAGAGAGAGAGAGACAGAGGCTGCTTGTTTTGAATGTTGCACTTACTCTAAGGAAGGAGTCGAGCGCCCCGTTCTCCATGAACTCTGTGACGATCATGACCGGTCGGCTCTTGGTGACCACACCCTCCAGGCGAATGATGTTGGGGTGGTCAAACTGCCCCATGATTGATGCCTCAGACAGGAAGTCGCGCCTCTGCTTCTCAGAATATCCTGCTTTCAGTGTTTTGATGGCAACGTAGATCTCTCGTTTTCCAGGCAGTTTCAGTCGACCTTTATATACCTCCCCAAACTCACCTGAGGCACACAAAGAAGAAAAATGAATAAAACACTCTTAAAGCTGGTGTGTGCAACTTTTCCAATCTAATTTATACCGTTTACAGTGTTTTAGAATTTGTAGGCAGATTTTTCCAAAACATTGTGACAATCACAATACCAACTTTTTAAGCATGGTTCAATCAGTTGCATTAACATGGATCTGGACTACAATTAGTCCTACAGTATTTCATAATAATAATGATAATTCAGATGTGGTCAAGATGTGGTAGCTTAACAGTGAAGGATCTGGGCTATAATTCACACAAAACTGCAGAAGTACATATATTTCACTGGGATCAGTCCGACCTGAACTTCAGTAGATTGCCAACCCCAGGTTGCATAATGGAGAGTCTTTTTACAATAACCTCACTGGAATCAAAACCAAGCTTGATTATATTTGTGTGGCCCCAGAAGTGTTCTAAAATCAATAAAGCTCGAGATGAAATGAGCAAAAATAGTCAAGGATAGAATAAAGAGAAACTTTGTCAACTTTGACTTGAGTTTTACTGCTAAAAGGTTGAGAGTATTTGTTGTGATCTGTGTGAAATCCATATAAGGTGCATCAGTGGATTAACTTCAGCTGTCTGAAGCAGAGCTGACTGTGAGTCATAACACATCTCCCTTGCGACTCGCCGAGAAGACGACCCTCAGGATGCTGCTTGTGTCCTACTTGTGTTTGTGAGGAAATGTAGACGTACAAAGGGCATATAAAAGTTCAGAGAGGTGTATGTGCTTCAAATCAGTCTCAGGAAAATGGCAGTGTAAAGTTGTGTTTTTTTTTACTGTGAATGCTGTTTATTTTCAAGCTTTCGGGCCATAAGGTATTAAGGCGGTCATCTATATCAGTGTCATTCACACAAACACTAAACACCATCACGGTGAGACTCATTAAACTGAAATATGCAATAAACATTAATTTAACAACATAACATGTAACATACAACCCTAATAAACATAACTGATTAGAAAAAAACAAGAATAAACATAGTTATTTTAAAGAAAAAACATCAAATTCAAACAACATTTGAAATGCAATGCAGGGAATTTTGGGAATGTCAGTTTACATTTTTTCCCAGTGAATTTTGCAGGAATTTACCATTTAACAGTTTTTTACCGTAGCATTTTCACAGTTTTTTACCGTTAAAATTACAGTAATTTTTTATTGCGCAGCAATAAACAAGCAACACACCTGCTCCGATAACTTCTTCAATCTTGACAGTGGAGACGTCTATTTCCTTGGCGAATTCTCTGACGGCTTCATTAGGATCTTCATAGGTGAAGGGGTCGATGTAGATCTTCATCCCTGGAGATCCTGGCAGGGTCGGGCAGCCCATGGGTGTGTGGCAGTTGGACAGATCTGGCCTCAAAGTGAGTTCTAGAACACAACCGAGTTTCATAAATTACTGAAACACTCTTTTGCATGGCGCTATTAACGGTTTTCATTTCAATTCAGTTGTAAAAACATTATGGTAAATCTATTTTATGATCTAAACAAAAGCAGGTCAAGTCTAAGTACGTTATTAGAAACCATTTTTGTTTTAATGCATTTATCGAAGCAGTAAATAAACAAATCCAAGAGGCAATCTAAAACAGAGTGGATTTATCTGAAATATGAAAATGATTACTGCACCCATCGCCTGATGCTGATGACATCAATAGTTTCTCATAAAACTCTGAAATAAACAGGGCTGTGAATTGATTTAAATAAAGATTCAGAGGCCAAATGATTTTCATGACATCCAGTTCTGTTAACGGTTCTGCATCTGGAATATTGTACTAAAACCACAATGAATTGTAATAATTTATGATGAATAGATTTCACCTTGAAGCTACACTTTCATTTAAATTATATTAGAAAAACATTTTCCAAAAGTTTCCTATTGTTTTTGAAGGAAAAAAGAAAGACATAGTATTAATAAAGTCAAAATGACATTATGACACTATAAGAGAATAATCAAGTCAAGAACACTTCGATATATATTATCTTCTTATAACAATTAAAAACACGTTTGTGTGTATGTATTTATGAATGAACATTGTGGTAGAACAGTTTTAAATAATTAATTACACCCTGTATTACTTTGTATCATAATAATGTAATATATTCTATTATTTGTTTATTGTAGTAAATCACTCTAAGTATTTTTGTAATTATTGTTATGCATTTGTTAAGTGGAACTGAAATCCAAACCCTAAAAAATATTTCTAACCTCTTTTGCTAGCCGTTACAGTGTTTATTCTTTATTCTTTTTCCACTTTTATAAAATTATGGATTCATAGCTTTGAGACTATGACATCATTAAACAGTAGTGGCAACACAAGACAGTTGCAGTGAATCTCTCTCTCTCTCTCTGCTTCTCCAATAGAGCCGAATCAAATTCTCTTCTGCCTTTATCCCCCACAGGACCTCATAAACAGATAACGCAGACACGCTATCAAAATGCTCTTCATGGCAGAAGATGAAACTTCATGTGTAAACATCAGTATGTGTGTGTGTGTGTGAGAGAGAGAGCAAGAGGGGATGCAGAAAGTAATCTTAGAGAATCAGAGAGAACCAGCAACCCACACAAATAAACCAAGCATTAAACGAGCTCTAAAAGGAGGTGTTCATATCCGCTGCCCAATAGGAAGAGACCCGAAAGCAGGTGTGGAAGCTGATGCAATCACACTGAAAGGCACAGGCAAGAGTCGCTAAGGTCTGCTTCAGAAGAAGTGAGCGCTGACTTGGACGCTGGAGGGTAGAGAGACCGGGGTATGTCACCCAGCGTGACAGGAAGGCCAAGTGACATTAAGACTTCGGGCACAATAATAACCCATCCAACATTTCCATTACTGACAGCCAGATACTTCAGATAACAGTGTGAAATGAACCCAGCTTTTCTTTTTTGCCATGTGTGCTATAAAAATAATTTGATAAATAAAATAACAATCACATTTCAACAGATCCTGTAAAATCCAGCCCTATCCTACATGTATTTATTTATTTTACCTAATATTTATCCCATGTCGAATGGGTCATATAGAGAGTGGTTAGAAATCAATTTTTCTAATAATCAATTTATTTAAAACACAAGCTTGATCCACTAAGAAAATGTTATGGGTGTATCATTACAATATTTTATTTATTTAGAATATTTATAGTACAGCATATGTATCTATCCATTCATCCAACAAAATAACTTATTTTATTTTAATAAACGAGCTTGATCCACTATAAAAACATGGGTATAAAGTAAAGTTAACATTAAAATAACTTAGAATAACAATCTATTCATCCAACAAAATAGCTTTTAGATTTTGTTCATATAAAAAATCCAAGTTTGTTGAATTATTCATTTCAAACACACATGCACAAACCTACAGAGTGCTTTAACTTTAGAAACGCGGCTTTCCTCATCAATAACTTAAATGGCAAACAGTTTATCTCCCCTTGTCCTCTAGAGCATCGTAACAGCTCCACTCGTTTCTTATGGCTGAGAAAGGGAAATAAAAATATATATGTTAATATTTCATAGCCACTTGATCTGTGCATGCCTGGAACACCAACTGCTTTGCCACTGCACTGAAGCTCTGTCCCGCAGGAGAGAGACACCTGGGGCAGCAGGACACTGAGTGAGGGACACGAAAACCTTACGAGACAGAACAACACAAACCTCTGGCCAAGACCCTGAGGACAAGCACTTGGTCTGGTCCTAGACTGAAGAATACAATTGTTTGTGATTATTTATTAAGAGAAACAACCAGCCATGTCCCAAAACTCTACAGAACTTAAAATAACAATAACATTTCATTCCATCCTTCCGTCCATCCACCTGACAAAATCACTGGTTTTATGTATTCATTTTTTAAATATATTAACCCTCTATTCATACATCCATCCATCTTGTTCTGTTGTTATATTATTCTATCCATCTTTCTATCATTCTAACTAATATTCTAGAATATTAACTATGTATCATTTTATCTCCACTGTATCTATATCCAAACAATTAATATGCATATATTAATTTGATATGTTTTGTTATATTTTATATTACACTGAGCAGCTATATACACTGTAAAGTTTATATAGAATCCAAACTGAATTCATACGTTATATAAACTCCTGGAGGTCATTAGTTTACTGTAGTCTTTCCCATCCACTATGTCTTCTTACTTTGAATGTTGCTAATCTTTCTTTGAGAACAGGAGCATCTTAATACAGCGCTTGAACATGGCAAACGTCCGACCCCTGGCCCGTGTAATCGCATTGTTTCTGAGCTTTGAAAGAACAGCCGTCTCTGAAGCGTCGTGATACATAAAAGGATCTGTCTCAGGTTAAGAAGCTTTGAGAATATCAGCCCATTTGTGCTCTTATGCAGTGTCTGACACTGTGTAAGCATATTTAGATCAGATTAGTTGCATCTCGCTGATCTCTCAGGTAAAAGATGCTTTTTTTCCCCCTCTCTCTCTCTGGTATTAAAAAGCCATGCGTTATGAAGCGTACTCCATTATGACCCTGCCACATTACAGCTGCCTCACTATTGCAAGGTTCTATTACGCTTTAAATCAATATTTTACACAAAACCATATTTCCATTTTATGTCCAGCATTCATTTTTCTCCATTCACAGCAATTTAAGTCTTTCAGCTCCTTAGGGTGCTCATTATAGAGAAAAAGAGAGAGTGAGTGAGTGAGAGTGAGTGAGAGAGAGAGATTGGTGGGCGTTTTATTTCTAACCAGGTTCCAGCTTAGTGACTAGCACAACAGCACTGGTTGTGACTCAGCAAAACAAAGGTACAGAAATAGCTGTGACACAACAGACAAAAATGGACATTTAAGACAACATGTAGCTTACAATTTTCACACTCCTATAGCTGCCTGTGCAATACAGTAATGCTGCTAATTCATGGGAGAAAAGATTATAACTAAAAACTGTTGTGCTACGATTACACTTCAGCATATATTTAAGCTATAAAAATAAATAAATAAAATATAAAATATTAACATAGTATATTAAACTATTTAAAGTATATTATTCTATTTTTAAGCATATATATATATATATATATATATATATATATATATATAATAGATTTTCTTACATTCAAACTATGATTACATTTTTACAGAGACTCTGTCCTTGGTGCTGAAGGTAATTCTTTAATGTCCTGCTGGAAATAAGTTTGAAAGTCCTGATGGAGTTAACTTCTGTATGCAGACACCAACTCCACACTTCCTTAAAAAAGTTTTAATAATGCTAATGTTGGGAAACCCAAGAATGGCTGTGACATTTTCGCCAATTATATTCATGGTGGAGTGTCCTTTGCTTTGTTTTAGCTCATATGCATTGACATTCAAGACTGAATAAATTCTGATACAGTAATTATCTGAATATTTCTTCTGACAACGAGATCACGTTCTCACAGTCTCTGCTCTCTTTTCTTCATTCTAAATTGTCTGTTTGATGTGTGAGTCTGGCTGTCACATCATTTGTTTACTTTTTCGTCTGCACTTATGTTAATTAAATTTAGCTTCACAGATCGCCCACCGAATCCTCAGAGAGGTTGCTTACAAGGAGACAGAGAAAGAGAGAGAGTTCTCACTTACTAATGAGCCTGAAGCTTCTCGCAGGGCTATGGGATGCATACGGGTAGGAAGCTTTTTAGTGTCAGCTTCTTAAAAGTGCACAGGCCTGAAGCGATCCCTCATTCCTTTCCTCCGTTACACTGCATCCCGCGGCATTTCCTGTAACCTCACATCCCTCGCCTTGTTTTCCTATATGTTTGCTTTCTCTTTTATTAAAAACCCATTTCAGAATGGTTTTGCCCCAGAGGAAGAGGCAGAGCCGAGTGTAAAAGAAAGATGTCCGTCAGCGTCAACGGTCTCTAGTATAAGGGGTTTGCTCACCTCTTCCGGTGCTGTAGTGCTGGAGTTTGTCACTGTACACGGCCTCCTTATTGTAAGCTCGTTTCCTATGAAGGAAATAGGGGGAAAGAAAGTTAAATTAGGAAATACAAAGTTCTGTTATGAATCTCTAAATGGCGCAGGCTAAAGAGGTTCTACATGTAACTCTGATATAATCACTTGATTATTCACATGGTGCAGCAGATTGGTTCCTTTTCATATCAGCAGCCAATGAGCTTGCTGATCAACATTACAGTACTTGGCTGTACTAGTTGAAACGTGCTTTAGAAACCCTCCACCTTCCCCAGCTCCACCTGTATGGATCTTCTACAAGGGGACAATTTCATGCATGTTATATATGGAGGTTATTTAATGTTATATGTGCAGCATAGCATTGTTCAGCTGGAAATATAATAGAGCAGAGTCTGAATTATAGTATCATGTTATGAGTTTCTGACAAGAAAGTAAAGTCTGGTTAAAATCAGTTTATTCTGGCAAAGAATTGGCTAGCAGCTCAGTCAGAGATTGTATAACTGTTATCTCAAGCGACCAATCGCAGTTTGTTTTGATTTGTTTGTGTGCAATGTAGGGGTGTTTGAGACCATTATAGAAAAAGCCTTTCAAAGCATTTCTGATCTAAATTTCTGTCTGACCAAAAGTAAAGTCTAAAGACAAAACTTTTTGTTGGGTTCGTATGGATACAGTCTGGTGGTTTTCCTTTTTTGATCCAATTCCTTTTATTTTTGGATTAAAAGCTTGAATTGCTTACTGTTTACAGGAATTGCATCACCTCACCCATCATTAATGTTACCCTACAGAAAAGAACCTACTCAGATAAAGACCAATTTATCAGTATGAGACTGTGCTTTGAGGAGAGAGTTAGTGGTTATCTTCCAACCAATGAGATTTGAAATATAGCATGATCAAATCACTTCTAGTTAAAGTTCTATGGTGTTTAATATTAAATGTTTACAATGGTAATAAAATGCTAAAGAAGTAAATAAACTTACACTGTTATTACTTAATAAATAAGTAAAATATGTACTATTTATGATTAATATGTACTAAAATGTTCAATACTAAATATACAAAAACAGTACACTGTAAAAAAAAAAATCTGTAACATTTATAGTAAAAAAAAAACTGGCAGCTGTGGTTGCCAGAATTCTACTGTAAAAAATCTGGTAACAACATTTTAGATTTTAAGTTAAATTTACAGTTAAATACTGATATAATGTTAATATACCAGTTTCCATGAGCACATGCAGCAGTCATACATCTGGCTCCATAATGGCCAACTCACCTGCTACAGACTATAGATATGGCCACCAGAGACACAATGAAGACCACTCCAGCCGCGGCTGAGCCTGCAATCAGCGGCAACTGCTCCCTCAGCTCTGATTTATAGTCGTCTAGACAGAGAGAGACAGGATGCATTAGGCTACAGAAATAACTGATATGGCCACTGCCTATAGAGATGAAACAGGGGATGAAAGAACGTAAACAAAACATTTCAAGAGAAGCCATTCAGGGAAGTGTTTCATGGACTGCATGAATAGGAGATTGAAAGATGGGGGAGAACAAAGATGTACAGAAAAAGACAAGAATACAGATTTAAGAAGTGTGAGGAGGTGTGAGCTTTGAATGAAACAGAGCAGAAGGGAGAGAGAGAGATAATAGAGTGATACAATGATACAAAAGGAAGCGCTAAGACACCGCGGTCAGAAAATACTAATGCCTAGCGCTGACAGATGTCAGCTGAGAAAGAGTGATGGAAAAGGACAGACGGAATGAAAGGAGGGAAGGAAAACACTTAAGGTACACAGGCGAATGACAGTGACTGGTGAAGTGTGTGTGAGTGATGTGTGTGGCCCATCAACACGGCTAATCCTGCCATCACAGTCTAAAAACAACAAAGACGAGGATGGAATGTCTTTTGTCGATGTTCAAATACAGACAAACCCTCGACCGGCTCACATATATACAGGACAACAAACATATGTGTGGTTTGAGGAAGCCATTTGAGATTGTAGCATGCTTAGCTACAAGCTAATCCTAATTTTAAGCAGCTAAAAAAAATTGTTACACATAGCTCCATAAGCATAAAAGAATTAGTTTGAAAGAATGCCAGAAACAATGAGAAATTTAGCTAGGGGAAGGAACAAGACGTAGCGTTAGTGAAAGAGACTGATCTACATCATTAACGGTCATTCTGTGTTTGACAGACAGATCTAAACTCTATCTCCAAGACGCTATACAAACACAGCTCAACAACTAAAACAATGAATTTATTTATGATTTCATTGCATTCTATGTACATTTATTATTGTATGGAACTTGCTTTATGCACACTACAGTAGTAAAATAAATTAAGTGTTTAAAAAATAAATAAAATAAATATTTTATGCAAAACCATCCAAACATTTTGAATGCCTGTAGAAATCAATTTAATGACAGGTAATACATTTACAAAGAATCCTGAAAAATTGATCAGTTTCCAGAAAAATATTAAGCACCACAACTGTTTTTAATATTGATAAAAAAAAAAAAAAAGTTTTATGACTAGAATAATGATACTAAAAAAGCAGCCTTGCATCATAGGCATAAACATTTTACATATATATTAAAACAGAAAACAGTTATTTTAAATTGTAATACAATTTCTCAATAATGTTTTTCTACGGTATTTTAAAAATAAAATTTAACAACCCTACACTTTTGAAAAGTAGCATCCACATTTTTATGATGCATGTTTATTAGATGCATATGGTTGATTTAGGTGCTTCTAAAGTGTGGATCCTACTCCAAACATGGGATGAAACGGTGTAGCAGCAGGTTCCTCTAGACCAGTTTAAACCAGTAGGAAACAAGCACAACTCATTTTAATTCACAATTGCCAACAATATCATGTGTATGAATGTGCATTAAAACATTGCGTATGCATGTAACTGTGTGTGTCGTAGCACACTAGATTTTAAACAATCGCAATCGTGGTCGTTTTTAGCATGCTGGCTAAATCCATAATGGCCAACAGGAAGTAGAGCAGTCTCTGTGTGTACTGGGCTTAAACACACCTCATTTAACAGAATCATTTCTTCGTCATTACACCTGGCTGTCAAAACGAGAGAGAGAGAAAGAGAGAGACAGACTCCAGGGAGAGCGTGTGTTGTGCTTAAAGAGAAGGTGTGTGTGTGTGTGAGAGGTGGACTTCTCTCCCCCGTGATCGGTGCTAATTGTCGTAACGAATGTCGTGCCATGGCAGAATGCCAGTGGATGTACCCGTTAGCTGGCGCAGAGCGAACCCGCGCACTAATTACTTTAGTGAGTATGACGGCACGGATACGCCTGCATACACACGCACAGGGAGTTTTGTCTTCATCAGTGTGACATCATTGTGTTCTGTTTGTATTTTCCATTTCATTTGTGTTAGTGAATACTATATTTTAACACGGCATGATGAAGAGTATGTGTAAGTGTTCATGTCTGTCTGTGTGCTGAGTGCATGCATACTGACACGGATAAGTTAATTTACATGACTGATTTGTTTGTGAACTGCATGTTTGTATAATTTGCATGACTGATTTGTGTTTCAGTTTTTGTGCATGCATATGTTGCAAATACACAAACCTAAAACTTGAAATACATACACATTGATGCTAATCACAGCAACTATTCAGTCCTTGAAATCACATGCATGCAACACACATGCAAACCATCTATATAAATACACAACATGAAATGCATGCATGCAGCAAACACTGTAAATGAAACAAATCAGTGAAGCAAATCATCACATGCATGCAACAAATATAGCCAAATAAAGCCATGCAAATTCAAAACTCACTGTCAAATCAATCAGTCAAAACATAACATGTTATGTTTTGCAGAAACTATGCAAATCAGCTATGCAAATACACACACTGAACATGCAACAAGCATGCAATGCATGCATGCATAGCTGATTTGCAATACAGTATGTTGATTTGTTACATGCACAGGTCAATAAGTGATTTTACTACAAGGTTAACTTAAGTGCTTTATGTTTATTGTGTGTTTGTTGCATGTATTGCATGTTTGTTGTGTATGTGCCATGAATGTCCTTCATGTCTTGTAGCTCAAATAATAAAGCATGGAGCCAGCAATGCCAAGGTCATGCGTTTGAGAGAATGCCTTAATTGATAATATGTATACCTTGAATACAGTATAAGATACACTGGATCAAATGCATATGCAAAAGTAATAAATGAAGATTTATTGCACAAATGCATTAATTACAGTCAAGTAGTAATATGTACCACACCTTCTAACAACAGGGCCATGCTCGCACATTAGACCTGTGTTTCTTAGTGTGTGTGTCCCAGTTTGCCAGTTCAGTTATATTTACACCAGTGTGACAGCAAAGACAAGGAGGGTTGTGTAAAAGCCTAAAAAATGAATGTGTGAGTGAGCTGGACAGGTAAAGTGTGTGTGTTTGTGTGTGAAGCCCCAGGAACTAGCCAGCTGCCTGGCGGATGTCTTTCTGTCCTGTAGAGTCCAGTCCCCCTGGCATCTGAAGTGTGTGTGTGTCTGGCACAGTCATAAGGCAGAACATGCTAGACTACAGATACAGAGCCATTAATCAAACCCATGAGAGAGACAGAGGTTACAAGTGTGTGTGTAAGAGAGAAAGAGGGAGAGAGAGGCAATACAGTTTGTGTTTCTTGTTGTCCAAGTTTGCAAGGCCTAAATTTCCAAAAAAATAATGGACAAAATGGAAAAGAATGGACTCGGAAACAATTAAATGAACTTTTTTGGTGTGTGTGTTCAACCACTAATGAATGAAATGTGGCCTAAGACACAATAAACACTGGATGTGAGTGAAAGTGAGAGCAAGTGCAAGAGAAAAAAAATAAATAGAGACAAAGATAGCGTTAAAAGAATGAGAAAGCTAGCTGAGAGGAACAAATAAGAACAAAAGACAGATAGATAGATAGATAGATAGATAGATAGATAGATAGATAATCATTCTTTAATCAATGAGCTAAGTATTCTGGGAAAGCTTGAATGCCACACATGGTCCTAATAAAAAATCATTGAGCTAAGCAGTTTGTCTGGAAAACACACACACACAACCTGTTTATGACACACAGTGATGATCAGTCAAACCTGGAATCTAGTGAGCATAAAAATGGAACAGTGAAGCATTTATTTCGACAACTCTAAATAAATCTACTCAAGAAATGAGATCACTCGGATCCAAAGAGTGCCTCCTCACACATACACACACAAACACGCGCAGGCGTTGGCGTGGGGGTTCGTACCATCTGTGAGGGTTTGGAAGCACATTTTGCTGCTGTATTTGCCGAAACCGGCAACCGTCCTGGCGCGAACCTGCATGACGTACATGGTTCCCTTCCGTAATCCATCCACACGAGCCGTGTTCGTCTGACTCCTCACCTGCGTGGAATTCACCTCAGACAGCTCCTGCCAGACAGAGAGATTGACTTTTTTTAATCACAGATTTTATTACCATAGAGCTCTATTTTAAAGTTAAAAAAACAAATTACAAATTAGGGTTTTGCTAATATCTCACTTATTTCTTCAAGACTGCAATAAGACCAAATGTCTCCATCATCATCCATCAGAGAATTCCAAATTTGTCTCATTTAGAGCTTTGAAGGAGATCTCAACAACGTCTCAAACTGCTCAAATTTACCAAGACACCAACAATACACATGTCTTTTAAAAACAAATTATCTGAGCTACAGTATTTGAGAAACACCTGAGCCAAAGTTGATATTCAAACTAACTTTATCCAAGACCTCAAATAAATAGAACCTCTGAGCAAAAATGCTTTCCTTTTTGGGGAGGAAAAAATCTTGGTTTAGTGAAATGAGCCTCTTTGAAGAGCCGCAGACGAGCACTGATGCCATCAGAAAGTACATTTTGCAGCAGACGAGACGGTAGTGTGTTAGTGATGAGATCTCTCTTTCTAAACTCCATCAACACCTCAGAGCGAGAAAGTGTGTGTATGTGTGTAGAGAGAAAGGGGCTGACTATTATTGGCTAAGTAATTTACCATTCATATCATAACCTTCTTTGATTTTAATTATTACATTAGAGTGTGTTTTTAAAATAAAGAAATAGTATTACTAGAAACATTTAACTTGTCAATATTCAGTTTTATTCTACTTTATAGAAATGCAGTGATTTAAAGCAACTGTATGTAGTTTTGTATATTTTAGGGAATTTGGACCCTCCTATAGTTAACTGAGTTGAATTTACTGTGGTAATTATATCACTGCTGTAAATTTAAGTGAAATGCTGTACATGTGCATTTGTTGCTGCCATAGAACAATCCATAACTTTCACAGAATTTTGCACCCTTTGAAAACTCCCAGAACAAGTGCAAGGGGAAGGAACAAACGCCATTTGCCATTTTGAAACTGATATTTAAAAGTAAACACTTAAAACAGCAGCATGACATTAAAATGGACCTTATACTACTTTTCAAGCTCCAATCAGATAAAATCAGATGTCAGAATTAGATCGCTTCTCAGTGAATATCTTGTTACCCTTTCAGTCGAATCACTTCGACGTTACATATGGGAACTCGCCAGAGAGACCAAATGCCTTTGAGCTTTATA
>JAUCMR010000051.1:18429872-18468762 GCA_032357425.1 Enteromius argenteus | reverse complement strand
ATATATATATTTATATAAGACTCAAGTATTTACATATTTTCAATTTGTTTGTACATACCTGCCTGATATAGTCTCTATATGACGAATTAGTTTGCGTTTTGTGTTTGTGTTGTAAGCAAATGTATAAAACAAACAAACAAAAAAAGGTATTTTGGGAGTGAGAAAAAGAGACATACTGTATATAGTAAAGCCTCAGACAGAGAAGAGAGAGACTTTGCTACAACATTCAATTTAGTTTTCAAGGTCTCATCAAAATTCACATCAGCGCGTTGCTGAAGGCCCACGCTACACACAAAACACCCCTACTGTGATGGCCGAAGGCGAAATCTGTTTCTTAACAACTGCAACATAATAATAATAATCAGGGAAGAAATAACAGTGATATTAATAATTCAGGTTGAGAATGTGCCTGAGTGACATGTGAAGGGGCAGGAGGGTTTGGGTGTGTTGTCTGTAATTTACAAAACAAGATGGTATGTCTAAATATGTGTCATCCTCACGGTGGTGAATAAGCAGGAATGAAAAGATTCTCCACCTGACATCACCTCAGCTATAAAACAAGTGTGAAGGGCACTAGAGCACTGAGATATAAATAATGAAGGGCTCTCACAAACACATGATCATGACCTCACCACTGGGCCATAAATAAATAAAAGCAGCGAGTGTCATTTAGGGAATTAAACAAACAATATTTGAGCTTATGATGGAATCTGCCCTTCTTTTTCTTTTTTTTTTTTAAACAATAGTTCACACAAAAAAATTACAGGCCATCCAAGACGTAGATGAGATTTTATAGAAGAGATTTGTAGAAATGCAGTGTTAGATCCTCTGCAGTGAACCAAACAGCTAATAAAAACAACACAATCCACAAGTAAAATCACACCAGTCCACTCCAACAGCTAACATTTTGAGATTAATAAACTCATATTTTAATTATAAGAAGTTAAAGTAAAAAAAAAACCAAAACATTTTAATCCTGAATTTGTTTCTTAGAAACATGAACCTTTTCTCAGGGTGTTCATTGATGGACTGGAGAGATGTGGATAACTTGTGGATTATTGTGATGTTTTTATCAACTGTTTGGACTCTCATTCTGCTGGGACCCATTCACCGCAGAGGATCCGTTGGTGAGCAAGTGATGTAATGCTAAATTTATCCAATCTGCCCCACGAAGAAATAAATTCATCTACTGTACATCTTGAATGGCCTGGGGGTAGCTAATTTTTCAACAAATTTCTGCACTATATAATCATTATAATGATATATATATTATATAGCGATTATAAGTCACATGGTAAATTTGTGAGAAGGACAGTCTGAAATTCATATCAATATTTGCTGAATTATAAGACTGCAAGATTTCTTTGGGTGAACTAGACCTTTAAAACCATAAACCGTTACTCAAAAAAGTGTTTTCAACTTAATTAGCATACCCCGTTACCTCTGGGGGTTTACTAACCCAGACTAATGAAATGTTGAACTTTACATACTTTGTGATTGTCCTCGCATAGCGCACAGATTACAATCTGCTTCAAAACCTGTCAGAAACACTGCTGTTCTGGAGATTAAATAAGCACAGTGCTGAGTGACACAAATTAACATGATTTAAAAAGAAATAAATAAACAACAGCTCTTATTAATGAGCAGAACATGCAATCTCAGATTCTGTCTGTGATTTCTTAAAGACTCTCACATCTTATCAAGGCTGTCTTTGATTGTGGCCAAACAATTTAATTAGAAAGAAACTGAAAAATGTTCAGTGTGAATATATTCAGAATACTAATCGCATACATAACTCACACTCATAAAAAATAAAGGTTCCAAAAGTGAGTTTTTGCAGTAATGTCAACTATTTTTGGTTCTCCAAACAACTTTTCAGTGAGCTATTCTTTCTTTTTCTTTTTTTCTTAATAGTCTTTTGTTTAATGGAAAGGTTCACTGAAAATAACTGTTCATTGAATTTACATTTTTTTTAAGGTAAGTGGTTGCAATCAATTTATTTTAGCTACATTCAAATAATAAAAATTAAAAATTAAAAATGTGAAAGTCAACAAAATGTGTTTATTTGAATGTAGCTAAAATAAATTGATTGCAACCACTTACCTTAAAACATTTTTTATATTTTTTCCAGTGGATGGAATGAAGAACCTTTATTTGGGCTATTTTATTTTATTAAATCTTAACTGTTGGAGTTCTAATCAAATAATGATTTAAATATTTTAAAATAATTGTATTATTACATACTGATTACAGTCATCTTAATACTATCTTGTCATTATAATATTAAAATACTTTTTAATAATAGAATTAATGTTATTTAAACAATTCTTTATTATATTTATTATTTCCTTATATCTAACTATTTATGATTATTCTGTTATTTTATTTAGCATCTATTTTTGTGTAGGCAACTTTTAACTGCCAACAGTATTTTTTTTCTCAAATAATATTGTTATTTAAAATTATTAATTAAAAATAATAATATTTTAGTATTAATATAATGAAATTAATGTTTAGTTATAGATTTAATTAACTTTTTATAATTACTGGACATATTTTATATATTTTTTTGTTCTTTTATTTAGCATTTACTTGTGTAAAAAACCTTGCCATTGTCAGTATTCTGATCAAATAAGGATCCAACAAAGATATCAAATCACAGTTGCTATTATTTTAGTTAATTCATGCTAAAGACAAAAACAAATAACATATGGTCTTTAAGAACTTAAATTTTCTTTATGTATGTAGCATGCGATATGCATGCTATATACATAAAGAAAATTTAAGTACTTGACATACAACCAGTGTTTGATTTTGAGCCACTTTACTTTACATATAGGTCTGGCTACTATTCCCCGGCATACTATTTCCTCTGGCAGCAGCCCTCTCTCGCTGTCAGTCAAATGGGGATTATGGGAAGTCCCTCCCCACTCCTACCATCTCAAGATGGTGTTAAAAGTAGGCGGAGCTTGTGGCAGGCAGCCAATAGGAGCGCTGCCAGGTCAGACAGACACGGTTCTCAGCAGGTCCTCAGTGAGCAGTGGGGCTGTTTTGGCAGGAGGCAGGTGTCACTGCCACAGACCAGCAAAGCAGTCTGTCCTGCTGAAGGGAGTCGCCTGTCCTACACACACACACACTTACACACTTGATCTCACAAACAGGGGGACGGGGCTGGTGTCAAATCAGTCCTTCTGTTAATGGACCATGGACCGCATACACACACGCCATCTCAAACATCCTTCAGTGAACATGGCACGGCTGGCCGTGGCAAGGCGCCACCTCCCCCAACTGGGTGGCACATGCCACCTCTGCTTGCAGGATGGCAACACCACCTGGTAAGAGCTACGAAACACAAAGACTGTACTAGGGAAGATTACTTTTAGAGAATATAATTGCATTACTGCTAAGCTGGTTTGATTTTGTTTTTAAATAGTTTTTTATCAAAGATATACTCTTTCTATCACTGAATAAAACATTGGTTCAGGATTTACTTTTTTACTTTGAAATTGTAAATAATTGAAAAAAAAAAAAAAAATTATATAATGTAGCTAATTATGGAGGTCCATTATGAGAATTTGTGCTCTGCATCGATGAATAAATAATTATAAAGTAACGTGTTGAATTAAACATGAATTTCGGAAATAGACTGAAACAGTATTTTCTTGTAAAATATAATCTTTGTTTTATTTATGACTTTGAAAAATCATATTAATATAGCTGAAAATTTCTCAAGTCAATTTATGAGGTCTTTTTTTTTTACCTAACCATTAGAACAACAGTGTAATTTCCTTCAGGAATCAAGCTACATTAGTTATGTTATATGTTTAAACTAAAAAAATAAATTAAACCCCCCCCCCACAAACTAACATCTGGTACATAATAGTTTGTTTTTGAATCAGACTACACTTCTTACACTGTATATTTCTGATTAATTAAATACAAATAGTTCATAATACACTGGTTGCTCTATATGTTTTTGATTCATTAAATAGAACCGAGTTATAAGAGTAATTTGTTTGTAAAATCAGACTACATTGACTGCTTTGTATGTTTTCTGATTCATTAAATACAACCAGTTCATAACAGTCATTTGTTTGTGAATCAGACTATACTGGTCGCATTGTGTGTTTTTGATTTATTTAACAGAACTGGTTCATAAGAGTCATATTGGTTTGTGAATTGGACTACACTTGGCTAAACGTGGATTTTTTTAATTAATTAAAAAGAACTGATTCATTAAGTAATTTGTAAATCGGACTACACTGAATGCATGATATGTGTCATTTGTTTGTAAATTACATTATTGCATGGCATGTTTCTCATTCAGTAAAAGGAACTAGTAATTTGTTCATGAGTCAAACGAAACTGTGCATGCTTTATGCTCAGTCCTTCTGTTTCTCTCGGAAGTATGTCACAATACGAAAGTAAAAATGGTCGCAAACCTCCGGTACATGCAGACATTAATGATTTCTTTATTATTTTTACATCCGTAAAACTAGAAACAAATCATAAACTACACAGTTACTAAGGATATTTTCAGGGTTACCCAGAACATTGTTCTTGAGATTCTCTGAAGTCATAGAGATGGTACTGTATGTGTTGAGCTATGGGTTCAACTCTGTATTCTGTGCAGCATGGAGAGATCACCGAGATTGAATTCATTCAACTGAAACAAAACCTTGTATTGGCCTTGTGTACGGTTTCATATCTTTGTAATAACAGCATCGCTTTCATACTGACGGCTGGGTTTCACATCCTGCTACGCATGCCGCAAAACACTGACAGCTTCAGAGAAATATTTAGCCACAATCACACGAAAGGAAGAAGGGAACGAGAAGGAAAATTCTCTAAATTTCTCACACCTGTGTAAGGGGGACACAAACGCTTGATTTAATCGAGTATAAGAACTCAAGAAGTGCGTTCTAATATGCTAAATTGCATTATCATACCACTTGTTACATAAACCATCTTAGCTCGTCTATAAAGTGAGCAAGTGTGTGCTATTAATCTGCAGTAGTGTTGTTCTACAGGAAAAAGAGAGAGAAACTGTGCAGCCGCGAGCCAATACACTTTCTTCGGCTCGCAAAGTGAGATACATGAGATGATTTCAGAGCCAACAGTGAGCTGAACGTGAGCGAAAGATCAACAAACCCCAAAAAGCTACAGGGGAAACATCACAAATGCTTCCATTGCAAATTAAACAATGACTACATGGGCAGCAATACTCCGAATTTGAGTAAGACAATAGTCTGACTAAGAATCTACCATGTAAACAGAGATTTTTTATTATCTTAATGATGAAGTCATAATCGAAGTAAACACAAATCGAAAAGAGAACTGTTAGCCCATGCATGTGTTCAAGTTCATTAGCAAATATAAAGTCAACAGAACTCTCGCAAAAGCTATAGAGAAGATATTGTCACCAGTCGCGCCTCTGTGGCGCTCTCTGGAACAGCGGGAACCTTCGCTAGAGTACTAATGTTTCCCCCCGGACCTTTTTCCCCCACGTACCTGGGCTGATTTCACCGCCAGGTGTTCGGCATTTACTGCCCTTTATAAGCAGCGTGTGGACGCTTGTTCTACGTGAAGTCTTATTTACTCTGGTGATAATTCTGAGCGTTTACCCTGTTGGATTTTCTGGTTACATTTTGGATTGTTTATTCGGACTCTGATTCTCGCTGCCTGCCCTGACCTTTTCTGCCTGTTTTTCGGATTATTGATGATCGCTGCCTGCCTTGAACTCTCTGCCTGTACCACGACCACGATTTACTGCCTTGTCTCTGTTATCTCTGTCTGCCTGGTTATTGATCTACGCCTGTTTGACTACTCTCTGAATAAAAGCCTGCAAATGGATTCCGACGACTCTAGTGCTTCCTCACAGATATAGTGAAGAAATAGTTATTATTTTAGAAAGTATTAGGCTACATGAAGATTTCCAAGTCATTCAAATTCTTAGAGACACAGCTGGCAGCCTTATTCCTTAACTTAAAATATTTTGTACCAGAAAACCTTTAAGGGTATCGAATAAAAAATGCAATATCATAAAATGTTACGGCATCTAAGAAAAAAACCTTCAATGTACTGCTAAAGACTTAAAAAGATGACCCGATGAAAGAAGGAATAAGAAGGAAGAACACAAGACAAGTGCACTTCATGTAGGGGTATCTTGCTGAATGCCACTCTTGACCAAGTAGAACATAAAAGGCTGGCTTGAACATGCTAAAATTCATTTGGACAGAGCTGTGGAGTTCTGGAATAATGTTTTATCGATGATGCAACCGAATTTAAACATTTTAGACCCATGAATCAGCAGTAGCTCTGTTCCAAATTTTGACAAGAATTGTGATGCCTCTGGTGCAAAGACTGAAGATAGACTTTCCTGAAGTACAATTATCCCAAACTATGCATCCAAATTTGCTTATACCTGATTTAGAGATCAGTCGTACAATGTACTTGAGTGCCCTGTTAAGTCTTTAGAGTTAATTCTCATTGAAAATATTTTGTTGAATTTGAAGAAAGCAGTATCAATGTGAAAGCCAGAGGTTATCAGTGATCTGAAAGCTTTTTCAGGCAAGGAATGGGCCAAGACCAAGGGTGACTGAAGATTATTGTATACATAAGAAGTGTAATATATATATATTTAAGCTAGTTGGTATAATCAAGAAATTAATTCATTACACTAGAATTAAAATGGAAGGAATTCTGTTGAGACAAAACTAGAGGACTTTAAAGAATTACTTGTTGATTATAATGGAAGCATTTGTTATATTATGTCAAATAATCATTTGTAAAGTATAACAAGAACAGTCTAGTTTTGTCGCGACTAGCTCACTTTTATTATAAATCAACAAATCTGTTGACAAAGTGTGTGGTAGAATTGAGAGGGATGTAGCTGTATGTGTCGCTCGCTCTCAGTGCAGACAGAGAGAGAGAGAGAGAGATTGTAGGAAATGGAAAAGTGGCAACAAACACAGGAGAAATGCAGAGCGCTGTAGGCATAGATCAAACAGCGTACGTGGGCTTTTATGGATTATGATTTTGCCGTGCGTGGGCTTGTTATTATGGAGCGTTCTATTAGAGAAATGTAATATTGTAGTATTGTTTATGAAGACTAATGTTGGCATGTTAACTGAGAGACATTCTGAATGAAGCATAATGTATTTTTAAAGATGCCAATATGAGATGACTCATAATCCTCTACCTCTGGGCTAAAACACGCACACACACACACACACACACGTGCAGCTTCTTATTGCAGTTAATGGAGGCCCTGACCTTTTAAAAGCGAGTTATCTTCTGTGTCATGAAACTCTAAGAGACAGAGATCACAGAAACGGGATAGACAGAGTGAACGAAAAAGAGAAAGAGAAAAAGAGAGAGAGAGAGAGAGAGAGAGAGAGAGAGAGAGAGAGAGGCAGGGAGAGGATTAAACTAAAGTCTACTTGTCACATCTGAGAAATGAAAACAATGCATTTCTTTCATTCTTCATTAATTCTTTCAACATTTGTTCACTGTTAATCTTACTGTTTTGTCTTTTTGGGGAAATTTGAACCATTATGTAAATTAATTTCTCATTCATAACCCATTTATATGAAAACTGTCACATGGATTGTAAATTAGGGCTGTCAGTCATTTAACATTTTTTAGCAAAATACTTAGATGCTATGCCAATTAACTAATTAATCAGATCAAACACAATAATATTTGGTGAAACAATGGATTCATATACAATACATTATTTTGACAGATGAGCAACAGACATAAAAAAGTGACTTTAAACATCAATATAATAATAATAATAATAATAATACAAATTATTATTGGAGTACACCATTAAAATTCATTCATTCACTATCATCATTTTGTACATTTTATTATTATTATTATTATTATTATTATTTTTAGTGTAGTGGCCGCCAGCTCTGCTTTACAAGACACCCGGTGTCGGATCAGATTTACACTCCTAACCCTTTAGCTGGTTTTGGTTCACTGTGTGAGGACTAAAGCTAGGGTTAGCTGTGACCCTCAGCTTCCAGATGAGCAGCACAGATCACGGGGGTAAGAAGCGAGAGCATGCAGGTGCCTGATCTCAAAGCATTAGAAGGATTCTGGGTTAGATGCATTGTACTGCAGTAAATAGAGAACGTGATAGCAATATTGGAAAGAGTTTTTTCCTAGAGGCTTTTAGAGAGTGTTTTATGCAAGCAATGATTTTAATAGCCCAGTCACATTCAACTAATGGCACTACTCGGATGCACCCGGCATTTTTATGAGCTTGCAACTTACCGTCCTGTTATATCTGTTTGTAAATGCCGGACAGGGTCTTAGAGTTCAGTGTGGTTTATTTTAGACCTCACAGACTTTATTTTACCGGAGCACACTACAGCATTTAGGAGAGCACAGGAAGTGTGGCAGCACGAGGCCAGAGCTTCGGCGGTTCTCCATTAGCCTTGATGATTGAGGTTAGAGACTCGTGAACCCTTGTCCCAGAAAACTACCACTACATCTATAAGGGTCCAGGCAGTTATCTCAGCCAGTATGGGAGATGCAGCGTAGCCTTCTGCGTTACTGGAAGTGACAACTTCTGCTGGTAATTGACAGCCATGTTGTGGCAGCCTGCAGCTCTTTTGAAGGAAGTTGGGAAGCTCTATGGAGTGTCTCGGCAAAGGTGAGATACAGAAGCACCTCCAGGGACTTGTGAGCAAGTACAGCCAGACACGATTATAGTGGAGAGTTTTGTTTAAACTGCTGGCTCTCAGAAGGTTTTGCTTCAGATTCAGAATAGCATTAGACTATCAAGTGGCAAGACCAAATTATATCAGAATTCATCTTGTTGGTATCGTGCATCATTTATTTATCATTATTATAATTTAATAACAATATAATTAATACATATTTTAAAACATCCAAAATGGAAAGTATTCTCTTTTCTTTATATATATATATATATATATATATATACACACATATAAATATAAATATAAATTAAAAATGGAAAATATTCTCTCTTTAAAATATAATAATAACAACAACAGAAATGTAATGTTTGTATTGGGCACTTGATGTTATGTGCATTATATTGTATGTGATTGATACTTCTAAAAAATTGAACCTATACATAAACTATAAAAATATGTATAATATATATATATATATATATATATAAAATAAAATAAAATATATATAGTTTATAAAACATTTATTAAATAAAATAATAGCAACATAATATATATATATAATAAATCAATAAATGATTTATGTATTTATTAATTTTTCTTTTTCCTGTCCGTGACCCCATCACCAGTATATTTTTCTTTACGCTCGCTGAACATTTAGACAAGAAAAGCAATAGAATGTCTGTTTTACTCAACATTTACAAGTACAGAGAACATGTGTTTGCAGAATCTACATAACCAAAGACAATCTGCAGATAAACCGTTTCGCTAATCCAGAGTCTCTGTGCATGTATAACGTTACACGGATCTCATTTGCCAAGTCTAAACTAAGTCACGCACATTCATATTGGCTTTGCGGCTGCTAAAACGTGAGTCAGGGCGCCTTTCTGACGTGGTACAACATAATCATATACAGCTGTGGAACTCGATCGCATGGCAGGACGGCTACAATCACGGCTGAAACTTTAAATCCTACCCACAGTTCTCTCCTGCAGCACCGCAGCTTTATATTTATGCTGATTTAGCCACCGAATTTGATCTCATGCCTGAAAAATGGACTCAGGTTGTCACGGTGGCTTAGAGAATAAGCATCTGCCAGTCCTGCTGTCAAGCGAACCGTAAAAAGACCCTCGGGCGAAATGGCGCTGATCTCATCTTGACTGAGGCAGTGCATAGAGATCGACTCAAGCTAGAGTAATGTATTCACACGTATGACTCCTTCACCAGGTGCTCTTTTTTATTATTTATAATCTGACAGATGACCACATTCCTTGTCCTTTTTTTTATCTGTAGTGATATAGTTTTACTTTTACAGCTGAAGTCCGTCATTTCTGTATCAGGAACCTCACCAAACCACACCCATTCTGCATAGCACTGAACCAATCAGAGACCAGTCAAAACAAAAACACACATACCTTACAATATGTTAAATATTTTTTTGGGTTGCCACTTGATGTCAAATTTATTGTCTATATATTGTGACAATAATTTTTTAACAGTAAATGATACAATTATTCATAAAGAAAATATATACGGGAAGCATTTTCTACTATTGAATTGTTGTTTTTTTTTATTTTTTAATTTATTTATGGCATTTTTATTTTTTTTGTCGGAACAAATCTTGATAACGTCAGATAACAAGTATAAGGTATGTAATGGATTACAATCAACCAAAGATATTCAGCTGTTAAATTTAAGTATAAAATTACATAATATCAATTTAGGTCAACCAATTACCAAACAATGCTTAATTTTGTTCAATCTGTGGTGTAAAACAGTTGCTTAAGTTATTAAATTAAAATCATTTAAGCAAATTATAATTGAAAAATCATACATGCTTGAAATTTTAGAAACTGTATATGCATAATATTTCAAATATACTTATTTTTTCAAGTATAACTGGACTCTGATTGGCTCATTGCATTGCTGTGTGGGCGTGGCCTTTTATTATGCAAACCAATCCAAGCTCATAAACATTGCAAACTCTGACTCCATCATCGCGCTGCCCTCTCCTAACCAAAACCATGTAAACAACCTTTTAAAAAAAACCTGCTATAAAAGCAATATTTAAAATGTATTTATAAAACACAAACTAAATTGTAATTATAAGCTGTCAAAAAACAGATGAGGTTGAAGCACCGCAAACAAGCATTTTAACGTGCTTCCCACATCGCTCATGTTTTCATGCCCAAAAGAAAGCCGCATTAATGATATTTTCTGTACGGTGTCTGATTCTGAAGTACCTTTCTCCTTCTCGCCTGTTTTATAAATCAGCATATGATTACACGGCATGCATATTTATAAGGAAATAAGTGCTGCACTTGTGCTATTTGCATTTGAGTAAACTATTGTCGAGAGGAGAGAATTATCCCGGATATAGATATTATTATCCCCGAGCTTTTGATTAAACCAATTTTCATAACGCAGCTCATTTATCTCACCAAACATCATTGCAGAAAAGACAATAGTCAAAGATTTGTCCTCCAGAGAAATATGCAGTTCAGCGTTCACAGACTTCAGTCATTACACAAAACAGAAAGTCAGTGCATGTGTTCACAAATTTCGGTTTCTACTAATCAGGGCTGGGTGGAACAACTTGCAAAATGTGGTTTCAATTAACAATGCTTGATTTCAACTAGAAATAAAAAATACAAATAACAGTGTGTTAAAAATGAGTGTGCTTTCTTTGATTTGGCTGATAAGGTTGCGGATGTATTGCATATATTTGCATTGATTTTGCTGGTGATGTCTAATTAAGCTACACTGGGAATATCAAAATGATTATAATGCTCTTTCATTGGCCATTGTTGTCTAGAATAATACAATATATACACATGTGTACAGTACTGATCACTTTTTTAATATATTTTTACTCAGCATTTAACTGACCAAAGGAAAACTGGAGTATTTGGGATAAACTAAAATACTGTATGGCTGTTTGGTCTAATTAATTAGTAAAACCATGCATTACGATCTAAAAAAATATATTTTAATAATTAATAACAGATTACTTCACTTATCGACACTTCTCTAATGCACCACAGAAAAGCTGATCTTGAATAGCTAGTCTACTTAATAAAAACATCAGAAAGGCTGTCATTTGAAAGTGTTTGTATGACAGCAATATGTAGAATATCACTAAAGCCCTTCATAATGTACAGACAGCTTTGAATATACCAATCTGTCTGGAAATGTATGGAGGGCTGGAAAATATAGTGTGTGAAAGTGTTTTTATCAGACCTTGGCCGAGTACATGATGCCAGCCAGCCAGGTGGAGATACATATATATATATATATATATATATATGACAGCAATATTTCAAAGGAACATCAGACAGGGAATATAGGCATAACTGCTGGCGAGAGCGTGTATATGTGCGTTATTTTGTGTGTGCTCTGCCGTGATGTCTCTAAAAGGGGTGACGGCTGTGGAGTGTGTGTGTGTAGGGGAGGGTCTGGAATCATTAGGTGTAATTGGTGTGAGAGGGTCTGTGTTCCAGCATCTCTCTGCAGGTACCGGGTAGCGAAACAACTGAACCCCGCCAATGCTGTCGCCTAGCAACCCACTGTACCTCACTTCCTCATCATGACATCACAAAGAGGTCTGTGAGTTTACTGCTCTAATAAAATGTCCACGATCCATTTTACCTTTTGACATTTCCTATTTAAAAAACAAACAATCAAAAAAAATAAGACCAGACCTGTCTCGTAATTATTTCAAACTTTTGGCTGCCACAGCCCTGTCTCTCTCTCTAACATTAAATATTTAGTTAAATGCCGATTGGTTATGGAACAACATATTATCAACCAATCATATTTTAGAGTTACTGACTGGAAAAACATTATTAACCAATCGCATCTCTCTGATTCGAGGAGTATGATTCCTGGAGCTCAGCAGTATGCCTTTGAATAAAAGCATCTGCCAAATTCATACAAATAAAAGACAGAACGTTTCCTGGTCGCCAAAATCAAAGCCACCTTCAACTAGTTCACTAAAATGAATCAATTCTACAATGAAGCGGACCTTCAAATCACACTTTCTCCCATTTGACCCAGTTGCATCCTCCATTAAAAGCATTAAAATGAAGGTCGACACGTGTAGAACATTCAATAAATCTTGAGGAAGAATTCAGACAAAAGAGCAGTAAGCAGTTTTCCTCCAATGCAGCAATCGCATGTCTTACCTTCTCATAGTAGCGCAGCTCATAATCCAGAATAATTCCATTGGGCTGTTCAGGCTGTGGCCATGACAACGTGATGCTTTTCATCGTCGAACTGACCTGATGCATTATGGGAACAATGGACGGAGCTGCAAAAGAGAAAGAGAGAGAGAAACCAAGTGAAAAAAATCATTCCAAACAGCCATCTTCCCTGCTGTGTGTACTTAGCTAGTGAATTGATCTGCCACTTTCAGAAATGAAGCACACACACACACATACACAGTATGATGAAAGAGTCAGACGAGAGGGTGATTGGAGTTGTTTAATAGCTTTGTGAGAATGTGCCCTTTGCAACGGAAGCCCCATTTCTCAGTTCAAGTGCTCTGATTGGCTATTGTGTGTTTCTGGCCTCTCCGTTTTTAAGGAAGACACACCTGAGTGAACATGCACAGCCTCTAAATTAACCCACTGCCCGTTTCATTCCTCTCTCTTTCTCTCTCTCCCTCCCTCATTTCCTCCTGCTCTCCTTTGCTTCATCAAAGTGGTACAACTCGACGTTCAGCTGTTGTAACATCACACACAGCCTGTTTTCACGGGTGAATAGACTGAGGCGAGCATACGGATGTCACACAAGCTACTACACACACATACACACTCACACCTGCTAAATGACACACACATGAATGGTCACACACACACATTCACACATCAAAACAGACAAACCATTTTCTGTTACTTTCTTTCTCAAACACATATATACATAATGGTAAAATTCCTCCAAGCCTGCAAAGATATTAAGTAAATTTATCAATAAAAAATTGAGAATAAGACACCCTTATATGTACACGTTATTAATGCAATATCTTGCCCAGCATTCTCAGTTTGTCTCTACACATCATCCAGAAGTCCATCTGATGCTTTTAAAATGGTGACTCAAGCAAAGTGTCATCCTGCTCCGAACCACGGCCTTTGAGTCCTTCTTTCTCGCTCTCTCGTTCATGCTCTGTTGCCCATCTTTGCTCCACATTAGCAATTACTGGCAGTGTGCTCTCTCTCTCACACACACACACACAAACACACACAGCTGCAAAGAGGCTGAGAGAGTTGAAATTGCTTTTCTGCAGTTTTTGTATCTCCATGTTGGGAGAGGATCCACCTTCTAAACACACACACACACACACAAAGCAGTTATTTGCCATTCCACACATTGTGTAGGAAAACGGAGATTACCAGCCTTACTGTGTGTGTTTGTGATCAATTTTTAATTTTCTTATCTAAAGAACAGCAGAAGCTCCAATCCCCTTCCTTCCACACACACACACACACACATACAGCTGCTGACTCTTCCTGCTGTTTTTCTTGAACACCCACATTTTACATATTTAGAAAAAAAATAGTAATTCAAATTATAACAATAAATAAAAATAAAAATAATATATTTAATAAAACTAAGAAGTAAAAATTAATTAAAATAAGAATATTAATAAATATTAATAAATATAATAATTCATATATTGTACTACAGTGCCTCTATTATGCCATTTCCTGCATTGCCTTCTATGCAGTGTGTAATGTAGCTGTGTGTAAATGATCTGCAAAGTTGTAAATCCAAAGGTTCCTGATAAATAAAGTTATTGTCTCCCAAATTAAAGAATCAACTCTATACAGCATAAACGTTAGTTATTTGAATCCCACTTCCGTGACAACTACATGTCACTGCATAACACATTTGCATAATTCCTGCCTATGTTGTACATGTTGAACACATGATTTTATTGATGACTGCTCTACGCGGTAGACCAAACACAACAGACTGGACCATATGACCATCCGACCAGAGTAGGCTCATGGAAGGGAGGGGTTTAGCGAGACTCAATCTTAGAACTGCTTCGAATTAATTGTTTGAGAAAATTAGGTGATATTAAAAACATATTTTGAGAAAACAAAAGTGTTTTTTCACCTTGCATGCATGTAAACTTATTACAGGAGACTCCCAAAACAATATTATAAGCCTTAAAAATTGCATAATGGGGTACTTTAATATAATATTACTATAATCAATGAATGACAATATAGAATCATCAACCAACCAACCGACCAACTAATCAATCAAATAATATTTTATTTATTTGAAGACAGAACCTGATCAGGAACATTTGACTGGATTAAAATCATTCCTTTCTAACAGCATAAGGGTCTGGCATGGCGTTCATGCATTTAGCCATTTATTGGTTTGCTTCAGGAAAACTTCTGAGTAAACGTCTGATCTAATACTTCTCAAAGCCTGAATATTTATTACTCCGCGCTGGTTAAATGTGTGTTTGCGTTTATCGTGTCTGCCAAAACTCAAGCTGAGGTTTTCCTGCAGTTTCCTCCTCACAGCTGGCAGGAATCCTCCATCCTGACAAAGATTTGTGACTCTTCTCCTCTCATCACCCTCTTTCCCCTTCAACTCATCTCTCAGCATCCACATCTTCCTCTCCTCTTCTTTTCAGCCCCTGGTCCTCAACAGGACGACTGCTTCAACATTAATCACAGTCACACTCCCTGCCAAACACACGAAAGCCAAAGACAAAGCAAGAAAGACAAGAGAGCAATATAGGGCAGATGAATTCTAAACAACAGTTTCTTGAGCCAGATAACTACTGCACTGCTCTCCACGGTTCTCTACGCATTCACACCACATGTACTAATACTGACACAAAGATCACAATTTTCTTTAGAGTTTGAGGTTACACTTTATTTTGAGAGTCCACTTTAGACAATCTACTAGCTATAAGTAACTCGCACGTCTCGCCTGCTATTTCGTGACAGTAACTACTGTACATGTCAACTTATTGTCAATTAATTCTTATGAATTTGCAACTACATGTCTGCTAACTCTGAGTGGACTGTTAGGGTAGGTTTAGGGTTAGTAGAATAAGTTGACATATACTTGCGAAGTTTCTCCTAGTCAGCATGTTGTATGTTGTGGACCCATCACAATAAATTGTTAAAATTTATTGACCAAACAGTCTACTAATATTCTAATGGCTGCTAGTTGACATGTAGTTTTAAAGTTAGTTTCTGTTAATGTACAGTATACTGATTAATTTGGATATGTCAGTTCTCTCTCAAGTAATGCTGTGAATTATACAGGGAACCATGTCTATTGGTAAATTATACATATATTATATTAATATACTGCTACAGTCATTAATTTACTTTTCGGGGGTAAATGTAACATTCCGTGACATTGTTTACAAGCTGTTTTATTGACATCTTTTCAATACTAAATCACTAAATTAGTGATATTTCTGCAAGTTGTAGTGTATCCTTCAACACACCTTCTGATGTCAGTTCATGTTCATTTTGTGCAATAACTAGTAGTAAAGAGTAATAAATTATTAATTTAACTTCCCAAAAAACTATTGCGATCTGTCATGCCACATTAAAGAGCACCAAAATAGTAGCTATTATTCTAATTTCATAATAAAACTGGCAGATCTTTTTGAAGAACAAAACTTACTTTGATTTCCTTGGATGCTAGAAACACTACAAATAATTTTTATTGTAGTGAAGCATTCAATCAAACAGCATAGACTAAATTATCAATAATTGTTCATCAAAATAAAAATAAGAGATATCTGTATTTTCAACTATAGTAGTATTTACATGGTATTTACATAGAAAACTGTATTAGTTATCCAAAAGGAACTCATTGACCATAATTAGTAGGCGTTACTTTACAAAACAGTTGCACATGCTTCATCAGTCTGAACATGATGCTTTTGCACTTTCAATTGACCGTAAACAAACACACAGAAACACACAAGGCATATAAAGCCAGAGAGAAAAGAGAGAGAGTGTCTTGAGGAGATTGATAGGGTGTGACTGTCATCCAGACACTGATAGTATGTACTAGACCCATAAAACCTGCCTGAGTGACAGCTGAATACAACTCACCCTGCGCCTCAACCCCTGCTTTTCTATCTCACTGTCTCCATCTCTCTTTCTCTCCTCAAGCACACTCATTATTTTCTGTACTTCAGAACCTTGCCCTCTGCCAACACAATATCCAATTCTCCAAACATAAATGCAATAAAGAGCAATATTAACCAAAACACATAGCGTCAGCGCTTCGTTCTGCATTTGGTGATGATGTTTACAGCATGTCTGTCGTGGTTAGTTGATGCAAATCCAATATAGAGGATCTGTTTCTGTTTATGGCTGCGCTGCCCTTAATATTGAATAAAATGAGTTTTATAGCAATTACGGCATGGAGCTACTTTTAAAATTCATTTATGTCGCACTTGATCGGAGGTTTATTGATTTCCTGTGCGATTGCCTCTTGTTTATATGGATGGATTCAAACCTCTCGTCTTCTCTAGCTGCTTTATGTTCTGTTCTTCTCCTGAGTTTATTGTAGTGGCTCATGGGAACAGTGTTTGCTGGTAATTGGTTTTGTAACCACTGGTCTATGAGCTTGGTCTCGATGGGGCGATTGTGGTTTGTGCTTTGAACGAGAGAGATTAAGAGAGAGTAGTCTTATAGAAAAGTACTGTGATGGTACCATTGTGCAGATTGCAATATATATATGTATATCATCTATGTATCTATCTACATATCTATAAATGCATACGTTACATGACGTACAAGTGTTGGGAGTGCTAAAAAACGACAACAAATAGAAAAAAAATCCAGATGAAAAATTGATGATAGTCTTCGGCTTCCTGTTTGGTGCATCATGGGGATAAAGTACAGCAGTTTTGAAAAAAGTGTCTGAAATGGAATTGCTTATAAAGTTAGGAGGAACAAGCCATCACACGAAATGACTGCTGACAATCCAGTTTCTTAAAGCAGAGAAAAAGATGTTATTTTGAAATAAATAACAATAAAACCTACAGTACAGGAGGCTGGAAAGCAGCTTTAAGTCTCCAAATGGCTAGTGCTTGAAAACAAAAAACACTCCCACGCTCTTTCAGCACAAACATTATCAAATGTCCTGTTTTCACAGAGTGCCGGAGAGATTTACAGACGTGCTCGCTTCTCTAAATGGACGTTTACCGTTCCTCTGACCCCGGAGGGCTGGCAGACAGGAGACAATGACTGAAATTAATCATTATGTCTTACAGAGTTTAAGGAAACAAGCAAATTAGACTCAGAGATAATCTAAAACCATTAAATTTTTCCCAGGTTTATGGGAAATGAGGATCTACTGTTTACATATGTTTATTGGACTATGTAATAACTGCATAATAAGGTCAATTTTCAACTTATTAAATTAAACATAGAAAATACGAAAGTTCCTTTTAGTGTCACAGTGGATACTGTACTCACATACTATACTCAAGTTCAGAAAAGCAAGTTTCTAGGTGGAAGACAAAAATTTCAATGAAAATGACCTAAATTTTAGTATTAAATATTGAATAACTTCAGAAGCTTTGGAACATTATGTGCAACTCATGTTGGACTACTTTTATGGCACTTTTTTGTTCTTTTACAAGCTTCAGAGCCACTGGTCACCACTTGGTTCCATTGTTTGGAGTGACATGAGGTTGAGTCGTTGATTTATCTACATAATTATAATTTTTAATCTAGAACGGAGCACTCAAGCTCAAGGAACAGTGTTTCCTTCATCCAGCTTTGTGTCCAATCTGGGACAGGCTTGGAATACACTTTAAAATCAGCCATATCGATGAGGGAATCACCAGACACACAGTCCAGATGCCAGTCTGGAAGTTTAATAATCCTTCAGACCCGCAGGGCTGGCAGTCACCGGTTTTATATCCTTTACTCTTTGCCCATGATTTTTTCCTTTCCATCCCTCTCTTTCTAACAGAATTATAAGTGTATGTCCATTTTTATTTTATACTAAAATAAGAACACAAATTAGATACCAAAATAAAATAAAGCAGGATCCAAAAATCAGACAAAACTTAAGTTACTAAAGTAAAATATTTTATATTAAAATATAATATTATAAAAGGTAACAATAATATTATATATAATAATTTAAATATAAATTATAATTTAAAAATAACCAAATAATAATAACACATAAACACTTCAAGTTCCATTCGGATCAAAACAACTTAAAGTAAAAAAAAAGAAGAATAATCTTTTCAACAGCCGTGATTTATAGATTAAAAAAATATCTATAACTGCAGTAACCATCCCCCAGTGTACCATACATTTTTTAAAAGCCACTTACACAACCTGGTTAAATCATTAGTTTATCTCTCCGTGCAGGAAATGAGAGACTCTACATACTGTGATACACATTGATTGTCATGTGTCCTTAGCAATTATTTCTAATTGACACTGACTCCAAATACACAAGGAAAATAATATTACGATGAATGGACAGACCGCATGATAAGACGGCGCCCAGGCAGCTGGAGTCTTTACCAGTGTTCCCAGCAGCCATTTGTGAGTTTTGTGAACACCATGAGGACATATTTCTTCACTTTAGCAGTGGAAACAAGGACGTTGTGCTTTTGTGTTGCACACAAGCTTTTGAAAAGTTGACAAATAGCAACCTATAGACTATATAATGTGCAATAACTACACCCTCCATGCATCTGAAAGGTCAGCCTCTACTCCCACCCAACCTGTCCTTCCGTATGTGCCCAGACCAATAGCACCAAATGCAGTTTGTAAATGCCAAACACTCGCTGGGTGTTTTCTTCTCCAAACCACTGAACCCATCGAGAAACACAAGGTGCCTCCGGGTGAATAAAGAGCCCAGTTCAGCGCTTGACCTGCTACGCTGGAAATAACCACAATCGCCATCACGACCCCAGTGACATTTTTCAGCTCAGTTGCTCCATGGGGAAATTTCAGCCTGTTTTTTTTTTTTTTTTTTTTATTGTTGATGCAACATTAACTAATCCTTAATTGATCAGCTAATTTTCTCTTTCTTGTGCATTAGGCCATGACTGCCCCTGAAATTATGCAGATTTATTATCAATGCTGGTAACATAAAAGTTTTTTTGTTAACCTGCGATTAAGATATATATATATATATATATATATATATATATACACACACACACACATACACATTTTTAAGGATTATTTAATGAATATTTGAAGAAAAGCATATATTTAAAAAATATATATAAGAAGAAATTAAAGAAAAAAAATTACTGACCCTCCACTCTGTATGTTGTTACATAACTTTCTATTGTAAATAAATGCTGTTCTTTTTAACTTTTTATAAAAAATAACTTCAATACTTTAAAACCTAAAAGAAGATGCAAGACAAATTTGTTTACTTTTACATTTTAAAAAACAAATTTTTGTTAAATTGTTAGGCCCTGTTTACACTAGTGTGCTTTCATTTTAAAACGCATAACTTTTGCTATGGTTACACCTATCATTTACACTATTCAGACCCCGTTTTTTGCTGGGGTTACGTTTCAGTGTTCACGGGGCAAAACAGAGACTTTGGAAAACAATGTACGTGCATGATTGCTCATGTAACATGCATTTTAGGTTTAGATCGTTTCTAAAAAAACAGCGGAAACACCAGTTTAAATGAGTATCATTTTCATTCTAAAACACCGCTTTAAAATGAAAATGCACTAGTTTAAAAAGGGCCTCGATACTGTTTTCCCAAAAGAGACCAGCTCAGATACAGAGCTGTTCTACTAAACCACTGAACTGTGCTTTTTTAAACCAACTTTATCGAAACCTTCTTCACCCAGCTTTCAAGGATGAAATTAAAACCTGATTGAGCTTTAATTAATTGAGCCTATTTTAAATATCTTTAGTCTCCTAACCTCCCCAGGACTGAGCATCTGCATTCCTTCTCCTGTTTACCTTCTATTTCCACCCCCATTGGGCATTTCCATCAGGTACAAGCAGAACACAATTACCTCATACCTCCGAGACCCCTCTGCACGGGAAGGACCCATTAACAGCAGAAGACTCATTACGGTCTCCAAAACGATAACAATGGAGCATCTATCTGTCAAGAGTACCATTTAACTGTCACACATACACACCCAGCGACGGCCATTAGAGCCGCCTGTTAATCAGCTCTATTTACCTCGCATTCTGCTCTTGTACATTTAGGAGAAGGAGGAAAACTCTGCAGGTGTCTGATTCCGTGTTATGATCTTTTTGTTTGTTTGCTCCGACTCCCAGCATCACGAGAGGAGCGATTACAAGACACTGCTGCAGATCGTGTGCAGTCATGTCTGAACCGCAGCTCAACGACTCAGTTCAGCTGGAAACAAGCATCGCACTGGAGCACCAATTACACCAATTAACTCCAATTAGATTGGATCAAAACAAGCAAACTAACAGGTGATCCAGACAGGACTAATCACAGTTTAAGAGGAAACAGTTGCAAAACAAAGCGAAACAGAGATGATGAGTGCGGAAAAACTCACTCGAAAAGGCAATAGGCAAGAAAAGAAAAACACCATGCTGAAGAAATAGTTGCCCAAAAATGAAAAGTCTTTCATCATTTACTCACTTTCATGTCGTTTCATGACTTACTTTCTTCTGTAGAACACAAATGACTTCTTGTTTTTCTTAAAGGAACTGGATTGAATGGACACGAAAACATCACAAAAATATCCTATCCACATGACTCATGAACCACATTTCTTAAAGCCATATGACGACTTTATATGAGTAAATTTACTTAAGATATATTTCAAGGTATTTGTATGGTTTTTGTACTTAAAACGCTATTGTGAGTAGGATTATTTCTTCCACATCTCATTCCGAAACATCATTTTAGACCTAGTAACGGAGGCTTAAACTGTCTGATAGCAAACTAATGCAGAGAGAGAGAGAGAATGTATGCTAGCAAACATTAGCACGCATGTTAATGTGTGTGCGTTTCTAAAGGGAGAGAGAGCAGCGGAGATAGTGTATGTGCTTGCCGTACATAATAAAACATAATTTTGTGGCAAATCGTGGAAATGAGCTGTCGAAGTGATGTGGAAGTGATATGGAACTGTAATGCGGTCAAAGAGCTGCCTGGAACTACATTCGCTGTGTGGTTCCCTGAAACTAATTGGACACCTTTAGAACGTTTGTCAGCCAATCAGATTCAAGCATTTAACGGCCCTGTAGTATAAATCTATTTACTGGTAATCCTTCCAAATGAGAACGAACAAATCATTCAGACAATTTTTTGTGAATCGCTGAAATTATCTGAATTTGATTATATCAGAAAACAAAATATGCTACTTCTAGGGTGCTAATCAATCATTATTAGTAAATAATGACTGGAATTGTGGGCTGAATTCTTAACTCAAAGATACTGAATGGCTTTAGAAGTTACATCATAAGAAACAAATCATAAGAACCACTTTTATGATGTTTATGGTGTTTTGAGTATTTTTTTAAAGACAGAAAGCTTCAGGAAAACAGCATGAATATACTCCATGGAAGAAAGAAAATCAAATAGGTTTGGACCAAATGAGAGAGTTAAGGATCATTAGCACCCAGGATAATAACAATAACAATATAAATAACAATAACCAGTTAACAACAACCACCCAGAGAAATTATATTGTTAGAATCACATTCAGTATAATTTCCTAGCTTTTTTCCCATCAGAATCCAAAACCTTAAGCATTTAAAGCAGCAGATGGCATAACTGCAATACGCGATTACAATAAACTGAACTTATCGTCCGTTGACATTGATGCTAATATAGTTATCATTGTAGTTCTCTTTATAGTTATCATTCTTGGTGTGAATGGGCCTTAAGTGATGACAGAATCAGAATTATTCCTGCAATAATATTTTCCTACAATCTTCCCTACCAAGCATCTCTATATTATTACAAAACACACAAAAAAAATACCAGACTTTATTTAAATGCTTTAACTGATCAACAAACAGGTCCCTTGATGAACCCCTTCATCAGCTACATGCCTCTAGAGTCTAGACCATGTAGCATCATCGGAGGAAAACAAAAATATTACAAACACCAACAGCATTCCACATCCTGTTATTTTCAGGCAGTTGAATGTGGCTTTGTCGCTACTTTAAAACATAAGAGCAAAAAATCACCCTCAAATCCAAAATGAAGCTTCTAATCTACAGAGAGCAATAGAACAGAGGAGCTATGTTAAGATATGGCTGCTGGCAGGTTTGTACTGCATTTGGCTTCTAACCGACTGCTTTAGACTCTACGGAGTCTTCACACATCCAAACAAACCCAAATACATTCGCTCTTCTCCCCTTCCTCAAGAGACAGAGGGAGACACTTTGTTTTTAACGCATTACACAACAACATCCTTCCTAAATATGTTTATTTATAAGTATGCTACAGCCGGTATAGCTAATAATTTTGCTCATACTTAGTGATAGTTCACCGCACAAGTACAACACTGGACCAGTGTTGCCAAGTCTGCTGTTTTCACGTGGAATTGAACGATTTTAACATTTTTGCTGCTGGTTGTTTTTCATGTCTGCGGATTTAAGCGACCTCAATAATGTGATATTTAGTCCCTGAAATGCTAATTTCACTGGGGAACTCATTAAGTAGCAATTGGTGGCGGGGGGTCTTTAAATATCTTTTTTATAACTGTTTGCATTTGTTATTATTATTATCATTATCTGGAACTTTGTCAGCTAAGTACTATAAAGTTGCATTTTTATATTGGACAATTTGTGCATATATACATAAGAAAAAAAAAAAAAAAATGTTATATATACATATATATATTAAATTGTTATTTTTTTATATAGATATGATAAAATATTATATATATATATATATATATTCTATTTTAGTATTAAACCTCATCAAACATAAAGTATCAAATGCAAGTTACACACAAACCTTAATCTGTGTGATCTGAGTAGAGTTGAGCTTTTTTAATCAACAAGATGGACCTGAATAATTACTAGAGATTCTAATATTATATTGGGGTAGACTCCTTTAACCTGAATGTGTTAAAAAACACTCAGAAAACTTTAGCAACCACACAGGAAGCACTTCAGCATGAGCAAGTACCACTCTACTGAAAAGTCTAGTTAAATTTTCACTTGTGCTGTGTAAAAACCAAATGTACAAAAGAAACGAAACACTGGCATATACTGAAACCTAAACTGTTCTCATAGCTGGGACTGAACATTTCCACAGTTTGAGGATGAAAATCTCCCCCACACGTTAAATTATCCACAAGCGTTGACTTTGATCCGGGAGGGGGCCACGATGGAAGCCGCTAAACTCTCAGCGTTACAGTTTTGGGTGCCCTCATTTCAGGGCTGAATGTATTAAGGAATAGTGACACGATCAAGGCTGTTTTTCATACTGGTCCCGCTGATAAAGATGAAAGCGTCGAACCAGACGAATGCGTCCCGGCGAGATCCGCACAAACTTTTAACATACCAACTGCTGTGATGCTTCTGTAGAGCTTTTCAGTGAAAGCAGGAAATTGAGATGACAGGGGGAGTAAAGTAGGTGGAGAAAGATGGAGAAAGATGGGCTGCCCTCAAAAAACTGAAAGAGGAGCTCTCAAGGAAATGATGAGGACGCATATCTGTTAGCGCAGGTCAAACTAGGTGATGTTTTCAATTTTGACTTCCTGCACAGTCCAGCGAGCAGCTCTAAATGTTGAAACTGAACACTTCGCTCTTCTAATATCATCCCATCAGTGATATTGAGGCCAAACGACCACTTGGAGCCTTTTTAACCGGAATGAAACGAGAAACTAGATTGGTGAAGGTAATGAATATGTAATGAAAGTAACATAACTGGTCGAAATGCATATATGTGACAAGACATAAAATAGGAAAAAACATTCCTCCGGCACAATAGTGTTGGTTAAAAAAAAAAAAAAAAGATTGGTTAAAACATTGAAAAGATTGGTTAAAACATTAAGAATGTATATATTTGTGTATAGAATAAACTATATATAAAATTGAAAAAACAGCATGCATACAGTATATATACAGTATACAGTGTGTATATATATATATATATATATATATATAGTATATAAATTCATACTAACTATAAAGCACAATTAAAAAAAAAAATATGGAGCAGCATACATTTTTCGATTTAGAACTGTGAATATAAATATGAAAATTAATAAATAGATTACTATATATATATATATATATATATAGATAGATATAGTATACATATATACATATATACACACACAGTATACACACACACACTTGATAAGGATAACTGCATAAATTATGATAACAGGATTTAATAATTTTTTTCTTTTTACTAAAGTTTACAATGTCACTAAAATATTACAATATTACAATAACATACTGCAATAACAAAATACACCAATCGCTCTAAACCAGGGGTGCCCAACCCTGCTCCTGGCGATCGACTCTCCTGCGAAGTTTAGCTTCAACTATAATCAAACTCACCTGAAGCAACTAATTACGTATTTTAGGATCGCTTGGAAATTAAAGGCATGTGTGTTTGATTAGAGTTGGAGCTAAACTTTGCAGGAGAGTCGATCGCCAGGAGCAGGGTTGGACACCCCTGCTCTAAACTATTCCATTTGAATTTTACTGGTAGAAAAAAACTTAACCTAAGAACTAGTTTAAATTAAGACCAGTTAAACCAATGAAAATAGTGAACCAGTCAAGACTTTGCATCTCCAACAATAACCATGACTTGACTACCTTATACCATATTGATCATAGCTAAATATGGAATGTAAACAGATTGATATTAGTTCTTCATCAGTAGTGTTTTTCTGTTGCTGTGGACAGTATTGATTGCATAAGCTTGTTTAATCAAGCATAATATTATCATAAAGTAACCACTCACCAGCCTGGTTGGTTGTGATGTCTATGGAGACATGCTGGGCAGGATACGGGCTCTTGTTGGTGACACCGTTGACCGCCTGGATCTCAAAGGTGTAGAGAGTGTGTGCCAGCAGGTTACTGATGAAGACTCTGGATTCGGTCAGTCCCAGCTGTCTGGGCTGAAACTCCACGTTTTCGTCACAATGAGAGCAGGAACGACGATCAGCCTGGCATTTCTTACAAATAATATTATACACGACATCATCACGGCCACCCGTCTCGCGCGGAGAGTGCCACTCCAGAGTCACGGAGGTCTCGTTCACAATAGAGATGACGTTTCTTGGTCCAGAAGGAACACCTGATAAAAAAGTATGAAGACACGTGAGATTCAATTAGCAAATTATGAAAATGACGCTGCTAAAGAAATGATAACAGCAAGAATAACACTTGCATTTGTCTAGGCTCTTTAAATTACATTACTGTAATTACAGTGCTGTAATTACATGTCTTACAATGGCTTTTTATTAAATTACACTTTTTACACTTGAATAATAGAAAATGACTCTTTTTAGATTCATCTTGTGAGTTGAAAAACTAATGCCTTTAGTAGACATATAATTGCATGATATGCTTACAGCAGTGAAATAATTAAAGCATGAGAAAATGTATACAAGAATGAGAGCACTTTTCTTTCATGAGTAAATGAAAACCATTTTAGCATTTTCATTCTGCTCTTAAAGGAATAGTTCATCCTGAAATGAACTTCTGCTATAATTTAGTTAGCTTCACATCAATGCAAACCCATATGACTTTATGTCCTCCATTGAACACAAAAGGTAAAATTTAAGAGAAACTTGTTCATGTGATTACAAAGAATGGAGACTGGAGCTTTCAACCTTTAAAAAAAAAAAAAAAAATGAAATTATTAAAAATTAGCATATACATGTTATATACCGTATCTACATTTATCAAGCTTTCTGAAGTCATATGATAGCTAAACTAAAATTTCAATCACCATTTTTAACTGATTATGTACTTGGATAATTGATTCGTTATTGCATGAATCACTTGAACAAAATCAGCAGACTCATTGAGAAGATCGGACTTATGTGATTCACAAGTCATCTTTGCTTCTCTCAAATTCCCAAGATTTATGGATAAGTCCTAAATCTGGACTGTATGAATCACTTCTTAGTCCACTTTTGGGCTTCATGAAATAAATTAAGTCATTAAGTCATAGGTTTGGAATAACACGAAGGTAAGTAAATAATGATTTCTGAAGGATCATGTGAGACTGAAGACTGGAGTAATGGTTGATAAAAATTCTACTTTGCATCAAAGAAATAAAATATATTTCAAAGTATATTCAAATAGAAAACCATTATTTTAAATGAAAAAAATACTAAACAATATTGCAATTTTTATTAAATAAACACCAAAATATTAAACATCTTACTGTTTTCAAACTTTTATCTGCTATTATTGTTTCATTCCCTGTGGTATTTAATGATAAATATTCTTTTTTTTTTCACTTGAGCTTAAAGTCAGCTGTTGATGTGCGACAGCAAATCTTTTCCATTTGGTTAAAGTTCAAATATACATTTTCTACTCGACTTCTAGAAAGTCTTACAGAATGGATCTGTATTGTGCATTTCCTTTTAGCTGCGGTCTCAGTCCCAGAGCAATGTGTAACTGTTTATAATTACCATGCAGAGTGGTGGCCCCTGAGCGGCCGTACATCAGTTCACTAACTCAACACCGAGAGCGGCTTTTCATCGCCGGTCAGAATAAGGGATAAAAACCAGGTTTAAGTAAAGGCTCTTTATCCCAACCTCCTGGATCCATTCCTACACATTCTCCTTTGCACTATAGAGCCACAGGGGAAAAAAAACATATTGTGTTTCTGATAAAGCAATGACTTCCCCCAGTGCTCAGAACATCCGGCCAGGAACTGAGGATTTACAGATCACCGAAAGGTTGTGATGTTAACTATAGACCGCAACAGAACCAGACGAGAGCCAGGAAAAACTCTGGAACGAATATTCAGGTTTGATTTTCGTGACCAGCCACTTCCACGAGACCATTTGAGTGACTTCTCCTTGAAACATCAAACTTGGCCAGGAGACGTTCCAGCTCTTGAAGCAAGAGAAGAATGATTTCACTCAGATCAAGACACAATGAGCTATTGTGAAAGCAGGGCCTTATGGGATAGATCAGGGGCTACTGGGACCCTAAACAGGGAGCGCTGATGACAGAACTGACCTCAAACTCTGGTGACCCTGATGATTAGCCAATCAGGAGGAGGAGGCTTTAACTTGAACAGAAGACTTTTGACAGCTACACACATACTGTACTGTGTGTGAGTGTGAGTGAGAGAGAGAGATCAGTCATTATTGTATTAAACAAGAAGAGTGTAAAGTGTCAAGTAGACATTAAAAATGTAGCTTTAGAAAGAAATATTTCATCTGATTCAACATAAAATTGATCACACATAAACGTTTTGGCTACAAACTTATGAACAATTGTGTGTGTATGTACTATACAGTATGCCAATTTCTATCAACATAAAATGAAATTCATCAAGACTGCACCCACTGATAGCATGATTAATTTGCACACACTGTCTGTGTAGTTTTAGCACCTCCTTCACTAAAGGAATTATACTAATCAGTTATTTGTGATAAAGGGCCCAAAGAATTTGTGCTTATCGCAGTGGGACAGTTCCCTGTTTTAGAGGCTGTTTATGAATGCTTATTTGTGGAGGATGCTGGAGATATGTACTAAAAAACAGACTGACTTCTTTGAGTATAGAACAGCAACAGCGTGTCATCTGTTGGAATAAATATATGCAAAATGTCTTCCTGCGATGGTGGTCTTTCTTCAAAAACGCACAAACACATACAGTATAACATACCAGGGGGTAAATGTACAGTATGAGTGCAGTTGTGCATATGCTCTCAGTTATATTGGTGTTTGTGTGTGTGTGTGTGTGGTGAAGTTGTTCTTAGTGTGTGTGGATTTCCTCTGGGAACCGGCTAATTGTGTTAGAGCTGGCTGTATCTCATGGCCTCATTCTCCTCACACACATCTTCTGGCCTAGTTCCAGATATGGCCCACCTCCTCTTTTTTCACTTGCTCTTTTTCTCCTCCCGTCTCTCGCTCTCTGCCTTTTTCCCTCTGCCTTCCTTAAGCCTGACTGTGAGATATAGTGAGTAAGACATCTTTGCTGCCGTAGCACCTAATCAAACAGTGCTTTGGGTGTTAACTGTGGTGTAAGCAAAGCCTCTCTGTTTGGATAGTGACCAGCTCACTGTCTGAATGAAACACTCCCTGCTAACAAAGCAGAAAGAGCCGCTGCTTTACGGACCCTCATGGACCTTTTGAAAATATCTGTGGCACTGTTTCCTGAATAGGGCAGAAAATACAGCCTGCGACTATGAGGAAAAACATAACTTTTTTCTCCTTCTTTTTCAGTGTAAAGAGTGAATGGAAAGATCGTTTTATCTATCTATCGTTCTATCTGTCTTAATCACACACAATTGCTGAAAATTCTGCTTTGCATCACAGGAATAAATTACATATTAAAATATTTTCAAATAGAAAATGTTATGTTTTACAATACTGAGTTTTTACTGTATTTGTGATTAAATAAATGCAGCTTTGGTGAGCACTAGAGACTTCCTTTAAAAAAAAGATTATATATATGTATATAATTTTGTTTATTTATTTATTTTTTTTCTAACATGCTTTGTTAATGAAACGCAGACAACATCCACTTCTTGCGGTTTCAAGCTCACACACACACTAACACACTGCATTTGTGATGCTCTCTACAAGATTAAAACCAAATCCTGTGAGTGAGTATCAAAGCGTCAGAGATGTGAGGATGAGCGAGACAGACACACTGAGGACCAGTGACAGACATGAGGAGATTAATCTGGAAATGGACATGTGGATGATAAGGAATCGACTGGCTGCTGCTGGATTTATTGCACATTTAACTCTCTCTCGCTCAGACACACTGGCAAAAGGCCAACCAGACAGCTGCTGCCACTTCCTGTCTTAGATGATGAGGTTTAATTCGGTTTTGTTTTACAACACTCAAAACAAAAAAGCTACACAATCTTTACTGTTTTTTTCTCACTTTTCTCAGTACTTTATGATGCAGTTCCGATCGTAAGTGATTATACACTGTAAAATATTAAATATCATTTAGGGTAAGATTTTTAGTTTTTTAAAGAAACTTTTCAGGCAAGACACATTAAATTGATCAAAAGTAAAATTAAAAACATTTATGATGTTACAAAAAATATGATTTTTATTTCAAATAAATGTAGCACTTATTAACTCCATGTATTAAAAATCCTAAAAAAGTATCACAGAAATACTAATATTTTATTTTATAAATCTATATAAAAGTAATATTTTTATTCAGCAAGGACACATTTATTTGATCAAATGTAAACATTTAAATGTTTAAAATGTTAAATTTTTGTTGATAATAAATGCTGTTCTTAACTTTGAATTCATTTAATATAATAGATTTAAATAATAGTTTTATTTATTAGAAAAACAGGATGCAATTATTTCAGATTTTTTCCCCCAGAATTATTAATCTTAAACAGCTGGTTTCTGACTTTTGTACATTTACTATGTGCCATAGCTGTTTTTAAAGGCATTTAGAATGGAATAAGCCTGTTTATTAGTAAACAATAGACAAAGGAGCCTTTCTTTGCCATTTCCTAAACTGTGAACTCATTTATAAGATGACACTCAACAGAAATGACATGAGTGGAACAGCACTAAGGAGAAAACTAGCAGTGCACTACTGCACACTTGCTGAAAACATGCTCTATTTATTATTCAGCGGCTGAATCCATAATTGTATATATATATATATATATATATATATATGACTTTTGACTGTTTAGGGCCTGTGTGTGTGATGGTTTGTGGCACTGTGCGACATGCGGGCTGCAGAAGAAAGCGAGCGGGAGTGTGTGTTGTGTGTGTACACAGGCTTAAGCTCATAGCAGAATCACAGCGAGTCAGACGTTGCTGGCAGAGGATTAACGGCAGCAAAGCAATTACAATGCTTTACAGTCCTGTTCACCGCACCTGTACACACAACACTGACTCCTGCAGGTCAACCGCCTGTGTGTGTGTGTGTACTGGCTCTGAGAAAACCACAGAGAGGTGTTCTCCAGGGATCTGTCTAAGCGCAATCACCTTAGTGCTTTTATATCTCTAAGTGTGTGTGTGTGTAGGTGTGATTCACATGGACATGAACCTACACTCTTAAAAATAAAGGTTCCGGAAGTGGGTTTGTGTAGTGACGCCATAGAAAAAAATATTTTTGGATTCCTTAACCTCATGAATAGTTCCTAAAATATTTTTTTTCCCTCTTGCACTGCAATTTTTTAAACATAAAATAATGCAGTTAATTATAAAGGCTATAGACTATCTCTAACGATAAAAATCACTAAAAAGCATTATTTACTTCATGAATTTATTTACAATCGAGGATGTCCCATGACACCCCTAAAGCCAGGATTTTATCAGATTTAGCAAACTTTTGCAACAATTTTGCACCAAAGGAATAGCTAAATAAACCCACAATAACACACAGTAACCAGCGTTCCATATAAGCCTAGACATATTAGTTACATCCGATCCAGACTGATCTCTGTTGGCCAGCCAATCCTCAGATAACAAGTTCTGCTCTTGTTTGGCCAAACGAAATTACTAAATCCAAGAAATAATGCTTCATCCACACACATACAGTACATACTCTTATCTGAGGACAAGCAATAGACCTTTATTTGTTTTATATGAAACTAATTATAATGTCAACAGACTAAAAGTATGAATAAATAAATGTACAGAGTAAATTATGTTTTTATTCTCCTAGCCTCTGATTTTATAAAAAAAAAAATAATTTGTGTTCCGAAGATGAACAAAGGTCTTATGGGTTTGGAATGACATGAGGCTGAGTCATTAATAACAGAATTTTCATTTTGGGGGAAAACAAACCCTTTAAAGTTTGTTTCCTATATTTTGTAATAAATACATTTTAAACAAACAAACATTTTTATTTTATTTATCTGTTTTCCAATTGAGGATGCTCTTGGGCAGTCCCAAATTAAGCTTTTGTTAGCTTTAGCTCACTTTTGGGGACAATTTTCTTCTCAAAGTACAGCCAAGAAAACTTCCACATACTTTCACAGCAACCAGCGTTCCGTGTAAACCTAGACGCATTAGCTGCATCGAACCCAGACTTGTCGCCAACCCAGTCCCAGATAACAAGTTCTGCTCTTGCTCGGCCAGTCGAAACGGCTAAATCCAATAGAGAATGCTCTATCTACACACGCACACAAACCCCAGAACAGAGCTGGTCACCACATAGCTCCTGGAGAATTAATCTTGAGAATTGTGCTGTCCGGCTTCCTCCAATTAACCAGTGAGCTGTCAGCCATCAACACACACACACTCACACACTCCCAGCATACATTTCTGAGGAAATAATTTAAGTTCTGATGGAGACTCAAGGCGATTCGGACCAGTCCCGCAGAGAGAACCACAAGCCCCCAGAGAGAGAGAGACAGGAGTAAAGAGCATTGAGACTGAGACAGCCGTCCACTCAACCCCCCGAGGAGCTGAAAGAAGGGACAAAAAGTGCTAGAAATGGAGGAGATGGTGTTTTCTTCTCACTGAGGTTGAGATGATGTCATTCTGAACGTGACAGATTCCTGTGAACTCTCTCTCTCAGCAATCAATCATCTTGTTAATCAGACTGCAGACTGGTTTCCTTATATATATATTCCTTATATATATATATATATATATATATATGGGTTTTTTTTAAGTCTCCCTAACTGCTAGACGCTCCGTAAGTAATTTCAAGCAGCACTGCATAGAGAAATAGTCATTCTGAATCACTGTTTGAGACACTAAACTGACCAGGTGTTAGCACAGGCCTTTCTCAGAACAGGTGTTGGGCTAAATCGCAAATTGCCATCTGTATATGTTTCACTGAACGCCATTTTAGACTCTAAATGGTGAATTAAAATGCTGAGAGGACATTCAAATACAGCGTGTGCCGCCTCGGCAGCTCTTCAGGACTGCAAACGCAAAAAAAACCAAAAAAACACTTTTGTAGCACTGTCTCATACGGCTTCAGTTCAGCTATAAGGTATGAGTGACCATGTAATACTGTATATAAAGTCACAAATAACGCAACCGAGCAGTTCTAGTACTATAATAAGTAATACAGACAATATTTTGCGCAAAGTGGCCACACATAATTAATAAATTATTTATGAATTATATTTTATGATGTTTTTTTTTTTTTTTACTTCTAAATTTTAATTGTAATGCATGTGCTTTTGGTTTTTAACTGTTTATGCATTTTACTAGCAAAATGCAATGGTGTATAAGTATAATAAAAATTGTCTGTATATATATATATATATATATATATATATATATTCACTACTTAAAATTAATAAAATAATTAATCACAATCAAAATGCAATTAGGTTATTCTGATTAGGTTAAAAAAAATAAAAAATACAGCTAACACAATAAAACACAATAATATAATGAAAAGCATTATTTTTGAAAATGTACAAAATAAAACAAAAAAATTCTTTGTATATGGGTAGTTGACGTATCAATGTGTCCCAGTAAAAAAATTAAATAAAATATTAAAATCTAACATTGAAAATAAACCTCTAATGCTATTTGTAACTCTAAGAATGTTATTTGTGCTAAGTTGAGTTAAGTTGTTGTGTTAAGTTTTTTGCTGTCACACCATAGGACACAGTCAGGCACAGTGTGTGTGTGTGTGTGTGTGTGTGTGTGTGTGTTTGCGTGTATGAAATTAAGTAACCAATGGCCAATGACACTCTTCATAAAAATAAATAAAATAAAAATTAGAGCATTAAGCATTAAAGCATTAAGCAAAAATCATTAAGCTCCTAAAATGAATTCTGAGGAAGATCTAGATTCAGTAAATAATGAGTAAACAAATAATGACCCAAAAGTAGTTAAAAATGGGAATGGAAGTAGTTCAGCATGTTTAAAGTTTTTGTAAACAAATAAACATATTAATGCAGGCACCCAAGAATAAACTTTCTCTGCGGCACTGATTTTCTGACTGAATATTTGGGAAAACCATTGCTCAAATTATACACGAGAACTGTATAATGTTAATTGCAGCGCTTTAGGTAAGTGTGTTTGTGTGTGTGTGTGTGTGTGTGTAAACAGCAGTCTTGTAAGCCTCACAGCTTCTCAGTAATGGATTGAATTAGTTTCTTATGAAACAAAAACCCCACAAAAACAGAATGGCTTCCTCATGAATGTGAATAAAGAGACATACTGTAAGAAAGACATGTAAATCAAAGAAATGCAACTAACTATGCAACTGCCTGAATGGGCATGATGTGTCTGGTCAGGTCAGCTCATAAGATCTCATTAGCAAGCTCAGTTTGGTTTCCAACTTACTGCCGATGCAGACCTGTGCTCTCAAACTGTTTCAGAAATGATGTTATGACCTGACCGCTTCAGTTTAATGCTAATGATAATGACAATAACAGTAATATGATGATGATGATTATAATGACTCACTGGTGCAGGGCATGTCTGGCTGCTCTCCGTCTGCTCTGTAGTAGCCGTTCCTGCAGACGCAGATAGTGGCAGCTTCAGATGTGGACCTGCTGTTGGACGGACACTGAAGACACAAACCCGTTCCTTGACTGGACTTGAAGGTTCCTGGAGGACAAGCTAAAGAGAGAAAGAAAGCTTGTGTTAGCAAGCCATTTTGTTCACCTTTTGAATTGAACACCTCATGGCTTCAAACAAACATCTTCAAAATCACAATTTGGAGACCAATTTCTAAAACAGTATACAATTGCAGCCCTTATGGTTGAACTTGTAGACGAACTTGGTTGTCATGTTATGTTTATCTTTCTTGGCCAGTAAATCTCACTACTGACTACTGGAACAACATTGCAAGCTTCAGGTGTAAGAAACCTATGATGCTCCTCTATAACAGTGTGATAAACCATGATTTGCGATGCATTGTTAACATTGTGCCTGAAGGAGTCAGTGTCAGTTTACTTCAGATAGAAACTTTTTTCATGAGAGTAAAGTGGGTTTTTGTTCTCAGCAAGGTGAGACATTTCCTGCTTGCGAGACCTGTTTCAAAAGAAATGAAACGGAGCAAAGGTGCTCCCAAGATACGTCAGCCAACCTTATGTCAGCAAACACAAAGAAAAAGGCAAAGAGTGTTTTCTGATTGCATTTAGTAACACGAGACAGGTTTTTTTTTTTCATTGTTTACAGAGTGTAGGAGGATGTTCACAAAAAAACAAAACACGTTTTGCATTTGTGTTTTCTACATATCAGACATAGCACAACAACGCAAACCCATCTATAGACTTCCTGTCCATACCACTGCCCTTCACTTCCAGTTTTTGTTTAAAGTGCCCCTATTATGGATTTGTAAAAATTAACCTTCATACAGAGTGTAATACAGTGTATACAGAGCTGTAAGTGACTGAAAACATCCTGTAGAGTTTTAAATCTGAAAGTGCACCATCTAAGTTATAGTCTCTCAAAAGAAAGAGTTGACTCTGAATCTTTGAAACAAGTCATTTTTAAAATGAATCTCAAGCTGTTTGATGTTGACATCAAAATGAAACATTGGCATATTGTCTGCCCACCTGTTGGTCTTTTCTAAATGAAAATGCAAATTTATTCTTTGACACTAGGTGCTGCTGTTGGAGCGTTAAAATAGCAGTTTTTCCCGTTAATGCTGTACACAAAGCGACACTGGCTCACAAACACAGCTTTATCAGTCATTACAGGCATAATGAGATAAAAAAATGAGACCAATCGGACCAATCATCACAGATTAGCATCACACAAAGAAGGGGGTTTGGAAAAATTAATCATTGAGCAAACCATTTGGGAGCCGTTGAGCAAGTAAGGTAAAAATAAATGCATATTATAAGATATTGAAAGTGTTTTTTGCCCTTGCTCAACCTGTTACTGGGGACTCCCAAAACCAAAATACGAACCTCTCATAACCCATAAATGGAGGAACTTGCATGTCCACTTACATTTTGAGTCAAATGGTTTTACATGCAAAATGCAACTTATTTAGTTAGCTTTTAATGAAAAAATAATCAGAATAAGTACATCAGCATTCAAACCACACCATATGAGGGTGAAATATTAGGGCCACGCTGGTCTTCGTTCATACAGTAGATTCTGAATTACAGCAGAAGGTGGTGAATAAATTCTGCTTACTTTTCCAGCCCGGGTTTATCTCTCTGAATAAAGAGCTGGGGTGATTCCTGTACTCGTTTATCATTAATTCCGCAGCTATACAAGAAGGACACTTTCTGCTGGTTCAGCTGCACGACCGCAAAGATCAGGACTCTGTGTTTCTCTGATGTGATCTGATGAACTGATGAAACACAGCGTTCTACTGCTGACACAGACGAAGAAAATAGAAGCACATTTCATATTGATCCTAAATGAGTTTTGCTCGGAAGTCGGTTTTTAAGGTTACTCAAGGTTTCTTGCACCAAACTGTTGCTTAGAATTAAGTTTTGCTACTGTACCTTTACAAGTTTTAGAACAATCTAGAGAGGATTTCTACACAATATCCAAACATGTCCATAATATAACCCCATTAGCTAAAACTTTTTGTTTTGCAGAACATTGAGACCAGCGGACATCATTTATTGCGTCCTCGACCAAGAAATATCTCAAGTCAGCACTAGATCAATGTAATCTACCAGTAATACCTTGATTAACTGGCATTATGCTGTGACAGACGGGACGTTTTGGGTCGCGATGGACCTGGATGGACCTCTTCACATTTAGCTCTGATATTTGCATTCCATGCATATGCATCAAGTTCATGAATATGAATTACGGGGCAAACAAGAGCTATATGGGGAATTTAAGACGTGGGTGTGATTGCTGCACTTATCAATTTACATATAAAGATGGATGAATGAAGGAATGGCAGAAATTAATAAATGGAGGTGTGAAAGCGAGGGAGTGTGTCTCTCCTTTAATGAGAGAGGACAGGATAATTCATTCCCCCCCCCACCCATATGAAGGAGTGTGACCTGCGCTGCGTGTGAAATCAAACCTCTGTTCCTGAATATCCGCAGCCTTTGAAAAAATTAATTAGATGCTATACAGCTCATTAAAAGTTTAGAGGGTCGGGTCCACTTTATTACTCTGTTCTTTTATCTATCCATCTACTCACCCGCGGACTTATTCATTTAGTCATTTAATAAATAAGGGGTGGAGAGGAGATAAGACATATAGGGACAAATAGAGGAAGGGAAAGAGGAAGAGAATAAAAAAAATGAAAGCAACTAAAGAGAAAGAGGAAAGGAAAGGAAAGGAAAGGAAAGGAGAGAAAGAGGAAGAGGAAGAGGAAGAGGAAGGAAAGGAAAGGAAAGGAAAGGAAAGGAAAGGAATAAAAGGTATATGAAGAAGAAAATGAAAAAAAGAAAAGGTATATGAAGAAGAAAGGGAAAGAAGGAAGAAGAAAGGAAAGGAAAGGAAAGGAAAGGAAAGGAAAGGAAAGAAAAGGAACAGAAAGGAAAGGAAAGGAAGAGTCATTTGAGTGGATGGGACAGTAGAGAAAAGTAAAGAAAAGAACAAAGTGATTTGAGGGATACACATATCAGAAGAACATTTGGTGCAGAGCCCCTGTCACACACACATAAACACACATACACACACACACAGCAGAATGTGTGAAGGTGTGGGAGTTTGACGGACAGCTTCTGACCCGGCCCATATGACACACACACAATCACACTGCCTCACTCATCCCGCACAACGCCACATTATATATATATACAAGCACTGCTTGTCACCACGACAACAAGCACCACAGCCACGACCTCTGACACCTGTGGCCCACTCACACTCGCCAAAACAACAGACGGGAAACTCCTGCACGTGGATCCTCATGCCAGAAAAAGAAATATCCCAAATTAAGCTGCATCTCGTAAAATCATTCACACTTAGTCTGTAAAACAAAATAAAAGCATATTTACAGCAAAACACTTACAATTTTCATACCAAATGAAAAGACAACACTTTTAACAATTAAGAATAAAAAAGAATATTCCATTTAATATTCACTATTACAATACACTACCAAAAACTTAAGATCATGTTGTTCGTGAAATGTTCATGAAATTCCCTTATGCTATCCAGAGTTGGGATTCCATTGGAAATCCATTGTAAAAGCACAACTGTTAAAACGTTACATGCATTTGAAATTATTTTCTGTAGTAATCTTTTACCAGAACATGAGACAGGTTTTAAATTTAGACATACGAGGCCTCATTTTACAAGAGTGTTCATTTTGTGCTAAGTAGTAGATTATAGTGTTTGCTGAACCGTCAAACTTGCTGAAAGTGGACCAACATCTGCTGTAAAATACCTGTAGCTGAAAGACACCCCCTGAGGGCGAGCGCTCAAACACAACACACACAACAGCCCAGCGCCTGGCTTCAGGCTTCTGCTGTGGTTTGTCTGAGAAGACCTCCATCTCTGTAGCTGTAGGCAAAGCCTAAGGAGACAACCACGAGATCGAAGCCTGAAAATCGACCACACCAGACAAGTAGTCAGCACATACAGAAGCATACCAATAGCTTCACAACAACACCTTGAGTTCTGACTTCTCAGATCTTTCATAGACTGTTAACAGTTTACACTGCAGAAGAACACTTGTATTATCTCACATACTTATTGTTACAATACAAATTTTGGCGCGTAACTCGTCCTGCACCGTTTGTCACAGACCCACGAAACTTTGACAGTTCCTAGCGCAGAGCGAGAATTTCGTAGAAACGTGTGAATCACCACATTTGAAGAGGTTATCAAGCTGTGTGAGAACATACCCCGCAGTGGGGTATAAGTTGTACCCCTGGGGGGCAAGAGTGCCCCAAAGTTGCCTATGGGACATACTATGGTGAGGGACGGCCCATTAAACACAGTGATGGGAATAACGGTGGTATAAATAAACGGCGTTACTAACTGCGTTATTTTTTTCAGTAACGAGCAATCAAACGAATTACTGTTTCCCCCACTACAACGCCATTACCGTTACTGACTGGCATTACTATAATTTATTATAATATTATTAGCATTTTTATTTTTCAGTCCATCTCAATTGATGCGCAGTGTAGCTGTATTTGACGTACCATAAACTCTGTGAAGGCGCACGGGTTCTTTCACGCAAAGAAAGATGAAGAGCAAGAGAGT
>JAUCMR010000051.1:18398217-18429772 GCA_032357425.1 Enteromius argenteus | reverse complement strand
CTAACTCAGTTACTATTTGTGATAAGTAACTAGTAACTATAACTAATTACTTTTTTAAAGTAACGTGCCCAACACTGATTAACTGATGTTTTTTCCTACTATGGTAATTTACATAAGAATATTGCACTAAACATAACTGCATCAGAATGTCACAGAGACATTTGGGCTCATTTTACTCAGGCACCCAATCAGACTCTCAGGATCATTGTGACACTGTCAAGCCATGCCCTAGCAACCATTTAGAGCACCCTTACAACTGATCCCATAGACTGCCATTATAAAAGGCCCAGATGGATATCTTTGGATCACAGTGTTATAGAGACATGGGGGTGGGCTCGTTTGACTCGGGGCAGCAAACAACCAATCATGAATCACTTAACCTCTTCCTAGCCATGCCATTATGGAGCACCCTAGCAACCCAAACCCAAATAGGCCTATCTTTAAATCTGAATGTCATAGAGACATGGGAGTTGGTTTGTATCATTCATACTGACTGAAAGCCTTTATATTATCATCACTGGCACCTGCCAAGCCACTCCCTAGTAACCAAACATACATTTCATACATTTTTTACGAGGTGGCTAATTCGTACAAATTTTGCTGAATCGTACAGGTTTTACGAGTTTCCAATTCATATGAATTTGTAAGAATGAGCAAACCCCACCCCTAAACCTACCCTTTAATGGGTTTTAGACAAATCACACAAAATCATGTGAGTGAGGTCGTACGAATTTGTACAAATTAGCCACTTTGTACGAATATGTACAAATTGGTCGTGAGACTGTGTTGATTTAATCATAGGTAAAATACAAAATTTGTACTTCACAATATTGTATAGTGTAAAAATAAATAATACAAAAAATATAAATAAAAAACAGAAATGTATGACAAACTAAAATGTAAAAAGTAATAATAAAGAAAAATTGTATTAAATTAAGAAAAAAACACAGTAAATGCTTTGCATGGATGTAATGGTGTGAGACTGTATCGTCCCTCAGGCTGCTGTTTAGAGTTTAAGTGGCTGTTTAATATGGAGCATTTCTAGAGCTGAATCAGCTACTGTGAATGGCTCACAGTCAACGCAAACACAGTTAAAAATGCATCTTTATGGCTTTGGAGTACATTCTTAAAGCACACACGCATAAATAAAACGCACTCCCACACGAACTGCATGTCCACTGGCTTTCTGACACTGCAAAATGCTATTCTCACTGCGACATTTTCCGCTAATTGTCTCGCGCCTGTTCAGCATGACATGAATTAATTCAGGGCCCTTTCTCTCGGTCCCCGGCGTTACAAGGGTCAACTCGGTAAAGAAACGATGACGGAGAGGAACCGAGTACAAGAAACGAGGGAATGAGGCTTGAAAAAAAAAAAGAAGCAACGAACAACAAAAGAGAGCAAAAAAAAGCACCCAGAGCCTGCCGTGGGACTGGGTTTTAATTTGGAATTAACACTACAAACTTTTTCTAATTGACCTTGCGCATTAGGAGCACGTGGCTCCGTCGTTAAGCGCATTAATTAGCGTGGGGACGTCTCTCCGCAGCGTTCCGTCAAAGCAGACACAGAGAGAAAAAATCCAGCCAGCTTTTCTGTTCAATCTCAGCCGTGGTGAGAGAAGCCATGTTGCTGAAAGCTGAGATCAGCTGGCACAAAGCCCAGCTCGCAGGCGGACTCATTCAGGCCGGGCTGGGAGGAACGGGCGTTTATTCCTCAAAAGAGCAATAAAGTCATTACAGCGAGCAGGGAAAAGAAACATCGCTCATGCATGGCTGCTGAAACATCAGTCAATAGAGCAGGTTTTCGATTGAGCATGTTTATATGTACTCTTGTGTAGACAGGCTTTGGACTACAGCGGTATGAAGCTGGTTTACGCAGCAGTTTAGAATCACTCGCTTTGAAGGAATAAGAATGGTATGTATTGCACATATTGATATGTATATGTATATATGATCTGTATGATATGATCTTCTGAATTTGAATGCAAATGTTAAACAAAACTCTTAATGGGACTGATTATTTAAAAATGTCCCATTTCTATCTATCTATCTATCTATCTATCTACAAAATAGTACTTATTTATAAAAACAAATTGCCATATCCTAAGTTTTTGTTTTTTTTTCACCCAGAAATGGTGCATGTCCACTTTTGATAATTTGCACATAAATTGTCCGATTTTTCTTTTCTTTTTTTAGCAATTTTTTTTTATCTAAAAGAAAAATATATGAAAAAATAAATCTAGGTTAAGTTTTAACATTGCCAGAAAAGTTCTGTATTTTTTGCTTTTTTGAGTTAATACGACAAATAATAATCAGTAATGTTTCGTTTTTACGATCTATACCTTTCTGTTACATACTTTTATAAAAGGCATATGACCTTCAATGTCTTTTAAACTGTAATTACATTCAGAAAACATCCATCAAAAGGCGATTATAAACGATTTCTAATCAGCCACTGAATAGATTACCTGCATCCTAACTGGCGAAATCTGCATCAAACCAGCATATTTGGTTGTTCCCTGATGCTTTGCGAAGGCTCTTGCCATTTTTGTGTGAAATATGCATCAGACGATCCGTGAACGGTTCGTAGGCGAGTCGTCTGAAGCTGAGACAACCGCTTAGTCAGAGTCCATCGGTGTTAGCTTCATCACCCAGCGATTCCCACACAAATTTTGCTAGCCTCTCACAAACAACAAACAAACAAACCAAAGCAAAAGACTAAACCCAAACCCTCAGATCTCAGCCTCACAGAAAACAACCCTCTATTTTCCTTTAAGTGATGATTTAATGGGTCTAATTTAAAGTTCAAGGAAAGCGTTTGAGTTTTATCTTGCCTTACAGCGTGTGTAAGTAAAAGAAAATACAACTGTTGTGTCTAGATTATAGTTCCACCATTGTGCTCTTGCACACGTAAGTTAATAAAAGCGTGGGACTGCACTTCATACGCCGTAATTGAAAATGGAAATTAATTCTAAAGGAAATAAGCTACATGAGTTTGCATATTCATGTAATAGGGGGTGTGAGGTCGGGGAGGGCAAAGAACATCATGGCCTTTTCCACGACCGTTTTTATTAACTTCGGTTGAAGGAATATCAAATATCTGACAACACAAGCACTTTACAAAGTGAGTCACATCCACAGGCAAAACATTTAGCCTTGCGGGAAATTCTTCATCTGTAATGTTAATGAAAATCATGATCTGCATACATTCGGCCCTAAAGAGGGACGGAAGATAAGCTAAATTAAATCTGCGGCTATCAGATGAAGCAGACAGAGAGAGAAACCGCTGTTGAAGTCAAAAAGGCCGTTTACACCAACGCCGATTACATCGTTCGAGGTCGCTGTACTGTATCGCAACGTGAACTACATTATCTGCGCTCTTATTGGTAGGCTCATTACAACTCGAACCGCAAAATGAAAGACTTTCAAAATTGCTTCGTCAATGTGATTGCCTGTTGGCCTATCAAAACCGCCTCTAGCATTAACATTGCATTAGAACAAAATGGTCTTCAAACAGCCTTGACCTGACGATAGACATTCTATTTGACTCTATGCATGCAAAATTCTGATGCTGCTGCCATTTTGGTAAAGTTCTGAATTGAACCAAGGTACAATGTGACTCAAATCAAAATGCATTTTGTAATCTAAAGGTTTAGCAGACCAAGAATTCATATTAATGCAACACACTTGTAACAACGTGATGTGACTTTAAATGTAACTTGTGTATAATATTTTAGTTATCTCTCATGTGACAATGGCTGGACACTGAAAACCTGCTTTCTTACAATTATCAATTATCACTTATCAAAGATAAATGGTTGCCAGTAGAAAAGGCCAGTGTCTTGGTGAAAGCTTCTTGGCTGTCTTGACATCCGCTGACATTATTGTATCCACAGAGTCTTAAAAATCAACCTAAGACCATTCTAATAAACATCTAAACAACACACACACACATACAGAATATATAAAAATAGTTTGCAAGGCCTAATGTGTGTACAAAATCAAAAATAATGTGTTAGACTCTTTATTTCATATGATTGGAATTACCAACTTAAAACTTGAAAAATAATAGGAATTAAAGTACTTCGAAGGTCAAAGTTCACACAAAGGAAGCATATATATATATATATATATATATATATATATATGTACACACACGCCTGCATATTTATTTATGTGGTATTGTTTTGATTTTTTTTTTTTACAATATAATTCAGTGGCATTCATACATTTTAAGTGTGTCTTCAGCATCCAGATCTGTTTATGTATGGCTAACACTTCACTGGGATAGATATATATATATATATATATATATATATATATATCCATCCTTGCAACTATACAGAATTTTTGTCATTCTGTGTTTTTCTTTTATTGACAAGTGCTGGGAAAAAAAGCAAAAAATGTGTTTTTGAGTGCCTCTTATGTAAGATGAACCTTGAATTCAATTTTTTTTTTTTTTTCACTCTCTTCCGTGGATCTTTCTTTTATCTATTCACAAAGTCTCTCAGCAACATGGTTATGTTTTATAAGATTTAACAGTAATCAAAAACAGAGGAGATATATGGTGGTATCATAAGCTTTTATATCTCCATCTCTCTCTCTATCTATCGTGCATGTGTGTATTTGTGTGTTTCTGACTCTCATTACCTCAGTCTGTTGCTCATGAGAGACAGGGCCTGTCATCAGACACACTCAGGGTCAAAGGTCATAACCTCTGCTGACTCTGAGGCTTGGATGTGACAGTGCCCTTTAAGAGACCACTAATCTGTGTCAGCTTTTCACACAAGAGCCTCAGTGTGTGTGCGTGTGTGTGTGAGAGAGAGAGAGACAAACAGGCTTAGAGTGCATTTTTGCTCATCTTTGTGCAAAAGTGCAAGCTAGTAAATGTGTGTGTGTGCGACCACACTTGTGTATTTTCCTTCTTACCACAGTGTGACAGTGATGTATGGAGCTGACCAGACTAAAGTGAGTTTCACCGTCACAGGCAGAGAAAATGGATTACTGTGAGTGTGCGTGATCAGATGTGAGGAGCCGTCATTACCTCTGCCTGACTTAAAATCCCTTTTCTCAGAATCTAAGCTCCGCTCCAGAGCCGTCATCGCCATGCAGATGCCTGTCATTTAATGCACTTCATTTGTTTCCAAACATGCCTTGATGAAAACACGCAAACCACAATCTCAAAGTTTAAATCAGCCATTTCATCTGTCAGAGAGTAAAAGCATTAGGCTGCAGCGTGCTTTATATGAACTGACAAGAGCAAACAACTGAACATCCATTCCTTCAAAACCACACATGCACTCAAGCAAAGATCTTGTTTTGCTACAAACCACATGTGAAATTATATTTGGAAAGTAAACAGCTTTTCTCTGAATTTCCATCCGATTTGCAGTAAAATATTTGAGGGTCCTTAAAAACTGTATTCAGGGAAAATACCTAGCATTATGTTCCTGGCATTAACTAAAAACAATTTGTACTGAGTTTAAGGGAAGAAAAAAATGCCAATAACGTGATCAAAATAAATACACCTTCATTAGTGACAAAATTCATGTACATTAAGCCATACTAAAATAAACAGTAGGTTATGGACATTCGTCTCTCAGAGTGTGAAGCGTGTATGTGTGCACATGCGTGTTTGTACCGTCAAGGTTGTGACTCACAGGACCTGATTGAAAACCTGACAGCCCTCAGCAGGCTGTTGCCACGACAACGCCACAGCTCTCAACTCACTGGCCTCTCCCAGCATTTCCTAACAGTAAGCACTAACAGTTTCACACTTGAAAAAGTCTTCTTGGTGACTGAATCCTCGGACACTGAAATGCCTCTATTCTGTATTTTCCATTTCTTTTTGAGATTAGGATGGACAGAGAGTGAGATATTAGTATTCTAAAGGCCTCCATTGGCAGAGCTGAGAGCCTTGCAGCTGAACTCTCATGTTTGAACTCTCTCCCTCCAAATCAATCCCCCTCTCTCGGTATTTCAACTCATACATACATGCATTTCAAAATTATTAAACACATTCTTGTGATAAAAGGCAACATACTATACAGGCATATTCCAGGTTAAACACAATCTAAGCTCAATCACCTGAATGTTTTGGCATTACGTTAATAACTAAGAAAATTAATTTCCACTTGTTCTCCCTTGTCTTTAAAAATAAATAAATAAATAAAATCTAAGATGTAATTTATTATTATTATTAGATGTTTTCTTTCTGTTGTTTGTTTGCTTGGATTTGTTTGTTGCTAAAAGAAAGCTAGATCTGATTAACAGAACTAACAGGACATTCACAGAAAATTAATCAAATTGATCCAATTTCAAATCTTGCAAAACTCGAGCTCATTCTTTTCCAATGTAAGTAGTAGCCTTATTAATTAACTAATTAATTATTATTATTATTATTTTAAGGAAAGCAAGTCCACAAATCCAAATTATGGTAATCAACATTACACACTTAACCCAGATTATTCCTTTCAGCAACCAGTGCTATCTAATAACATTCATGTCAATCTTTCCATAAAACACTTATATTAAGCATCTAAAACATCTTTTATCTAACAGCAAAACTACTTTCACTGGTTCAAGGTATCATCTGTTCTCTCAGTAAAACCTCTGCATTTACAGTATAAAGATCACACTATCATTTCCAGAAGAAAGAAAAAACTCATTTTGTCCTTATGCCTTACTAAAAAAATGGTTTTCAGTTTATCCCTGAACATACAGAAACATTCCCTTCTCTTGATCTTATAGGCTCATGCTGCAGCTAATAGACTGTAGAGAAAATCATGTTGCTTTACAAAACAAAACTGACTGGCTCCAGTAATGTTTGTCAAATGAGGGTTAAAATCCACACAAACAAAGTTACATGCATAGAAATCATAGATAGAAAAAATGATACGGCACGTAAGAGCTGTAGTTTAGCATGTGCTACAATGCGTTGAGCCATCACCTAAAGTGACCAGATGGGACTGTCCTGCATTTATGAGCCATGACACGCATCCCGACAGACTTACTGTCGGGATGCCATTTGTCATGATAATTAGTCATGGCTTTAGCTTGATTGCTAGAAATATAGGTCTTTTAACATACATTAAGAACAGTTTGCTTAAACATAAATTCTGTCAACAATTACTCACCCTCACATTGTTAATAATGAAGCCCGGCCATCTCTGCCACAGAATAAAAAAGGTAATTTTCCTATATTTTACAATTTCCTATTTATACCCACTTAAAATTCTGACTTTTTAAAATTATTTTAATTCTGGGTTTAAATCTCACAATTTAGTTAAAAAAAATAAATACTAAAAAGCGTAACTGCAACTGTTCATGAAACTTTTTTTTTCTTGCAACTGTGAGTTTGTATCTGACAATTTAGACTTTTCTTCTGTATCTGCAATTATGTTTATATAATTATAAACATAAGAAGAAAAAACTCAGAATAGCGAGAAAAAAAGAAAAAAAGTCAGAATTTTTCGCTAGGTTGTAAACAGGCCTCCTTACGTTACTGATATGTTTGACTTAGGTCTTCAACTGAACTCAAACGGAAATTTGATAAACAAAGGGCCGGATCTGAACTCAGCTCACCTGTATTTAAGTATTACTGTACACATAATAAGTGCAGCAGCAATCTACAACATCTTTATCAAGGTCATCTAGTTACCTTGCTCTCACCCGGGGATATGAATGTGACTCTTGTGTCATTTCATCAAATAACATTAAGTAAAATGGCAAAACAAAACAAAACAAAAAAACATAAAAGTGATGTAGCAATTAACCAAGAATGGTTTCATAAAGAGGGCCGCCCTCTTCCCAAGAATCAGCTCACCGATACAATCAATTTCCCCCTTCTCTCCAGCCCACCTGACCAAAACGAGCTCCAGTGATTATAAGACACTTAGAGTAGCATTGTGAATTTTAAAAGAAGCATTCTGACATCTGAGGTGGTAAAAACCTCGCTCCCGCTGTAATGAAACTCGCCTCGGCTATTAGCTTTGTCTTGCTAAGAGCTGGTCTCTCTTTAAGCGCCGCAGCTCATTAACTGCAAGGGAGGGTCGATTAATCCATAACAGTTAACGAAAGATGCTCACGCACAGCCTTCCCTTCCATTTCCTTTAATGTCTGTGTCTCTAACACTTAAAATTTCTGTCATCTATCTCACTCCTGCTCTAAAACACACATGCACTTAAAAGAAGTCTACAATATTGTTTCTACACTAGCGTACTTAATGTCCATTGCTTTTTAGGTTAAAATTGCCTATAGAACTGCCTGCGCTTCAAGAAACACCCCAAATCACTCCCAATAAATGTCAATTGAATCAATATGAGACTAGTAATAACCCAACGGGTCTGCATGATACAAATTTAAGATTTATAATTATATATAAACAGTCTTATACGGTGGCCAAGAGAGCTCAACGCGCTGCAACTTAACAAAACACATGCAAACAGAAAAAAACGACAACACATTAAGAAAGCATCTTCATCCGTTTGACAACACAGGCGCTGCAAATTCTCGCAACGCAACCAAACACAGAAACGTGCTGCGAACACAGCATTGTTTTGGTCAGAGCAGAGGTGTTGTCGCTGAACTAAAAGGTGAGGGTTTTTATTTTTGTTTATTTTAACAACCTGATCATACAATTCATTGGTCTTTTGGATATTATTAGATTTAATTAGATTAGATTATTAATCAGGTCCCAGATGGGTCCCCCTGAAACATCTCCGTTGTGGTCCGTGCTATTTGCAACGCGTTTCTGTGTTTGGTTGCATTGCGAGAATTTGCAGCGCCTTAGTTGTCAAACTGATGAAGATGTTTTCTTAATGTGTTGTCGTTTTTTTCTGTTTGCATGTGTTTTCTTAAGTTGCAGCGCGTTGAGCTCTCTCGGCCACCGTAGTCTTACCCATACAGATAAACATATGTTGCAAACAGTGCTTGTCAAGAAAAGAAAAGCACAACTAAAATATTTTAGTGCTGTCAAATGATTAATCGCAACCAAAATATTTTTTTTGTTGTGTGTATACTGTTTATATTTATTAGGTATATATAAATACACTCAGCACATATTTTCGAAATATTTACATACATATGTATTCATATTCTTATATTCTTATATTTTATATTATATATAAAAACATTTAATCTATAAATATAACCTAATATATTTCTCTTAAATATAAGCATGCATTTATTTATATATATATATATATATATATATATATATATATATGAATGAATTTAGACATAAATACATGCAACTATTTTCTTAATATATATTGTATGTGGTGTGTATTTATATATACATAATAAATATGTGCAAAACACACAAATATGAAAAAAAAACTTTTATTTTGTGTGAGATTAAGCTATAATAAAAGCTATAATATATATATATATATATATATATATATATATATATATATATAAAAACACAAACATGCATATATTTAAGAAAAATATATTATGTTTACAGATTAACATATATTAATATTTTTCTTAAATATATGCATGCATGTGTTTGTATTTATTTATTTATTACTTTTTTAACAATTATACATAATAATTATACACAACAATTATACATAACACATTAAATTAGGCATATTTATTTATTTCTTTTATATAAATAAACATTATTAATGTTATTAAACCCTAATAATTGTCCTGTATGTATAGTACAATGTGTGTTCGTGTATGTGTGTGTGTGTATAGAAGACAGCAACCATGCACCTTTTCAACTTTATCAGTGGCTATCATGACTGAAGGATAAAGTGATGGATGCACTTTGCTGCAAGAATGTGTGTGCACTTGTATGAAACAAAGAAAAGCAGCAGCTCTAATCCAGCATCTACACTGCTGAGTGATCTTTGCTGCGTGTGCACTGCAAGAAACAAAGCAAGCACTGCATTTGTGCGCTTCAAAGGAAGGGCGGAAAACCACCTCACCCTCAATTACAAACTAACTCAGGAACAATGGTCCAAAAGCAGGGCTGGAGGGAGGCGCAGATCCAAAAGATTTCCTATCTTTTCAAACTATCAACACTGACAGGTCTTCGCTCCGTGTAGAAAGCTCTGTTTCTGTTTGTGTGTTTGAGGTGCGAGTCTGAACATAAGCTAAAGCAAGCTCATGTTTGTCCCGGCCTAACTAAATAAGCTCTCTCTCTCCCCTACCTCATTACCTGCACCGCCCATGAGCGCTTCTATTGTGTATGAAGCGGAGGTGATGAAAGCAGGATTCTAAAACCGACATGCTTCGCTCGCACAGCTTTATTCTGTCTGCCGTTTACCCCCGAGAGAAGCGCCACCGCCAGTCTGAGCAGCACGCTTTTTACAGTCGTATTTGGCGCTGGATTAGTTTATTTGTTTTGACTCTGCTGTCGCTATCTGATGTTGCTGTGCTGTCACGCACAGTTGATTCATCCGGGTGCGTGTTGTTTTTAATGCAGAATGAGGTGTGTCGAGATGTTTGTCTGAGGACGGGTGACTTGCAGATGTCAGCTAAACAAACGTCAGTCTGCCGTTCTGTGGAGCTGATAAAAGAACAAGATGTTAAACGTTCCTTCAGTTTGTTTCACATAAACCTGCTGGTTATTTACCAAACATTTCTAGATTGTTTTATTTTTCGTGCTAAGGTGTTGATGTTGAATGTTTCCCTGTACGTGTTTTGCAAAATGTTTGTTATTGGTATTTATTATTTCTGGTTCTCTCTAGAATAAACAAACAAACAAACACATACATATATTTCCTATTTTCAGAAACATTTTTATTTTAAGGTTGGTTTATTAAGACTGTAAGAACATAACAAATGTTTTATGTATTGATATGTATTACAAACAACATAAACATAAATATATATATATATATATATATATATATACACACACACACACACACAAACAGTTCTATTTAACTTAATGAATTGAAATTGTATTATTAATTTTAATAAATAAATAAAGTTTTTGTTTGTTTGTTTAATATTTATACAAATGACTGCTTTATTTAACATACACATTATTTCCTGGTCTGTTTAAATAAATAAGCAAATAAATACATAAATTACTTGCTTATGATTAAAGGAATATGTACATCTTTTTGCAAATTAGATTAGAATTATGGTGAAAAAATAAATCTACAAAGTTTTTGAGAGCACAAATTTAAGAGCACAAACACATCAGCAATATCCATTACCACTGATTAATTTTAGATTAAACAAGTAACTAAACAAACATGTGCACATTATTTATATAAACAACTATATACAAGATGTAGTTGAGTTTTAATTTCAGCTTTGTTTAAACTCGCACTGATTAAAACCGGCCAATTCAGATCTGCTTGGAAATAAATGGTAATTTATTATTAGCGTTAATGAAGTATCTAATTAACAGAGCAGCTCAGTATGCAGGATTTTCTCTCTTTGATATTTGAAAGGATGTCGGAATATTTCAATGTGCCAAGCTTTGAAGGTGAGAACACACACACGTACACACACACACACACCTGAGGCCGTGCTGACTTTGGTGACTTTGTCAAAGACTCACAGCCTCTGGCCAAGGGAGGAAGAGGATTAAACCATGTGCGCGTCTCTCAAGCGATCCAACATACGAACGAACTAACAATTAAATAAGGAATAAACCTGTTAATGAAAACAAACAGATGGGCAAGGTCAGATACCCAGGCTTTCCTGTTTCCTCTTTGTTTGGAGTGCGTTGAGCGTGCCAGCAGCGTCCGATAAGTTCCATATGCCATACGGCCTTTTGATGGCACATCCCGCAGTCTGGAGCTGATAAGGGCCCCTTACATAGATCTAAACATTCAAAAAGTCACATCTTAAGCCAAAAAACCCAGTTGTTGTCACACTAGATCAGAGACTCAGGGGTACAACAGCAGCAGTGCTAGAGCACATGAGACCATTCATACTGAACACACACACACACACACATACATGCACACAGAGAGACCTGAAAATTACCTACACAAAGGCAAAGAAAGATTTTGAAGAAATTATGATGAAATGATAAATCTACAAAGTTTTTGAGAGCACAAATTAATTTATTATTAAAAATAATATTCATTATTATTAAATAAATTATCTCATATATATATATATCTGTATATGCATATATTTATATATATATATACATATAATACATTTTATTATAATAATAATTAGGGGTAAAGGGTCATGTGCAACTTTCAAAAAAAGGTTATTTATAACCTGAGCAAAAAGGTGAATTATTTTAATTTATTTTTTACCCTAATTCACTTCCTAATTAAAATTGTCAAAAATACAATATTTGTTATGTTATGTTACTTTTCCCTTTCTGACATTTACAACTAAACGGGCTGTTTTTGGTGCTATGTCCCTTCATAAAGGAAATGAAAAACTGCACACTTTGCTACACTTACATATCAACTGCAAGTTCATATTCAAGTCCAGAATCATTTCCACTGCCCAATCCTTCAAAAATAAACTTCAATTGTTCTCACAAAACAGCACAAACTCTGTTAGATCAGACTGATGTGAGAAACAACCTTTTAAACTATTTTGTTCAAACAATAACTTAAACTTCAACCACTGTTTCTTTACATTGGGATTCAGTATAAACCTTCACGAACCAGGAACAACTGATACTTACATGAGAACCTTTACAAACTATCTCTGCTTCAACCTGGAAACCTTAATCCAAAAGATAATTCAGATACCTATAAAATGAAAGACTAAATGTGCTACAAAAAGCTCCTTCTTAAGAGTGCCACTCACACATCCTCATACACCTCCTCTTGTAGCATCGCAGTAGATTATATGCCAGTTCCCTCTCAGAAGGGCAATTCCTTCCTGAGAGGCATGTAAGACCCTCTGTTGCCTTGATCCAGTGTAGGTCGACTGGGGTCCTGTGACTCCTCTGCCCTGAAATGGGTTGCTTTTGTGTAGGCTGAGATTTGCCTGTCTAAACGCTGGAGTCTAAGGAGCTTTCCGGAAGATTAAGGCAGAGGGGCATCTGAGGGCCCGATCCCCGGAGCGTGGGGGCCGCGAACAAGGTCAGCGGGGTGAAATGAGGTCTGCCCGTCCAGACGAACGGGGTCTACACAAAATGACATACCATTAGCATCGCCGCTCTACCAGAGAGAGAGCTAAGACCCCTATTGTTACTTCCCTTTAGAAAAACAGCAACCGTTTGGGTGAAAGACGAGAGCTGGGAGGAGAAAGGAAGGGAGAAAGTGATTAATCCTCTTTAAATGGCTGAGGAGGGAGGAGAGATGCCGGATTGTACGTCTTTTATGGCCTTTTCAGATTTGTAAACCATCCGCATAGTTAAAAAAATGCCCAAATGATGAATAAAAGCATTTCCATAGAAAAACATTTCCCACAATATTCCTGGTTTCCAGCCATCCGAGAGATTATTAAACAGTTCTATTGCATTGAATAGAAACAGAAGGTGTTTTTCAAGTCGACAGCCCGGAGCAGAGGTCTGTGTGTACATAAAGCTTTGAGACGTACAAAGTTCAGCGCCACGACGCACCCAGAGGAGAGCAGTCAACAATGAGACCTGCTGTTCACACGCTGCTCCAGATCTGTGAACCGCCTTTTCACCTTCAACAGGAACGTATAACGCACCAAGACCAAACACTTATTCAATCTGCAATGACTTATCACCTCTGCAGCTCACTGCATTCAGAACCTGAGATAAGCCCTCAGATAACTGGAATTCAAGCAAGGCGGTCTGAAGAAATAGAGCTCAGAAATGTCATTTTGCCACAAAGGGAAAATAAAGGGTCTGATTTTTTTTACTTACCAACAAAGTCCAGTCCACTTTGAAGCATAAAGAACAACCAACTTTACCATCTGTCCAACATGTAGCGATCAACCACAGTTTGCTCTTTTTCCTTAACATAGTAAAATCTAAAATAATCAAAGCACAAAAATAAACCAAATGCTATGCAGAAAAATGAGCAGAAAATGCTCTGCGTTTATCGTGAATAAGGTCCAATACGTTTGGTGGTGACAATTTAGATGATAGATTATCATTAACTAATACTGTGCAATACATCTGTTCTAGTATTTATTTATTTTTGTTAACATTAGTCAATATAAATGCAACTTTAATAACTCAATAAATGAAAGGCTTAGTTCGCTGTTAGTTCAGTTGTGAATTTCACTGGCAATTCTTAGTTTTAAAGTAAGTACTACAACATTTTTTTTTTTTTGCCAGTATATACTATTTTAAGCTGCTAACTTGATATCAAGTAAATTTAGAGGTCAAGGAATTTAAAATAATAAAATAAAATAAATATAACACAATAAAGATTAATTTACTATAGAGGTACTTGGTGTTTGCTAACTATGTAACTAACTAAATATAAAGTAATATAGAATTACTTTTAAAAAGTAAAAAAAAAAAAAGGTAATTTACAAAGTTGTGGGGGGTTAAAATATTATTTGTTCATCTTGCTTTCCTTCTCAGCTTTCCAAATGTTTTCGGGACTTGTGTCTGATGGACGTTTGGCAAATTGACTGCCGCCCTAAGGAACCTCAGAAGAGTCAGTTTATCACACTTCAGACAATCACACTTCTGGAGAATCTCTGAATTCTTTCTGCTGCTGCCACAGACTCGTCACAGAACCCAAACCATAATGCCATCTGAAATTACATCTTCACCGCCTTTCTCTCTTCTGTCGGCCTTCGGCATATCAAAGGATGGTAAGAAAGACAAGACGGAGAGGAGAAGAAAGAGAAATATTACAGTTATTGCCCTGCGACAGAGCACCATAAATCTCATTTGTACACCTGAGGCGATGTTGTCGGGTTTCTGCAAGTATTCACCTTCAAGAACATCTAAATGTTCAGGAACATGCTGCACATATTTGTAACAGCTCAGAATAACTTGATACTCTTTTCTCAAAATTAGTAAGGAAACTTTTCCAGACCTGAACCAGGTCTAATGTTCTGCCCTCGGCCTCATCAGAACATTCATTTGGAAACCGTTCATAGTTCTTTATTCCCATCCTCAGATCTGCTTTCCCAGATCAGATAGGACACCCAGGCGTGAAATTGAATGACACAGCTATGTGTTATCGCTAACCTCACAAACATCAGATTTCTGACAGCCATATTTCTACCTTAACCCATTAAAAGTTAAACCAATAATGCTATGCTAAACTCTAGTGCTCTGACCTGCTGTATACTATTTAGATTTACAGGTAGTTAAGTTAACTATATTTAGGTTATTATATTAAATCTTTATGGGCATCAACTTGAAGTGAAGAGTGCAATTTCTGCAAATTCCCATTGCACTTAATACAACCTAATGGTTATTCTTGTTCTTACAATATCTTACTATTTTATCTTGGGCTTGACAGTACAGAACTACCATGTGTGGCAAACAATCTCCAACTTGGGTGTCTCGACTGAAACTCAAACATCCCCTATCTTTTAAAAGCACTGCCAGTGTTTACCCTTGATTTACACTATTTTCTGTCTATTTAAGCGAGTGTTTGAATTTTAGCTGATTCTGTAACTGAATCTGACACTCTTTGGCCAGTCATTTCAATAGCAAAATTTAGCTAGAGAGTTGTTGATTTGAAAGTGATGGTATATGAGCTATTAAAGTACAGATGTGGCCATTGAGATTTTTTATTTTTTATCCAATGACATGCTGCAATTCATCCCACGAAATGCCACTGAATCCCCATTTTGCAGGAATACACTAGACATGACTTAAATAGCTACTGTAAATAGTTACACAAAACTGGGCATTATACATCTATATGTATCTATATCTAATAGATGTAACTATTTCAGCAACGAGAACCAGCCGAAAAGTTTATTTGCACTTCAAATTAAGCCAGAAACCCATGTATTGCCATGTATTGCCTGCCACCATGACAAAATATGACAAAAAAAAAAAAGCCTTGCTGCATTTGGGTCATATTCTAGATGATTTGTGTCATTGCAATATTTTATATGTAATGAAATTTATGCATTCAAGTTACGGTTACATAGACATAAATTTCACTGAACTGCTTGCAGCCAAAGCATCCTTCTGTTGGCTTATTTAATGGATTTTTGGTATTTTAAGGGCAAATTTTACAGTAGCATTTCAGCATGAATTCTGTCATTTAAATAGTCAAACCTGTCAAATATTTCTCTCAGTCTTCCTCCCTGGAAAAGCAACTGTAGTTTCCAGAAAAGGGCCAAAACCTTCTTACAAACTGTATCTATAGAAGAGCTGTGCAAAACTGTTTGGAAAAGTCATTATTTTAGCACCCTCAGAATATATTTTTGCAGAATTGTCAGATGAATAGATTTTGGTAGAGTAAAAATGTTCCAACACTTTGGCACAGTATGATTATAAACATGCAATTTTGCTGTCTGCTGTAGCAACACAAGTGTCTCCAGAATGAAAAAGATCAAGAGAGAGATACAGACAGAAATAAGGAGGGAGATAAACTAGAAGCCTGTGCTAATTCAGCATTCATGAATACTAACTGCCACGTAAACAAGAACACAGTTAGGGATTACCAGTACACTACTCATTTCCCTTTCTCCTGATTTTTAGTCACGACCATCCCCTCGCCTCTTTCATTTTCCTACAGCTATTTGATATTTCGTGCAGGCATTTGAAGTAGGCAGCCGTGGCGGGGGATCCTCGCAGTCTCTCTCAATGCCGCTCTGTGATCAATAATTTGTCACTGAAATGCTGTCGGTTGCGTGGACGTCGCCAGACCGGGGCCAAAAAGGGCCCCTGATGTGTGACTGCCAAGAGAGTCCCAGCAACCACCCAGTAGCGGTTACAGATCTGAGGACCCCCGGTGCGACAATATTGAGTTATGTTCTCGCCCACCTGTTCTAGTGACTGTCGCTTGATATGTGCAATTTGCTTCTTTAACTTGCTTTGAACATAAAACCCCTGGCCAAAGCTGACAAGTGAATGCAAAAGAGTAAGAATCTAGAGGGTTTTTTGATTAACTATTCCTTTAGCATTCTTGAATATTCTATACTGTTATACTCTTACTCTTATACTGTTACTTACTCACCCTCAAGCCATCCTAAGTGTATATGACTTTCTTCTTTCAGACAAATCCATTTGGAGTTATATTAAAAATTGTCCTGGCACATCTAAGGTCTGTTATTGCAGTGGGTGGGTGTTTCTGTTCAACAATCCAAAACACGTAAAATTAAGCATGTTAATCCATAATAAAATGTGCCACACAGGACTTTGGGGGAGAATAAAGGCCTCCTGTAGCGAATCCATGTGTCTTTGTAAGAAAAAATATCCATATTTCAAACATAATGACACTTTATATAACTGTCATATGCGGAAGCTGGTTGATTACAAAAGATGTCGGTGTTGCGTGATTAGCGACGAACACAGAGAGAGAACAAAACAAAACACTGGCCACAAAATAAAAGTACAAACCGAGGATTTGTAAAGAAAAATGTCAGAGGATTTAGATATAAGCCAAGAGGAGACTGATTTTCCTTTGCTAAAGTAAGGAAACTTTAAGGGAACATTTTGTTTTTTTTGTTTTTTTTCAGTGTACAGAAGATTTTAAAAATCAAAAGAACCCTGTATTTCACTCTAAAGAACCATTGTGCAATGAAAAGCATGCATAGATGTTAAAGGTTCTTCATATAATCTCTGAATGTCTATAAAGAACCTTTATAGGAGAGAAAGAGTGAGTCAGAATTCATGAGTCAAACTTTTTGAGTCAAACTTTCTGAGTCTATTAGCATTTTTGCAACTAAGATGAAATTAGAGAAATTATCATAATATTGCTGCCTTAGCGTTCTCTAATGCACAAGTTGTACAGTGTTCAGAAAATGTAATGATAAAATGTCTTCACAACATTTAAGGCATTGAATAATTTGCTATTACTGCAAATAACACTGAATATATAATGAATATTTATCAGCATTCATAAATGCCTCCACTTTTGGGGTCTGGATCATGAGCATGGGCTTCTAGCATGCCGACAGTTCACTAGCAAGACTACCTTGGTCAACCAGCTTCAGGACAAAACTTAGGTTGTTTATTACTGAAAATCTGATACTGCAGCTCTATTTCTTTTGCACTTTGTATTTAACACATGATGCATCCTCTCACACCCAATTTTAACATACACAAATGCAAATGTAATTAAAAAGCTATGGCTATAGCTGTATAAGAGATATGTATTGGGTGAATTCCTACTGAAAACAACTTAAACAAAATACCAGATGAAGTGTCATATAATTCACTATTCATCTTGAATAACCTCAGCGATGGAGAGCAGCAGTGCTTATGATTTCTAATGTGAGGCATGGGGTGAATCCAAGGCTGAGGGTCTGGAGATAGATTGCATGGTTCATACTCCATCATGATGACATGCTGGACAGAGCTGCTGACAGGAAGAAAGTGAACTGTCTGTGATATACAACATATACTGCTCATTTAAAAAAAAAAAGAGCAAAGAAATTAATTTCTATGAATATATTTTACAAAAGAATTTTACACATAGAAATTTCTAAATAAAACTGTATTAGATTAAAACATAATTTTAACCAGTCATATACAATTCATATATTTTATATCAAACACACTTATTTTTTAAAAGCTTTGGCTTTAAAAGTCCTTCTACCATCTTCTTTAACATAAATGTCATTTGAATTATATTGAGCTGTATATTGCAAAGGCAAGCAATTTTAAATGAGGCATTAGCGTCCGAATACATTTGGACATATATTTATGGCATTATACTCTAAAATAATACAAAATGCCTTGCTGGGACTTCAAATGGACAGTTCGGAATAACTGATTCAGGGAAATGAATCAAACTTCCCAACTCTATCAGCACTTTTGCGACTGAGATTAAATCAGACACGCTATTATAATATCGCTGTCTTAGCGTTCTCAAAATCACGAGTCATGACACAAAATCAGCCTACTGGCACGGGCCTAAAAAAACATAATGATTGAATATCATCACAATATTCATGATGTTGCTCCATTTTACATCGCCAACACAAAATAACACTGAATATATTGCAAATATTTAATATATCACTCATCCCTAGCAGCCAGTAATGGATCTGAAGCGCCAAACCAAGCAGTGATGAGACTTTATCAACCAACAGAGAGAAACCGAAGAGTCCTACAAGCATCTGCTAAACTTTCTGCCTCTATTTCGAGTTTAATTTACAAGTGAATCAGAGCAGAAAAATGGGTGAATTCAGAAAAGCAGCCCACAGTGATGAAGGGAAGCAAGGGACGGGAGGAAGCGGATGATGAGGTGATGTGGCTCTTCATTAAGAGCGAGACACACTTTTCTTCATCTATTCAAGTCTATTCAGTACACTCCCATGCCAGAAGTCTTTCTAACCCGTCTGTCTCTTTCTCTCGGTGTCTCTTTTTCATTTGTCCTGTCACCATGGCCTTTTCTCAAGCCACATAATGGGCCCAGAGCTCAGAGAGGTCAGAGAGCTCTTTAATTGGGTTTCAAGGTGACTTCACACAGCGTGCGAGTGTACAGACGGCCATCATTAGGCTGTGTGTGTTTGTACACTCTAATAGCGTATTAATGTCGGCTCTAACGGCGCTCGGACACGAGAGGAACTGAAAGGAAGCTTCTGAATGCACCACACATGAGCAAACTTCCTGCCTTTTTCTGATTTCTTCATTCAGATGCTCAAAGAATGAAGGCCACCTCTACTCTCTTTCACAATCCAAATACCTCTCTGCACTTTTCCCGTTCATACAAACCAACCACCATGCTGTGAAAAGCCCCCGGTGCATTGTGGGAATGTTTTCAAAGGCGACAGCAGTCACAATACCCAAACGGCCTCATCATAGCCAGTCCTGCCATCCTTAATGATGTTCTCTACAGAAAAAAAAAGTGTTAAATTGGCATGCTTTGCTAAGAGATGTTCAGATACAACAGAATAACTCAATTATTAGTGGTTTATTATAGTTATAATTTGTATATAACTAATAATTAATTAGTTTTTCTTAAAACTCTGTTGCAGCAAAAACAGATTACATAGATTAGAAGGTACAAAAATATATATTTTCAATGTTATTATATTTATATATAGTGCATTATATATTATTATATTTTTTAAATAATATTATTATATATATGTATATGTAATTGGAGAGTTAAAGAGTTTCCAAATATGGTAAAGAGTGTAACATTTCTGTCACACGCTTGAGGTATTTGGCCAATCACAAAGCACTAGATAGCTTTCAGAAAGGCGGGGCAGAGAGCAGCAACAATAATGTACGATATACAGAAAATAATGTTTTTTTTAACCTTAAACTGCATACTGTAAATACATTGCATTACGCCAAATTCATAAAATAATAATATTTTAAGAATGTCACATACACAACAATTAAATACATAAATGACTTTATGTATGTGCATAATTTAGATGCATTTATAATATAATGAGCCCAAGTGAGCTTTTAATCCCTGCATTAATGCTAGAAGAGGCAGAAAAGCTAATCTCATTTGGAACTGACCTATGAGGATGAATATTTAAATTAAGCAACATCATTTGCATCTCTAAAGTGAGACCAAATATGTGTGTCACCTTCCAAACATTATCTGCAGTCATTTTTAAAACCTGCTTTCAAGTGTATTTATGGCCAACAAATCAAAACAAGTCAAAATAATTGAAGGATCTCAAAGCAAATGAAAAACTGAACAATAATACATTTGCCATAATGACTAATTGGTGAGAGGAATGGCACTGATTTGCTCCATCCATTTACTATAATAAGTGTGAAAGATTATGCTGTGTTAATAATTATCTAAACTATTTTTAGATGTCACAGAGAGATTATCTGTGCACAAGATCATAATTATCAGAAAAAGCAATTATGCTTGGCAGAAGCAATATTAAAGGGTTAGTTCACCCCAAAATTAAATCATCCTCATGTTGTTTCAGATTTATAATCTTTTTAGCTTAACCAGCAGAAACACAAAGAAAATGAATGCAGATTGCAAACATAAAGCTGCAAAAGGTACATAAAAGCATATGTGATATTTAGGTGAAAGAAATACAAACTCTAAGCCAATTATCAACATTGTATCTTGCTTTAACTGATTTATTATTGTCTATATTATGAGCCTACTGAGTGTTAAAGGTAGCATGTGCATATCTGACCCCAGCAAAGAGGTCAACACAAAAACCTTCAGTTATACTACACCGCAAATCATTATTACGTTAATAACTCAAGCTGGATCCATCTGTCCATTTCAGGATGTTTCTCTCCAGTCAGCAGCTAGTGAACTTTTCCACTGTCCACCACTCCTATGAATCTTAAATAAAGTTATTTGAATATTTGTAATATTAATAGCTGCATGCTGTGAGCTCAGTGATGCTAAACCAGAGACTGGAGAAAAAGTCAGAATCAAGCCGTTTACATCCTCCATGAAGACAGGGATAGTGTAATGGATGAAGAAGAGAGAATGAGAGACTCGCCCCCTTCATCCCATTCAATGTCAGAGGCATTTGAAAGGGTCAACATGGCCTGTCCGAACGCTGCCGGCACACAATACACAATGAATGAGGCCATCCAGCATCATCCATGTGTGTTAGCGCTATGCATGCATGTGGTTTGCATAGAAATGGGCCATCACACAAAGGCTTCAAGCGTGGCAATACGTTTTCAGCACGGTTAACCAATTACAAAGGAATAAAAACGTAGTGCGACATTCAGTCCTGCGAGAGCAAAGTGAAATAAATCACACACTCTGCTTCTACAGCACAGGAATGGGTTCATTGAACTACAAAAAATACAGACTAAATGACTCACTAAATGAAAATATGCGGCTCTTAGAAATATGCAGCTAAGAATATGTGGCCAGTAATGCAAATGTATAAAAAAGTTGGTGTGTATTTTACACCAAATGAGCTGCAATATAAAAAAAACCTCAATAATCACACGTGGAAAAATTACACACATTTAGTTGACGAGTAATAAACACACATTTACACTTTCACAAAGAAATATTATCAATAATTTTTGAAGGATTACATGTAGTATTGTCAATTAATAATTGTGATTAATTTGTTTATGTAATATCTGTCTACTGTGTATATTGATGTATATATAAATACACCCACATACAGGATATATTTTGAAAATAATGTATTTACATAACTTATATTAAATATAAATATATTTAATATACAAATATAATAAATACATATATGTGTATTATATATACATAATAAATATTAACAGTACACACACACATAAACAAAAAACTTTTATTTTGAAAGAATAAATGAAATTAAAAAAACATATTGTGATAAAAAATGATAATAATAATTTTGAATTAGACTATATATATTTTTTTTTTATTACTCAGTGTGGAAAGCAAATTTAAAATACTCTAAAAACAAACAAACAAAAAAAAGCAAAAAATAAAATAATAATAATAATATATATATATATATATATATATATATATATATATGTATGTATAAAGCTACTATAGTAATAGAAAAAAAATATGAAATACAATTTTACTGGAAAACTACAAAAATATAGAATAAAATGATTATTACCCTTAACTGTTATAGTGCTTTATGTTCAGTCATAAAATATTTATTTGAGCGAAAATGATTTTGCTATTGCTAAAGCGCTAGATATGTCATGGGTACTTTGATTGCTGCACTTTTGGCTGTTGGATTGTGCTTCCACAGGCCTCTGAGGTCTCGAGTGAATCAAAAACCCAGAAGTGATTTGTGAAGATGCTTTTCTGCTCTTTTTGCTTTACTTCATGCCAAACAAAAGCCCTGCTATGGTTAAAATTGCAGAAACACGCAGACTTTCATGCCTTATTTCTTCGGTTCTGACCCGTTTCACATATTTCTTAGAAAGTCCCGTCTCATTTGCCCTGCTGTGTACACACACAAACCTCACGACGCACCAACACGCATATATCCAATTCTAAAAGACAGAGTGCTAGGTAATATGAGCTTCTAAAGCAGAGCATTAAATATGCACTAGACAGCTCAGAGAATGGAGAGCACTACTCCTGAATAAATAACCAAACAAACAACAGACTATCAGCCAATCTACAAATCAGCGCTGTCAGAGAGAGAGTGGAGATAATAATATACACGCACATACCGCAGGCGTGTGTATTTATGGGTCCCAACTGTCCTCTCCTCTTTCTTTCTTTCACACACACACACACACATACACTCCATCCTGAGAGAGCTCTGTTTATCACTCTTACAATCACACAGACCAGACCGGGGACGGTTCCTGTGCTAGTTCCTCACCATAATATAACTGTCTACATAGTCAGCTGCCTTCTAAAGAAGAATAATAACAAAAATACAACCTCATGAACTCAAGAGACTGATTTGAAATCAATAGCTACTGTTTACCGCTGAATAAATTCTATTCAACTTGTTTTGAAAAACTGTTTTTACAAAATAAATCATTCCAAAGCGGCATAATACAGAATCCTGCCCAACAAGATCTGAAGAATACGATCATGTCAGCCCAATTTGATTCTATATATATATATATATATATATATATATATATTAAAAAAATTACTGACCTCCAACATTCCAATAGAAGTGCATGCAAAGAATATGTAGAATTGTAGAATTGTAGAAGTGTACTACAGCAGTACTGTCTGCAAAAATGAGCCTGTTTCCTAAAAATGCTAAGTAGGCATCTTCTCCAACACTTTAACCTGGTCAAACAGTAAGTATGAAAGGTGACACAAAGATGATTAAAAGGAATTTGTGGCTTTTTCTGTCTCTTCTTTTTCTGTTTTTTAGTCAGTGTTTTCTGCAGGTCAGTCAGCATTAAAATGACAGCTGCTCGAAGCGCCTGAAGCCAGCATGGGTGAGCTAAACGAGCAAATCTGAGGTGTGTGAAAAACATCATCTAAAGTGACAGGACACTCACGCTCTCTCTCTTTATTTCAGTGGACTGTGTTTCTGCACTGACCTTAAAATAACCCATATTAAACACCACAGAAATTATTTGGGCTTTTTGAATATGTATACTGTATATGTTTATATGTATATTTTTGAATATGTACAGTACAGTATATACGTTTTATCAACATATGTCTTTCTAAGAGATTATTTTGTATTTGAATTTGTTTTTAAATTGCATTTTTAGGAATACTTCATTTACTCACTCTCATTTCATTGACTTTATTTCATCCAATGAACACAAAATAACATTATTAAATAAAATTACTTTACTTGTTTTGTTGTAGTCATTCAACAAGTATAGTATTTCACACTTGCATGTGTTCAAAACAACACACAACGACTGCAGCTCATTCTTTAACAACATGAGTGATTCTCTGTACTGCAACAAAATGTCAAAATCAGAGGAAAAAAGCCTCTTATCTGGGTCAGAATCAAAGCGTGCAGCACTGAACTAGCAGTCGATCAATCATTGGGCTGTGTGTTGAGCAGTTTGATTGATTGGGAAACAGATTTTCCCCTGCATGTTTCTGGCTCTGGGCCTCGAATGGGGCCTCTGGTGCTGGTGTAGGCTTTCCAAACCATTACCCTGACCCGATCAATGACTGACCCATGCTTACTTCTGACCTGACTGCTGAAGCAGAAGAACCCAGAAGAACATATGGTTTCCTCCAGATAACTGAAGTAAATATGAATATATTAAGCAGAGCTCAGAGGAGAATGCAGGCCGGCTCGTTTAAGGACCCATCAGAGCTATAAAGCATGCTAACCTCCCAGATGAAATCTCTGCGGCCCAGAGACTGTTCTTTATAGCTCAGAAGGATTAATATAGTTAGTTATTTTTAGTAGCAAATTCTGTTTCAAGTATCAATAATATTCTTGAAATATAGAGTGATATAAAGACAGAACGATAGGGCAATGGAATGGAACACCAGAGCGATAGAACAATAGATGAATAGAACGACAAAGAGAGTGAGCGATGGATGGATGGATAGATTCTGAGAGAAGTGAAGATCTCACCTCTTCTTAACAAGCTGCACAGTTTTACAACAAACCTCCAGACTCCAGTCTTCAGTTAGAGCAACAGAACGAGTGATGCTGCCTTATCAAAGAGTAATAAACTGTATGTTTGTGGAAGTGGGCGTTCAGAATCTCATGAACTAATGATTTCACAGCAGCTGAAAGCTCAAAGGTTCCACTTTAAAGTGTCTGATAAAAGGTATCCAGTGTTCTTCCAGAAGCCACGGTCAGAGTTGATCCTCCCTCAACATGAAGCCAAAAAGCTCTCTCTCCATCAGAGCAAAGCTAGCCAAGTGCTCTTCTTCTGTTTTTAAAGCTTTGTGTACATGATGTAAACACCAAGATCACAGAGATGGAGCCGTGACACTTCTGAGCGGCAGTGCCCGAGGGGAGGGTATGTTTGCGCTCTTCAAATGTGTAATTAACCAGCATTAAAACACACTCACTTTTCAAATTGCCGTGTCCTCGATGACTTTTGAGAGAGCAGAGGGAAAACAAGAGACAGAGACAAACAGAGGGAGCAGAGAAAGAGAGAGAGAGAGAGAGAGAGAGAGAAAGCAACAGGGAAAAAGAGAGGTCACGCAGCCACTGCAAACTTTTGAAAGTGACAACAGTATATATCTAAACAAGTAAATCCCCAGAGTTCCCCACTGTTCATAAAACAAAAATATATCAACTATACAATAAAATACAATAATAGTAATAATAATAATAATATAAAAATATACAAAATAATCAAATATTTCATAAAATATCTTATTCTAAAATGTTTTAGATAATATAAAAATAAATTCAAAAACTTATGAAAGTGAACTGAAGGTTCTCATTTATTTGTGCTTGTTGAGAAGTTATTTAGGTTCAAAGTTGTTGTTATCAGCCAAAACTAGAACCATTTAAAGTCATTTGTCATCACTGAAAAAAAAAAAAAAGATAAGAAAATGTGCATATTATAATTATATAAAAACTATATATTTGTAATTAAACTGATTACACTTTAATTGTTTAATTATTTTCCTTAAATATTATTTATATATGTATTTAATTATTTATTTTAATCTTACCTTTGAGCTTTTTCTCAACATTGTTGCTTGGCAACTATCTTAAAACAAATTGAAGTCCTCAAATGACTAAAACAACTAACAGTAAAGCTGAAATAATGATACATTAAAGGTAAATAAAAATAATAAATAAATGGATAGACAAACGCACGTAACATAACCTAAAAGCCAATTCCAAAGTATTACACTCTATAACACATATTAAATGTGTAAGTGACCACACACTGATGAACAGATAGATGGAGAAAGATACACAAAGACTTGATGTCGTTTTTGGCTTTGTTCTAGAGAGAGAAGCAGAAGTCTAAATTACTACAGTCTGAGTCTGCACAGTTCTCCTCATTCCTGTCCAAAAACTGCTTTATAAAGGCAGACCCTCTAAAACACACACATAAACACTCAAACACAGACCTCAGCTCTATTCACAAGGGTTTGGTACAGCAGCTGATGTGCAATTATTAACAGAGGACATCTGTGATTTCATGTATTGGCTCGGAATGATGGTGGACCCGGGCAGTAAAAAATAAATCTAGCTTTAGTTACAAACTTTGACAAAGGTCAAAATAATATTGCACCGCAATTACAGACATGGGAGATTAGATTTCTCAAAGGATGCTTGAGTTCTCGGAAAACAAAACAGAAGGTGATTTGTTCTGTAATAAACACACGATTAAAAATCACAAAGCACATCAGTGAAGTACCAATTTACTTCTTCAAATTTAGAAGAACCAAAACACCTTGCTGTCCAGATCTCCTCTGTTTGCTTCCGAAATTTGCCAGCCGGCTTCAGAAAACCATCATGTACACAAATCTACATCCTCAACACACGGACCCCATCTGCTAGCGCTTGTTTTGGGTCATTTCGAGGGACATTTGAGAGGGGAAGAGGGTTCTTCTCTCCGGGAAAAGCACGGAGGATCATCTCAGTGGAACGAAGATTGGACCGCACCGTCTGAAAGATGTAAACAAACTTCAACTAGATGAGTGGGATCTTCCAGATGTCCAAAACCTGAGCTGTTTGTTGTGCGTAATGGCATCAGTGTGTGAGTGTGTGTAGGGGTGTTTCTGTACCCAATGACTAGCATGTGTGTGCTTGTTTATGTGTGTTTTAATAGAGCTCTGCTGTGTTTGGCTATGCCTGATTGTGTGTTGTATATAGAGCCGTAGGTGTGTGTTTATGTAATGCTGAGAGTGCTTTTCAATGGCCTTTTGTCAGAGTATATATAGAGCTGCAAGTGCATGCATGCAAGTTTTGTGTGTTTATCTGTCTGTGTCAATCTGTTTAATGTGTATACAGTCGTAACGTTATATTTAAGTCTGTACCTACATAGTAAAGATGTGTGCTTAAACTATGCAAAAAAAGAGAAAAAAGCGGTGAGTACATTTGGGCGGTGTTAAGAAAATAAACCCACACCGTGACATAGAGAAGTGGGGGTGTGGACAAGTTACAACTTTTATGAAAAACATCACTTTTGATACTGTTTTGAGACTGTAGTCTTTGCAACTTTAATATTTTTCTAAGCAGTAACAGCTTGTAACACTCCAAAGAGAAATGAAAACTTGAAAGCGCATCATATGACCCCTTTAATTTCTGCTAGCAATCAGAAGCAAAAAAGTAAAATATTCTGAATTTCTGAACGCAATATTCAGTAAATGTGTTTTTCTATAACATGTGTGCATGTCTTCTCAGCAAATAAAACATTTATTTGCCATAATATATATATATATATATATATGTTTTAAAGCACATGCACTTTGGAATTTTTATTCATGGTGTTTACATGAATTTTGTAGTGTGTCTTACATCAAAAAGCCTAAACATTTGCATAAAACTACGTGGATAGAAAAGCAGCTTAGATCTACCGTACATAACTTTTTCATATTTGTCTACTCCAATTTTAGTGCATTTGTATTTGTGTTTATCTGTTTGTGTGTATACAGAGTGAGTGTTTGTATAGAGCTCTATAAATGTGTTTGTATATAGCTATACGTGAGTGTGTGTGTGTGTTTGTATAGAGCTGTCCGCTCTTTCCAGGTGTGTGTCAGTTCGGACAGCTCTTGCGGTGAGTGTATCTCTGTTCAATTCCGCAGCCTGTGAGGGGTCGTCCAGCCTCTCACCCCTCTGTCATAGCGCACGAGAAGCACGCCGGCAGAATATAGAGCCAAATCTGCACCCCAGAACAGTCACGGCTCTGCCTTTTTCCTGCAGAATCCAAGCTGAGCTGAGAACTGTGGCTAATGGGGGAAGGTTATTTTATTAATATGCTGATTTTACTCCGGGTGACAGCCATCATCTCTCACCCTGAGGGTGAGATCTAATCCGACTCTCACACAGATATGCAGACATACTGTATACACACAGTGATTATTCAGACTCCCTCTGAGCAGGGTCAAAATAACAAACCCAGCTGTGCGTTAGACAGATAGAGTGAACGAGGGAAAGTGGGTGACAGAGAGAAAGAGACCGAATGAGATAAACTTTCTTTCTAAACAGCAAACTAGACTATTTTTGCAGTAACTATGATATAAAGTGTGCACATTTTCTAAATGCATGGTAAAAACCTGAATGAGCAATTATTTTTGCTAAAAAGTAAAGTATACAGGGCAGCATAATGCATACATTGTTGTATCTCAGAATGCAATGTGTTTCACTGCAAAAAAATAAAAATAAAAAAGTAAGTAACTTTCTTATCCATTTTTATTTAATTTGTTGTTAAATTATGCATTCTTTACTTTTAATAATCAGCTGGACACTGCTCACTAAATTATACACAGGGTCCTAATGGGGTTATTTGACAAGCATAATGAGATCATGTAACAACTAGCATACTATTGATTGCTTTATATCAAAAAAACAGTAGGTAGCATACAGTGCATATTGTGCAGTATGCAGTTAGTGGTACGCAACAATCCCTTCCAAGATGTAAAGCTGTTCAGACTTCCTTTGAGACACATTTATAATAGCTCAGACACCTTCATTAACCCAAAAGACCAATTACTCTAATCAACCTCTAATCACCCTCTCCAGGTCCAAATCGACCAATGAAAGCAGAGGGGGGTGTGGAGGTTTGGATCCAGACGGCCATCAACAAAAACAGACTAATGAACATTAAAGGAATACTTATTACCCCAGGTTGCCTGCGCTGGTAAAATCAACCCCAGGGAATTTATGGAAACTTTATAAGAATGCAATGTGTGTGTGTGTGCATGTTCAGACTGCAATATATTAGCCCATCAAAAGCCTTTATGGGAACTCACAGATCAAAGCGGCAGTAATTAGTGGTGACTTGCTGTGTGCGAAATCGTTAATCCGCTAACACACTGGCTTTTAAAAACCGCGGCCACATCTAGCTGACAGACTTTACACCAGACGCTAAAACCCAGAAAAACCTCAACCGTCTTTAATCTTCAAAGTTTATGACAACTTCATCACCTCTTACAGATCACAGAGCGTTCCAGAAGACATCCAACACCGTGTCCTCAACCGGCGCAACACGACACGGTTTCAGCCCCACATTCTCATCATTTTTCTGTCACTTCCAGCAAATGTTTCTGTCCATTTACAGTAATACCATCGTTCACATTTAAAGGTTTACACCCCAAAATGAAATTGTTGTCATTAATCACTTACCCCCATGTTGTTCCAAATCCTTAAAAGTTTTCGTTTTCGGAACACAATTTAAGATATTTCGGGTTTTCATCCAAAATATCTTAAATTGTGTTCCGAAGGCTTGTGACTGTCCCATTGACTGCCAAGACTGCCAACTGCCATCATCTGAATATTACATCCGCCATCAGTGGTTTAACCATAACATTATGAAGAATACTTTTTGTACATAAAGAAAACAAAAAAAACCCACTTTATTCAACAATTTGTGTCAGCCATTTTTTATTCAAATCAAAGTGAAAATACACATAGAAATTGTATCCTTGTGTTGCTGCTGACACGGAAGAGTGTATGTTGTTGAATAAAATCGTTACTTTTGTTTTGTTCCCATACAAAAAGTATTCTCATCACTTCATAATGTTACGGTTGAACCACTAATGGAAGATAGATTATTCTAACGATGTCTTTCATACTTTTCTAGACCTTGACAGATTTTAATACTTGGCAGTCAATGGGACAGACACAAGCCTTCCGGTTTTCATCCAAAATATCTTAAATTGTGTTCTGAAGACAAAACAAAACTTTTATGGGTTTGGAACAACATGGGGGTAATTGATTAATAACAAAAAAAAACCATTTTGGGGTGAAGTAACCCTATAATTAGTTTATTTTAATAAATTTGGTTAAATAGTTAATTTTAGCTTAATTGAAATTGTGTCCTTGCATGTGCATTTCAAGACCCAAATATGTGTAATATCCAAGCATGTTTTAACTATAGTTAAATCAAATAAATGTCAGGGTCAAAATTGCTCACATTGCATGTGGGTTTTGGACACTGTGTAAAATTCATTTCAAGTTTGCAAAGGCCAACTTTTGAGGGATTTCTGCAGTCTGAAACGGGTCTTAACCTGGACTACATGAACATCATGACCATCTCTCAATTGATAAGAAGACCTTGCCTGAGGATGCCAGTGAACTTAACAAGGCTGCCACTTGTGCATGTGGGTATTTATGTGTAGAGGCAGTTGGCCCTCCCACATTAAGTGTTTTATCTGTTCATTGATCGAGACAGATGGTTGTCAATCCATCTTATCGTCTTTCAACACATTTGGTCCTGAGGGAGCCAATATGGCACTGGCCTTGAGTGGCCAGATCGACCAATCGCAGACCTTGAGAGAACAATAAGTGTTTGTGTGTCAGAGTGCACATGGAAATAGAGAGACTAAATGCAGACAAAAAATAGCTACTAGCCCTTCTGTGTTATCATAGTCTAAGTCTAGTTTCAGAGAAGAGAAACTGTGTTTATGGGTCTGGTTTGACTACCAGAATAGTACAACCAGAACCAATATATTATAATATTTATATTTATGGTTGACTGATATGTCATTTTAAAGGACAAATTCAAAAATGGTCCCATTTGACTTTGGCTACATCTTTGCCTCACTCAACCCAACATTAACAATCTTCAACACAACATCCTGCTGTCTCTTGATGTGTGCACACTGCCATATTAATTCATTAATCCAGAATAAATCAACTCAAACTCGAAATCTGCATGGAAATCTTCTCAGATAATCACAAATCTGTGCATCTCACAACTGAATCAACAGGAAAGTTCATTCGTCAAAGCTCTTGCAGAAACTCCTTGATCTAGAGCTCAGGAAGGAAGACCAGCTTAGTCCCTGGGTCACCAGCAAATGCTGGGTTTTGGAAGCTGTTTCTGACACTTGTCTACGAGATTATGCAGCGAGAATCCTTTGATCAAACTTCAATTAAAAAAACATATTGCCAGTGTTGGGGAAGCTATTCTGAAACTGTAGTTTGACAAGCTACAAGCTACTCGTAAGTTAAAGTAGTTAAACTACAGTCAAGCTACCCTTTTGGAAAAGTAGTTAGCTACACTACAAGTTACTATCAAA